>CM021108.1:438918474-438951950 GCA_007115665.2 Sequoiadendron giganteum | reverse complement strand
AGAGGCGAGAAGAAGAAGAAGTATATGTATTAGCAAAGTATCAGAACAATGGTTGAAGGTCAACGAATACTCTGAGCATCAACAAAACTAAACCTGCACATGTGGTGTATCTTCTCAGTTCAATTCTAGCGGTTAGTCATTTTTTTGTTTACTTGTTCTATAGGCAGTGAGCCTCCATTTTGAATAGTAAGTCCTTGTAAGTAGTGAGATTTTGTATGTGGCAGTGAGACTCTTATTACTAGTTTTGATATAACTTTATATATTGTGAGTTAATCCTCACCTTGGTTTTTACCTCAAAGGGTTTTTCATGTAAAATATGGTGTTCATTTGTTTTGGAACTTAATGTTAACTATTACTTTACTCCGCTCTATGGTGCAATAAAGTTTTAAGTGTTTTTTCAATAAGTTTGTGTGGATACTGATTCAACCCCCCCTTTGAGTATCCAATTTATTCAACAATTGGTGTCAGAGCTTTGGTTCCTCTGGAGAAGTTTAATAGGCTGAGAAAGATCTTGAAGATTGAACAATGGATAAAGAAGAGCTTCAGACTGCCCTTGAAGACCTAGACAAGGTTGAAATTGAAAATAGAGAACTGAAGGAAAATCTTGATGAAGTAAATGAGTGTGTTAGAAAATTGAAAGAGCAGTTAAATAAATTCAAGGAAAGATACATAGAAGTAAGTGAGGAGTTGAAGCAAGAAAATGATGAGAACACCAAACTAAAATTGAAGATAGATGAAAAGATGAAAATTGAAGAATGTTCAAAAATAGTGATACAAAGCAAAGCTGATGTCTTCCATGGGCTTGAACATGAAGTGATGAGTCTAAAGACAGAAATTGAGAAAGAAAAACTCTGTGAAGAGGATTTCAAGACAAAATCCACCAAGCTTGATGAATTGATAGCAGGACAAAAACCTTCTAAAGAAAAAAGTGGATTAGGAAATGAAGTTGATGGAAAAATGCAAAATTCAAATACAATAAATAATCAGAAGACTCAAGAGAAAGGAAAGAAAAAAGGAAGTTCTGGAAAGAAACCAATTGTTAGACAACCAAATGCACAAAGGTACTCATCATTCAATGGTATTTGTTTTTCATGTAAGAAGTTTGGTCATAAGGCAATTGAGTGTAGGAGTAGGTTGAATAAGTTTTTTGGTCCCTTCTCCAGACATTGTTATGCATGCAAGAAGATAAGACATAAAGCTAATGAATGAAGATCTTCAGTTAGTCGAGTGATGATGAATAAATTCAATGGAAAAAGGATGAATCCATCATTCAATGGTTATTTCTATAATTGTAACATGTTTGGACACATAAAATCAATACAAATCAAGGATGAATGAAAATAAGATAAATTAGAGAAATATAGTCTACTATTATTGCAAGGAACCAAGAAATATCTCAAAAGTATGTAGAAACAAAAAAGAGGAGCAGTCTTCTTTGGTGGAAGATGTGGAAAAGCTTGATAAGGAAGAGGTTAAGCAAGAAATGAGAAAAATATGGAAAAAGAAAGAAGGATCAGACTCTATTGATGCATCTGTACCCTCATTCGGTGTAGATGAATCCTATGGGAATTAGACCTAGCTTGGTTTTAGGGGGAGCTTTATCAGAAATAAATTAAACCCCCAAAAATATAGTGTCAGATGCTGGCACGTGGATATACTATAAATAACAATAAGATAGATGTGTTGGAAAAGAAACCAGAAGAAAAGATGCAAGATTGTTCGTTTGTGGAGTAAATTAGGGTTTCTTAGTGTAGATGGAAGAGAAGTTTGTCAACTTTTTGCAATTAATGCATATTAGGGAAAAATTATGAAATATAAAGGTAATCTCACAAATCATTTTGGTCATCAAATACATTCGAAGAATTTGTAAAAGCATTTGGAACCTTCTCAAAGCATCTCTAAAGTGATTTGAAGACCTTCAAATAAATCTTTGTGGTCGCTCGATATAAGAGACTGGAATTTCCCATCTTGTAGTAGCAAAGGAAAGGTAACTGAAGAATTTATCTTGTTAATTTATTGAGAACTATGATGGAAATCTCTAAAATGAGTACCCCTCAGAAGTTGAAAGGAGTTGAGATGGATGCGTTCGATCATCAAAAAATAAAGAAATTGGAATTAGGGTTGGAATTGAACGATTTGTTGAACATACAAACCCAAGGTTTGGATATATGGGGAGAATTCCCTTGGTTTGCCGAAAAAGAATTTATCCTATTACTTCTAAGAAAAATCAAGGATGACAACATTATATTGGACAAACCCTATCTCATTTTGAAAGAAGCAATTGAAGCGATTACCGGACTCTTAAGCTTCAAAGAACTTCCTGGACGAAAAATAATAAAATACAAGGAAGTGGAGGAAATGATAGGAGTTGGCAAAGATCTTTGGGTACTGTTGATTGATACTATTGGTGATGCCTCGATTAGATATGTTGCATATGGAATTTATTATAAAATATTCCTCATAAATTGTGAAGGATCTACTTCGGCCATTGTAGTTTATCTAGTGCATAAAATGGTAAAGGAAAATGTGCAATTTAATCTTCATAAGCTAATTCTTGAAAATATTACTGAGAATGTACAAATGACACTGGAAGAAGGATATACATTTCATTTCAGATCCTTTCTTACATGTTTGGGGATTTATTTTTGAAAATATCTACCGGGAAAGAAAGATGTTGAGTGGGAATCCAGGATTCCCGTTGCAAAACAAATATTTAGGCATTTGGAAAGTTTGGAAGATAAATCAAGTATGTGCAAATTTTTTTTCATATCATTGCAAAATGTGATGAGCTTTGGTGAGGTCATAGTAAGTCGATTTGAGGAATTTTCTTCCTCTGGGACGAAGGAATTGGAAGTAGTCACTAGCGATTCCCCTCCAGAATTGAAGAAAATAAAATCTATCTCTGAGGATGTCATTGCTATCTCTGAAGAAAATAAATAAGAAGAAGAATCTTTGGCTGAATATGAATCCTCCAATCCGGAAGGCATCCGGTCCATTATAATACAAGGAAAGATGAAGAAACTGGGTGATGTATGGAGTACAACTTCACCCATTGACAAACTTAAAATTGATGATGTGTTAGTTGATTATCTACTTCACAAAGGTATTGATGTATCTGTTGTTTCTGAATTTTTACGTAAAAATTTGGTTGAAGTAGTTGAAGAAAGGATGTTGCTTGAAGGTCTGGGAGGACGTAAATTGGAATCTTTAGTTGAGAAGAGGTGTTCAAAGGCAAAGCAAAGGTTATCTGAATTAATTATAGAGTCAAAGAAATGACAAACATCTACAAGTATTATCTTTGGCGGTCTGCTGTAGTTGACAACTTTCGAAGAAAAATTGAAGCAATAGAAGCTTAAGTGAATAACATTGGGAAGAAATTTGATATTTTTGAGGAAAAATAAGGGAAGCAAAGGTTGAGAACTGGTGAGCTTTAGGCTGAAATAATCATTGTACAGAGGAAAATGGATGATGTAGTTAAAACCTTCTGGCTTCTAAAGGAGATTGTTGAGGTCCTGTTAGACCATCTTTCTAGAATATTCATTGATGCAAAAGATTGTGAGAAATAATGTTCATCCACAGATTGGTCATCCTCCTTCACACTATTGGTTGTATTGGATAGTGTGTGTGCAAGAATGGATTCAACAATACTGGAATGGAAAGAATTGCTTCCTGTGATCAAGGAAAGGTACAAAAATATGTTCTAGGTGAAAATATTTTTTCTGGTTTGGGAAATTGGATACTTTAAAGTTTTAAAATTTTGAATGAAAATCTTCAAATATTGGATGTCACCATGTTTTTGTTTCTTTTTGGTGCCCTTTGCAATTGATTTCAAAGGGGGAGAGATTTGGAGTTTTGGGGAGAGTTTTGGAGAATCTTTTGAATCAATCTTTTTGCACATGTTGCCATCAATGACAAAGGGGGAGATTGTTGGAAGTTTGTCACCATGTTGGCCCGGTATTGGGTATCAGTATGAAGATCACACTTATCTCATTTGGTAATTGATCTAGGATCTCTGATATGTTGGTCCAGATATCTCCTCTGGTAATCTGTATGGTCTGAGGTTTTAAAAAGGTTTATAACGGTTGAAAGTGCGTATACATGATCGGGTTTGGCATCGATTCGTTAATCTTGGCTGACATGCTATTGCTACAACACAAGAGAATTACCTTCGATATGAAGATCAACAATTTATCATTTTGGAAATATGTTTTGCATCTATTAGGCTGACCTAACCAATGCATACGGTCACATTGGGTATTTATACAAGATGGCTAGAGTATGAGAGCGATGATGATAGTGATGAAGAAATGAAGGATAAGTAATGCAGAGGCAAGAAGAAGAATAATTATATGTATGAGCGAAGTATCCGAACAGTGGCTGAAGATCAACGAATACTCTGAGCATCAATGAAACTAAACCTGCACATGTGGTGTATCTTCTCTGTTCAATTCTAGTGGTTAGCCATTTTTTTGTTTACTTATTCTGTAGGCAGTAAGCCTCCATTTTGGACAATAAGTCCTTGTAATTAGTGAGCTTCTGTATGTGGTAGTGAGCCTCTTATTACCGGTTTTGATATAACTTTATATTCTGAGTTAATCCTCACCGTGGTTTTTCCCTCATAGGGTTTTCCACATAAAATATGGTGTTCATGCGTTCTAAAACTTAATGTTAAATGTTAATTTACTCTTCTCTATGGTGCAATAAAGTTTTAAGTGTTTGATCAATGAGTTTATGTGGATATTGATTCACCCCCCTCTCAGTATCCGGTTTATTCAACAAGAGTACCACCTTGATTTTTGAATTTATTTGCTGCAATATCAACCCTCTAAAAGTAGCCTGCAATGTCTTCACCTTCTTCCATTTTCAAGTTCTCATATCTACACTTTGTTGTTAGTTTCTTTAATAATTTGAATCTATCATCTCCTTCACATACATATTTCAAATTTTCCCACACTTCATAAGTAGTTCCTAATGAAATAAATTTTGTTCGCTTAGTCTTAGATAAAGCACTATAGATTGCATACCTTGCTTTTTAATTTTCCTCATAGGTAGAAATATCATTTGTAGAAGAATGACCACTTGCCGGCTCAACATAATTTTTCTCAACAACTTTCCAAGTCTTGAAACCAAGAGAGATCAGGTAACCTCTCATCTACACTTTCTAGTCACTGTAGTCAGCTCCATCAAACATAAGGATTGACAACTTGTGCAACATTAGATCTACCTAAAGCAGTTAAGCTCTTTTCTGAGGAACCAAATCTCTGATACCAATTGTTTAATTGCACAAGACAACTAAGAGGGGGGTGAATCAGTTGTATCTAATCACATTCACTTTTGACCTTAATCAATTCCACATTCACTTTAATATGTTATTAAGTATAAACATGAAATGCAGATAACATAAAGCAAATACCAAAGAAATCGGATTTACATGGAAAAAAAAATGAGGGAAAAACCATGGCAAGGATCACAATATAACAGTAATGCAAAACTAGATACAAAGGCTCAATTCCCATATAGGACTCACTATCCGGATACAAGGGTCACTGCCTACAAGTAGGACTCACTATCCAAAAGGAGGCTCACTGCCTACAAATAAAGAAGATAACACAAAATCCACCACAACAGTTTCCACACATTCACAACCTTGATCAAAGAATTGTAGACACCATCAACTCACTACTTTCAGGAGTCAAACACATTAAAGTACTACTTCCTTGATTCACTTTCACACACTCTGCTTCTCGCACTTGTTTCACACTTTTCTTTCACTTCTATCTCAATTTACAACATCTTGACTTGTATTTATATCATCTTCAACATTATAAACTTTCTTCAAGGTCAACTACACATTCTTCATTTAAAAAATTCAAACTAGGTCGACAACTCAACATTCCCGTGATGGATAAGAATGAGAATGGACCAAATTATCACATGCTTCATTAATTGATACTTATCCTTCATGTAACATGTACACTCTAGGTAAACCAAACCTAATGAAAACACCAATGAAATTTGAAGTACATGCATTCAAAACAAGATGATAACATGTGGATCACATAACATGCTTCACCATACACTGGAACACCTCTTATAAGCCTTCAGAAACATCCACAAAAACTGCAACAATCTTCATACATATAAGTCTTTCCATCAGTCTATCTAGATTGCACAACCAAAGATAGTAACTTTGGAACAAGCCTTACAGAGTACCAAACCACAAGCACATTTTCCAAGAGATTGATAACACCATTAATAACCTTCTTCCAGATCTGTAGGACTTGAAACAAACTAGTAGAGGACTGCAAAAGCATAAACATTTTTCCCAGTCCACAGACAAACAAATCTGCCAGAGCAGTTCACAAACCAGTGAACACAACTTTCAATCTTCATCAAACCAGAAGCTATAACTCAGGATGTATCAACCAAGGATGCCCATAAATAATAATACATATCCACACAAGCATAGTATCAACACAAAATAAATGAAAATCACATCACCATAGCACATTCAGAACACACACACAACTCTGTCTTCACTATTTATTAATTTTCTTAAAAGCACTTGATAACTCATCATATCAGCATACTTGCAACACCATAAAGATATCTCTATGTACTCACAACATATCTACAATATCTCAACCATACATGTACAACCTGCAATCACTTGATTCTTTTCTCTGGAAAAATCTGAACTATGTTGACATTAGTGACAACATTAATGACAACACCACCTTACTCATTCATACTTGCAACAAATCCTACAATTATCACATGGCAAGAAGCAAGATGCATGCTTTTTAGTCAAGCTTGATTCATAGAGGGTGCAATCTTCTTCATTATTTTCTTTAGGGGATGATGATTTTCGATGTGATGGACAAATAATCTATGGTAAACACAATAAGGTTCATTCTTATTAGTTTCTCTTTTGGTCAAGTTTGCATGTTTAGGTGGTAATTCGATCAATTGACAATGTAAAAGAGTATAAAATATTGTCTTGGTTTTGGATAGTTGTAAAGGGTTATAAAGAGATTCAATAGGTTCATACAATTGTTATAACTGTATATTTTGATGTTCATACACTTGTGGTTTCTTCTTCTTTGGTTTGATCACTATGTTGTCCTCACTTTCTTCTTCTAACTACAAACCCTTTCATTTTTTAGAAAAGGATATGCTAGGAGTAGTAAAGTTATCAGAATTTGTTGGTTCTTTTCTCTTATTCATGGGAGATGTATGGTAAGGTGTATAAGGAGGAGGAAAATTCCATTGAATGATATGGACTAAGGAGCACATGAATTCTATCCCTCCTTTATGTTCAAGCATAATTTGTACATTCCTTATGAGAGGAATGACATGACTAGCAATAGGTTTGGTTCTCACAAAGGATTGTAAAATTTCTAAGTCTTCATATAGCCTCCTTATGTTGTCTTGTGGGATATAATGCACATTTTTTGTAGGAAGGGAAGTCATGGGAAATGAGGTATGCATACTATGATCCATAGGGGGTTGATTATCAACACTATTAGAAAGAGAGTTAAAAAACCCAAGATCCACGACAAATGGTGTATCACAGGATGAAATAAGTCTCAAACTATGTCTCACAATAGTATTGCTAATAAGTGTGAACCCTAATTTGATACCTACACAAATAAGGCAAACAAGCACAATATTAGATCATATGCAAGCAAGAAACAAGGATTCCCCACGAAATCCATCTACAATGATTAAAAAAAAGGAAAAATGAAGAAATAAACAAGAAAGAAATGAAATTCTAATTAAGCATGCAAACTCTTGATCCCATGGGGGAGTTGGTGCCAATTGATGTGTCGAAATTAGCCCTTTCCCAAATCCTTTGTAAGCTTTGATGATTTGATCCACTTTGTTGGTTGAATTCCTACATAACCTAGCTAAGAACTTGATAAAACTAGATGAAATGGCTATGCTTGAAGATGGATTTGAGTATAGTAAGTTTACTCAAATTATGGATGATAGAATGAGAGGAAGAGTCTCTCATTTATATATTTAATAAGATGTGAATGGTTGAAGGCTGAACACATTTTGATCAATGTGCAAGTTTGAATTTTGAAATTGATGAAGTGACATGTTTAGGGGGGATGAAAAAATGGAGTTAATGTCACTTGTCTCAATGCAAAGGATATGTAAAAGACATTAAATGCCTTGTTGGAAGGACCAAGCCCATTTGAATTTGAATTCAAATTTGAGGGAATATTCCCTTTTTATGCCATGTGAGGGAAAATAAATGAATTAATAAATCAAAGTAATTGATTTATTGTGCAAGTTGTATTCTCTAGAGAATGTGACATAGATTAAGATTAAATTAATCAAATATTAATTAATTTAATGAAGAATTAGGAGATGTGACAATTTAGACTTAAATTTATGAATTGATTTAAATCAAATTAAGAGGAAGGGTTTAATTAAATCAATGATTTTGATTTATTTAACTAAAGGGATAATGTTAGATTAAATCAAATAATGTTTAATTTATTCAATTTAATAAGAAGACTTTAGGGATTTAATCAAATAAAATGAATTATTTAATTCAAAGGAGTTTTACAATTTTTTTAAAATAAAATTGATTTATTTAACTAATAAGAGATGATGACTTAATTAGATAAAGTTGATTTATTTAATTAAGAGATGAAGAGCGACGAATCTAATCAAATATAGATTATTCGATTAAATGACTAGCAACGGAGATGATTCACGATTAAATGGTGTTAGTAAATCAGGATCCAGTGTGTCGGATCAAATTGTACATTTTCCATGTCTACATTTTGCCCCTCTTTGAAGCAATGTATTTGTTGCATTGATTCAAGGAATAAACTGTTGTGATCAAAGTTAAAAATTTCTCAATTTTTTCGAATGCCCCACTATTTCCCCAGTGGAAGGATTATGTTGGTATACTGCCCCCTCGAGAGATCGAGCATAAATGTTTGATTTTCCGATCGAGATCATGATAAAATGCGAGAGAAGTGGTTCTAGTGATAAGAGGACAAAAGATAATTTTTGATGTAGACAATTCTAATGATGTATAGACAGTCATCAACCATGGGTAGTCTCATGTATATTTTGATACAACACACTGATTTTAGATAGAAATGTTAGTAAAGATAGAAGAATAAGAAGAATAAGATGGATGGAAGGAGGATCCACACAAGTTCACATTATTACCGATGATGATGATGTATTGCTTACCAGGGGTTTGGATTTTCAAAGGGCCAATTACTTTATGTTTGATAACACACATAGGTATGATGCATCAAGGTATAAAGGACCAGGATGGCGTTGCACCTAGTGTGATGGAATTTGACTCGTCAATCAGATAGGAGTATTCTTATTCACACTTAGCATGCATACTTCATTCAGGATGTAGTTTAGACATTTTAAACATCTCAGGCCAAAACACAGAAAAGCAAGCCTTCCTATGTGGTCAATAAGATACCTAAAACATCCTCCCTACAAACCAACAAAGCATATATGACCAAGTTATTTTACAAGGGTATCCCACAAACACAGTAGATAAAAGAGACAACGGTCTTTCCCCATTCCTTTCTCTCTAAATTTTTTTTGTTTAGGCATCATCGAGAGGTCCTTGGAATGAGCGCAAAATAAGATAAGTCAAAAAGACCAAGATAAAGTAAACAAACAAGCTAATGTTGTTCGTACCGCTAGCCAAGGCTAACTAATATGGGGTACCTGATGCTTATGTCCATCCCATGAAAGCTTCATCCTAGGAAATGTTGTGATCAGGGTTTTGGTGGGACTGATTTGGGTGATAAGCTATTGATATTCCGAGTTGACCAACTTGCTTGCTTACTAACTTAGACTTTCAAGACTCTGACGATTTGAGTGTTCACTTTGGAACCTGATAAAATTGCTTCTGATTGCTTCACCAAAGGATGAAGTAGATGATTGATTTTATTATGAGTGATAAAAGTGGCGGGTGAAAGTGAGATGAAATGGATGCACCATTTTGGATTTTTCAGATATTTTGAGGCTATTTTTGGTATTTTCAGATTTTTCATTTTTTTGGATTTTGTGTCTCGGGGGCCATAAAGGATGGCATTGCCTATGTTTAAGCTCAGAGATGACGTAGTTAGGCTGAAAATTGACTTGACTGCATGATGAGATGGAAGGGCAATGAATTGCCAGATTGCGACGGATGCCTAAAGGACTGAGCTAAGATGTGAAATAGATGGGCAAACGAATTGCCATTGAGACAGACACCTAAGGACTAACCTAAAATTTCTCAAGGGATGATCAAAGATCAACCTTGCCTATGTTTAAGCTCAGAGATGACGTAGTTTGGACAAGGTGAAAGACTGACAAGACTCAATGATGAATTTTGAAGATTTTATGATAACTTGACATGTTTTTGGATTTTTTGATGGATTTTTGAATATTTTTGGATTTTTTGATGAGTTTAGGATGATCATGAGAATATACACAAATCCGATCCAATGCAAGTATAGGAACATGCCCCCAACATTCAAGCGATAGACTACTTCGATAAAGGCAGGACAAACTGACCTTAGGAATATGCCAAGTAGTACTATGGTGGAATATGATATGGGCATTAGCTCAGGCTATGGTATGGATGCTAGTGGATGGGTGTATGAATGATTTAATGAAATGTGATAGAATGGATGAGTGAGTCATGCAGATCCTAGTGGATAGAGAGTGCTTTATTTATGCTTGCCACATGTTTGCCAGGTTTTCACCAAGGTACTTGTCCAAAGCGCCACCGAAGTGTTTTTCACTAGAGGAAGATTTTTTTTTCTTTACTGTTTTCAATCCTTTTTCTGATTTTTCTGATTTTTGCATTTTTTGATTTTTTTGTTGCCACCAAGACGCTTGTTTGCCAGGTTTTCATTAGGGTAACCATTTTTTTAGGACTTTTTCTGATTTTTTTGTATTTTTTGGTTTTATACCTTGCAAGTTTTTTGGCATAAAACTTTTTGAGGTGAGAGTTGTTCAGAGGCTCTTGCAGAGGCTCGCCTTCTGGTGTTGCTAATTGATATGCTCCTAATTTATAGCTAGCTATGATGACGAAAGGTCCTAGCCAGTTTAGCTCAAATTTTCCTTTGCTCTCTAGATTTGGCACATTATTTTGGCTCTCTTTCATCATAAGCTCGCCGACTTGGAAGGTGCGTTGCCTGATCTTTGTGTTGTAGCTTCTTTTCAAGTGATTCTGGTAGACCTGTAGATGATTTAGGGTGTCCATGCACTATTCATCTAGTGACTCTAGCTCATTTAGTCTTGTAACCCTATATTCCTCATTTGTGATGAGGTTTTGCAATGATATCCTTAGTGATGGGAGCTTGATCTCGATAGGGAGGATGGCTTCTGATCCATAGAACAGGGAGAATGGGGTGGCGCCCGTTGGCGTGCGGATGCTGGTTCGGTAGGCCCATAAGGCAAGATTTAGATATAGATGCCAGTCATGACCAGAGTCATTGACTGTTTTCTTAAGGATCTTCAAAATGGTTTTATTGGTAGCTTCTGCTTGGCCATTACCTTGTGGGTAATATGGTGTGGAAAAGAGGTGTTGGATTTTGAATTTTTCACACAAGTCACAGACATCCTGATTCTTGAAAGGTGTCCTGTTATCAGAGATAATAGATTGGGGAACACCATATTGGAAAATGAGGTAGTTCAAGATGAACTTGGATATCTGCTTTCTAGTGATGTAGGTCATGGGAATTGCTTCGACCCACTTTGTGAAATATTCGGTGGCGGTGATAATGAACTTGTGGCCATTATAGGAGGTGGGTGAGATTTTACCTATGAGATCAAGCCTCCATTGGGAAAAGGGCCAAGGTGTAACAATCAGATGTAATTCCTGAGCTGATGCATGAATGAGATCTCCATGATGCTGGCACTGTAGACACCTTCTGACAAAGTCGTGTGCCTCTGTCTCCATTATCGACCAATAGTATCTAATTCTTAGCAACTTCTTAGCCAAGCTCATACCACTCGAGTGTGAACCGCAAGTGCCATTGTGTACCTCATTCAAAGCAGTCAGGGCTTCCTCAGGTTTTAAGAAACGTAACAAAGTTCCATCGATGCTTTTACAGAAGAGGGTTTCTCCTAGGATGGAAAATCGTAAGGACCTTTTGACAAAGGTTCGCTTGAGGTTCGGGGTAATGTCGGCTGGGAGGATTCGTATTCTTAGATAGGTGTAGATTTCATGATACCAACGATCACTGGGACCAATCAGTTCACATGCGTATTCTAACTTTGGTACCTCGAAAGTGGGTACTAGAAGCTACTCTACCAGGAATTTGTGTTTCGAGAAATTGTGAGGGATATCTAGCAAGGATCCAATCATTGCCATTGCATTAGATGCTCTGTTGTTTTCCCTCAGTATCTGCTCAAAGGTGATATCGATAAATGATTCCTTGAGGCTTTCCACCACCTTCTTGTATGGTGTAAGCTTATCATCCTTAGTTTGGTATTCACCATTGACTTGGTTGATGATAAGCTGTGAGTCTCCATAAACCTTTAATGCCATGATTCATGATTGTGCTGCAATCTTGAGACCTATGGTTAAGGCCTCGTACTCTACAATATTGTTGGTACAAGGGAATGCTAACTTGTAGGATCTCGGTATATAGTCCCATTGGGGGGTGATGAAGAGCACACCGGTTCCCGATCCATGTTGTGTGTGGGAATCGTCAAAGTATAGTTTCCAATGATCAGCTGCACTGAGATTGAAAATGGATTCGTTTGGAAATTCTGATATGAGTGGGTTGTCTGCATATATTGGAGCCTCTACTAGCTAATCTGCAATGACTTGTCGCTTGATCACTTTTCTCTCTACATACTCAATATCATGCTCAGATAGTATCATAACCCATTTAGCCATTCTGCTCGTAAGCATTTCTTTTGACAATAGATAATTGAGGGGGTCTATCTTGGAAATTAACTTAATTTGATGAGCTAGCATGTAGTGTCTGAATTTTTGGGCTGCAAACACCACTTCCAGGCAAGATTTTTCTATTGATGTGTAATTGAGCTCATGCCCTACCATTGTTCTGTTGATATAGTAAATGGCCCACTCGGTTCCCTTTTCATCATGTTGGGCTAAAAGGGCACCAAGGGCGGTCATCATTGCTAAGATGTATAGAATCAATGGTTTCCCTACGATCAGTGGCATTAGCACTGGTGGCCTAAGTAGGTATTTCTTGATCTTTTTGAATGCTTGCTCAAATTTTTTGTCCCACCTATACACTACTCCTTTGTGGAGCATATGTGAATAGGCAATCTATTTATTTGCTAGCTGTGCTATGAACCTTCGAATGGACTGGAGTCTTCCTTGAAGTCCTCTAAGTTGTTTCAGTCTTCTTGGTGCTTCCATATCAAGGATTGATTTTACGTTTGTAGGATCCACTTCTATCGCTCTCATTTATACTATGTAGCCCAAAATTTTTCTAGATTGTACCCCAAAGACACATTTCTTTGGGTTGAGCCTGACCTTGTATTTTTTCGATCGATCAAAAATTGTACTTAAAGTCGCTAGGTGGTCTTGCCTTTTCTTTGATTTAGCCAATATATCATCCACATAATTTTTCCTATTTTGTGGATCAGTGTCATGGCTCTTTGGTATGTAGCCCCTGCATTCTTTAACCCAAATGGCATCACGTTCCAGCAGTAGGTGCCCAAAGGACATGTAAAGGCCATCTTATGTTGGTCTTCTTTTGCGATCATTATCTGATTGTACCTCGAGAAGCCATCCATTAGGAATAGCATCTCATGTCCACTATCATATCAATGTTGGATAGTGGAAAATCATCCTTAGGACATGCTTTGTTTAGGACTCTGAAGTCTGTGCAGATGCGGATGCCCCCATTTGGTTTTGAGACTAGTACGAGGTTGGATACCCATTCTAGATAGTCAATCGGGTGTATGAAGCCAACGTCCAAGAGTTTCTACAATTCTATCTTTACAAGCAAAGCTATCTGTGGGTGCATCTTTCTTAACTTTTGTCTAACCGGTTTCGCTCTAGGGTGAATGGTCAAATGATGAACCACTACTTCAAGATCCAGACCTGGCATGTGAGCGTATGTCCATTCTAAGTTTACCTTCCTTTCTCTTAAGAATGCAACCAACAACTCCTGTTCTTCTGTCAGACGTGATTGAGCATAGAATGTGATTTGTGGTTCTGTCTCTGTTCCCAAGTTCACAGGATTACACTGCTTTGTGAAGACTGCTGATTTCTCTTGATGTAGAGAAGTAGGGGGGAGATTGAATCCTTCATCCTCTGGTGCCTCAGAGAGGTTTTCACCATTGGATGCATCCTTTATTTTTACTGTTCTATGGTTAGAGAGTGCCACAGTGTGGTTTTCACTCAATAACTCTGAGATTCTTCTCAATATTTTTCTTTTGCGACTGAAGGACTCAATCCTCTCCCCATAATATTCCTAGGTGTCTAATGTGATGTCAAAACCTTCCTTGTGATCCCCACATGAAACTATATCCCTCAATCCCATGAATTTTGAGAGTGCCTCATCATTTTCGAATGAGTCTAGAATTGGCGGTCCAAGTTGGTCGTGATTGATGAATTGAGGGTGTACTAAGGTGATTTGGTGGGTTTGTTGGTTTGAATCAGCTGGTGAGGCACTAATCATTAGTAGGGTGGAATCCTCAAAGAGCCTAGGAAGGCCTGCTATGGTGTCATCATCATCACTACTGGTGCAAACATTAGTGTCGTCAAAGGTGAAGTTGTCAAGTGGGATACCTAGGCAAACGGGTGGTCTAAGGGTAGTTGCTGATACTTGAGGAGAGTTCTTGACTGCCCTAATGGGAGTACTTTTTCCACGTATGGTTATACTCAGAGGAGTACATCAGAGGCCAAGGTTCTGCATTCTTCTTTTTGCAATGATGGGCTCTAGGCGTCCATCACTATTCCTTCCAAGGATTTTGTTTCTATTGTAACCCATGCCAAGCATTATTTGTAGCCCTCTGTATGCCTCATCCATGGGTAATGTGGGTGCAGGTTCTGGATCGCGGTAAATTATGCTTGAAATATCCTCCTCACCAACACTTTCCTGACTTAGGTCTCCTCAATGGCGAAAGCCAGAGGGGTTGGTCCTAAGGGTGTGGATGGGTGTTTCGGTTGGTCAAGGTTGGCCATATGACCTAGGATATTGTGGTAACTCTCACACAACAAATGCACTCTTCTTCATTCTATAGTTGCCGCATCCATTGTCTTGGATCATGTTTTTGATGTCAGATATAATAGGGATGGCGGGTGTCTCTAACGCAGAAGTGGAGGCGAGGTTGGCTGGGTCGATGTATGAAGTGGGTGGGCCTTCATCATTTTTTGGTACTTGGGGGATTTTATAAAACTTGGCTTCCAAGTTTTTGCAATAAGAAAATGGTTTGGGATCCTCGTGTATAGTGACCTCCTCATTTTGGTGCAAGAATTTGATAAATTGGTGATATGTTGAGGCCACTTCTTTCATTCCGTGGATTCATGGATTTCCAAGGAGGATGTTATAGGATAAGTCGAGGTCAAGGACCTGACAGGTAGTCTCCATGGTTGCTGGTCTGACTTGGATGGGGATTTTAATAGTGCCCTGAGACACTCTTTCTTGATCATCATATGCCCTTATTGTGATGCTCTTGTTTTTGTTAATGGAATCCTTGGTGAATCCCAAGTTCTTTATAAGTTTGAGAGAGCAGATATTAAGGCCTGTGCCCCCATCCACCAAGACCCTTTTAAATTTATTTTTATGGACCAACACTTGTAGGTGAAGTGCACGGTTATGAGATGGTTGCGGGGAAAAGTCTTGATCAGAGAATGTAAGGAGATTTTGGGTGACGATGTTACCAACCATAGTCTAAAACTGCTCTGTGTCAAGGGTGGTGAAGATGGTGGATGTTGGGTACGCTTCATCAAGAATTTTCCTATGGGCAGCAGAAATTTTTAATAGCTCCATGATAGAGATCTGTTTGGGGGTTCTCTTTAGTTGGTTGATGACATTGTAGTCATAAGGAATGACTTTATATTTAAAGTGGGGGTCTTAGATGGTGCCCCTGCAATGGTGACCTTTTCGCCATGTGTGGTGACTCCACAGTCAGTGTTGGCACCCTTGACATTAATGACCGTGACCATTTCATCGACACATGCGACTATCTATTCATATACTAGATTAGCACTAGCATATTTTTGCTTGCCTTTGTTGTTTCCTTGATTGTTTCCTTGATTGTGGTTTGGCATTGGATTTGTGTATATTTTCAGATCTTGATTTCTAGCTGGTTGCTTGACATTGATAATCTTGTCCTCAATGAGGTCTTGGATGATGTTCTTTAGCCTCATGCAATTAGCGGTTATATGTCCTTTGATCTTGTGGAAGTCACAAAGGAGATTTTCATTATACCATATGGTGGTTTGGTCATAGGTTCCGC
Organism: Sequoiadendron giganteum; assembly: GCA_007115665.2. Classification (NCBI taxonomy): domain Eukaryota; kingdom Viridiplantae; phylum Streptophyta; class Pinopsida; order Cupressales; family Cupressaceae; genus Sequoiadendron; species Sequoiadendron giganteum. The sequence continues at coordinate 438,935,510 of CM021108.1, read as the reverse complement.
ATATTTCTTGGAGTTGGAGACTTTGAATAGCTTCTCTTTGACCAATTTTTTTATTATGGACTCAATTGATTCTCCAAGAGCCGTGAATTTCCGCTTGGGAGAGTATTTGCCTCTGGGAGGTGGTCCTCCTTAATTTCCCAAGTTATTGATTTGGTTGGTAGGAAGTGGTTGTTGTTGTGCTACTATTGTATTAGTTTGCACATTATTGCGATTATGATTTTGCGGTTGATGATGAGTTTGGATATTCGGCTTGGGAGTGTTTATGACCACTTTAGCATCGACCACACCGTCATTTGTGATATTTTTGTTCCTCGACCATGTTCGAGGTTTATCATTATAATTGTTAGATAGGCAGTTATCTTGTGGTGGAGTGAATGTTGAGGCACCTCCTCGCATGGTAAGGGCCCTTTCGATGTTGAGCGCCTTTGGGATAAGTTGATTGTATGATGTGATGCATTAAATTTTCAAATAGAATGCCACATTTTCATCTAGATTGGATATGATGGTGCAAAATTTTTGTTCTTCTGGCATGGTCCACTTGCTCTGATTGGCCTTGGATCACCATCTTTGCAAGAAGGATGCGAATAGCTCTCCTTTTCTTTGTTTGAGTGTTGATAGTTCTTCCAAACTAACATCTGCACCCATGTTGAAAGCATAATTTTTAAGGAATGCTTCCACAATCTCCTTGAATGTTTTAATGCCCGTGGGTAGGTGAGAAAACCATTCCATGGCTAGACCAGTCAGACTTCGGGGGAAGAGTCGCATTAGATACATGTCATCGTATGCAACCTCCATGCAATGCACCTGAAATTCCCTGCTGTGGTTTTCAGGGTTACCCGTTCCATTATACTTGTCAAATTTGGGGATCTCAAATCCCTTTGGGAATGGTACCATGGTGAGACTTATGTTGAAAGGATAAGGGAACAAGTTTCCCGATGTTCTTGTTGTTTTTCCTACTTGTAGGTCCAACACTTGCTGTGAGAGTAGTTTGATTTGTGTTACGACATAATTGCTTGGATCGGGAGGTGGAATGAATGTGTTTTGAGGTGTTTGAGGTGTTTGATTGGTGGGAGGAGTACTAGTGGGAGTTTGCTGCAAGCTTTGTTGTGCTTTCAAGGCCCATTGGTATGCATGCATTTGTGTCAACAACGCTTGTTGTTGATCTTGCTGCTGTTTTTCCAACAACGCTTGTTGTTGGTCCATTTTTTGTTGTTCCCATAAAGCCTGCTGTTGGTCCAGCTATTGTTGTCCTAACATAGCTTGTTGTTGTTCTAGCTGTTGTTGCGCCAACAAAGCTTGTTGTTGGTCGAGCTGCTATTGCGCCAACAAAGCTTGTTGTTTGGCTTGTTGGTATGCTTGTCGATGGATTGCTTGCAGTTGCGCTTGGTATTGTCCTTGTGCCTATTGCTGGGCTTGCGCTTGGGATTGTGCTTGTGCTTGAGCTTGTGCTTGTGCTTGTGCTTGAGATTGCGCTTGTTGGACTACTTGAGTAGCTTGTGTAACTTGTTGGTTTTGCTTTAGTACCCTTTGATGATTAGCTTTTTGGATGGATTGGATCATGGTGATGAATGAATTTTCCCTGTTATCTTTTGGTGGGATTGGTGGTGGATTGGGAATGATGCCGAGCGAGTTGGTGGTGTTGGTGGTCAGGATTTGGGTCGTTGGTGGTGTGGTCAAGATGCCTGGTCCTTAAGAAGGTATGCTTTGAGAGATTTGAGGACCGATTGATGTGTTTACCATAGTGGCTTGAATGGTTGCCACTTGTTGTTGTGATGTTGCAGGCAAAAAGAGAGAATTCGGTGTGATGCTCGAATTGCCTGGATTTAAGAAACTAGATATGGGTAAGGGGGGAAGAACCACACCCATAGGTGATGTGGATGTGAGTAGTAATGGGGGAAAGGGTGGTAAGTTCCCTTGAAAGGGTAACGGGTCAGTGAATCCCACGGTTTCAAACAAAACACCTTCTCCTTATGGTAGAGAAGTTTGTATGTTTAGCGGATAGGTGGGTGTAGTATGGAATGAGGATGAATCGATAGGATTATGGAAATTGAGTGGAACGTATGGGTGTGGTGGGTTCACTGGAACAAAGATTTTTGGTAGGGTGTTAATACTTACCTTTTGTTGTTTATAAGGCAATGCTACTGTAACTCACGAAACATAGCACTTCCTTTGCTCGCAATTGGTGAGGTTGGTGTGATAGTTGATGCGATTATGGGAGTTTCTTGGACGATGTTAGGAATTGACACTGGGGGCATGCTCGTAAGAGGCCTTTCTATAATAGTGCCTATGTCAAGGTCGGAATGGAGCTGGACCCCTCCTTCCATTAACGTGCGTAAGTATAGAGAAGGATTAAGTTATTTCCCTTTGTGTCATTCCCAAGTCTTCATTGATGATGTCCTCTTCATAGCCTCCCCCTTGAGGATTTTGTGATGGTAGAGAAGAGCTACTTGGGGGATTGTTGGATTTCGCAAGGTTTGCTTTGGTGGTTACCAGACCTAAGTCACCAAAAGTTGATATGTCATTGATGTTTTCCATGTCCTTGTATTGTGATCTTGTTTGGACCATAAAAATAGGGATTTTTTGATCTTAATCTTTCAGGCGCAAAAAGAGAAGAACTAGGGAAGTCAAAATATCAAAGAGGGTGGTAGTGATGACAAAATAAATGGATAAAGTGAATGAGTGAAAATTTTAAAGAACCTTTGAAGGGTTATGCTAAACTTTAGGGCTTGGATTTTATGTGATGGTTTGACTAGGTGTATTAAGTCAAACAAGATTGTGGTGAATTTGTAAGCCCTAGGAAGTTGCATTATCCTAGGAAAAATCGCACACAAAAGGGGATGGATTGGCTAAGTGTGTTAAGCCAACCAAGGTGATCATGAACTAGTAAACCTCAGGAAGTTACGTTATCCTAGAGACACATTTTCTCAAGAGATTTGACTACTTGGCTAGGTGTGTTAAGCCAAGATAGGATGATGTTGATTTAGCCTTTTAAATTTAGCATGAGTGATTTTTCTAAAGTTCTCTAAAGTTTGTTGATGGGATGAGATTTGATTGATGGAAAGATGGATGGGAATGACAAATTTGATCCTAGACTTGAACCTAGACACAACTCTCTTTACAAAACTTTGGTGTTGAAGAACATGCTAGACTTCCTATGTGAGGAAAACAAACTTTTCAAAAAGCTCAGGATTTTGTTGATAGTAGAATGCATACAAAGTTGGATTATTTCTTGAAGCCTTTTTATAGAAGTTGTACACTAGTCTTTCTCTGACTTCAAGGAGTATTTCAAGGCATTTTTTGTGGTCTTTTAGACTTATCCTTTTGAACCTTGGTTTTGGGATTTTGACCTTCCGGGAAATCATTTGAAACAACACATGTGAGGTCCAATTTTGTCTTTTATCTTGCCTTAGTGAATTATTTTTACCAAATACACTTGCTTGATTATGTTTCAAACTGTATGTCTAATGTCCCAGTTTATTTTTCATCCCATAAGGTCCATTATGTGGAAATCAAGGAAATTAGGGCAAAATTTTCCTAGGTTTAACCTTAGTGAAAACAAATAATGATAAAATCCAAGCACTTAGAAACCTCTAAGGATATGATCCCTAGGGAAAGCAAGAGTACCTAAATTCATTGAAAGGTATTTGTTTCCTCCAAGGGGTTTGAAATTTGGAGCTCTTTGTGAATGTTTGTTCTTTCAATTGTTTTGAGGACAAAGCAGTGTATTTTTCAATTCCAAGCACATTTTACAACCCTAGGATGATGAGACAATATTTTGTTGGGTTCCCACTTGGACGAATCCAGCTGCGCATATTTTGTGTGGATGACTAGATGCTTGAACACACCGGCTCCCCTCCACAACACACACTTCTCTGGTCAGCCAAGCATCAGTACCCATGAATCTCCCATGGCTTACTTTTCATCTCTACAACAAAATCGCATGTATAACGTGGGGCGGCTTCAAAGGACATGACCTTTTGCACCAACAAAATAGATAGGGATTTGACCTTTTTCTAAACAAAGGGCTTTAATTTAGGCATTCCATTCATGGGGGACTATCCATGTAGCAAGAGACCATTGTTTCCTTTCTCATCAGAATAATCCTCGTGATTCTTGAACTTTCCTCAAGAATCCACACTTATATACCGGTTGGAAGTCGCTTGGCTTTAGCATGTTCCCAGTTGGGTCATTCCCTTGGGTGATTGATTTTTGCCACAAGGCAGGCCCGCTCAGATAAACAATAGCAAGCTAGCATATTCCATAGTTCAATCAACCTTCGTTGAAAAACAAAGGGAGAACACTCACAATATACCGTGCTCACACTCGCATGTTTGGTTCAATTTTAATTCCAAAAAAAATGAAATGTGGAGGCAATCTTTTATGCAGCTTAGTGTCACCAAAAAGACTTTTGATTCTCAAGAGCATCATGAAGTGTGAGAGAAGCGCATACGCCTTTTTAAATGACACTACTTTGCAAAAAAGATTACAAGGCACAAAAACACATGTTCATTTTGAATCCCTTAAAGCAATAATGAGTTCTTTTTAAGCACCAAAGGAAATGTGAGATTTCCTTGTTCAAATTTTTAAACCTTTAAACAAAATCTAGTATGTTGTTCCTAAGGTTCTTTATAGCCTTTTGAAAACTTTGAAAGAGAAATTTTGCTTGTTCTTTTTAAACCCAAAAGGAAATTAGTATTTCTAAAGCATGAAAATAACAAATTTCTCTTAAAAAACATAATTTAAAATCCTTCAAGAAGTGTTGATTAACACTTTAGTGTTTAAAAACACTTTGTGTATGATGAACTTGATGTCATGATGAACCTCTTTCTTTGCTTTTTCCTTGCTCCAACCTGCAAAATGATAGAAAACTAGAGATTACAAAGACAACAAAAGGTCAAGAATTAGAAAATCAAAAAATCAAAAAGCACATGTCAAATTTTAAACCTGACATTTTTTCGCGGCAGAGTTTGTAGGTGCGGCATAGTTTGCAGGAGCAACGCAGTTTGGAATAGAAGTAGCACTATATATAATCGCGCGTTTGATTGGGAGCGACGCTCTGTAGGAACATAGACCATAGGTGTGGTGCAATATGGTCAAGCGACGTAGTTTGTGAGGCGACTAGGTTTGAAATTTTGAAATTTTTGAGGTGGGAAACAGGTGCGACACAATTTGGGAGTAGAGTAGCGCAATATGGAGCCACGCTTCTAAAGGCGGTGTGATATAGTGCCATGGACCTATGTGCGACGCGTTTAGGGATTTAAAAAATTTACAAGAGGGAAAGCAGGTGCGACACAATTTAGAAATTTTGGGCGGTTCGGTATAGCACCGCGCCTCTGAAAGTGGTAAAGTATAGAGCCACACCTCTGGAAGTGACACAATATAGTGTCGCAGGACTGTGTGGCGCAGTTTTCTTGTGACCTGCAAAAAAAAGGAAAAAAACATAGAATTTTAAAAAAAATGTGATTAGAACTCAAGATTTTCCCTCCTTCTAGCGCCAAAATGTGAACCCTAATTTGATACCTACACAAATAAGGCAAACAAACAACAATATTAGATCATATTCAAGAAAGAAACAAGGATTCCCCATGAAATCCATCTATAGTGCTTAAAATATAGGAAAAACGAAGAAATAAACAAGAAAACAAGAAATCAATGAAATCCTAATTAAGCATGCAAACTCTTGATCCCATGGGGGAGTTGGTGCCAATTGATGTGTTGAAATTAGCCCTTTCCCAACTCCTTTGTAAGCTTAAAATGTGAACCCCTAAACTTGCAAATGTACAAGAACAACAAACAATTCAAATTGTTAGGTCAAATGCATACAAGCATGAGAGATTCCCCATGAAATCCATCTATTAAAGCTCAAACTAGGAAAAATGAAGAACACAATGTAAAAAAGCATATAAATCCTAATTAAGCCAATAAACTTAAGATCCCATGGGGGAATTGGTGCCAATTGAATGTTGAAATTGGCCCTTTCCCAACTCCTAAGTTGCAATGTGAATGATTTGTGAAATGGTCAAATCTCCCAAGGAGATTTGAGCATAACCTAGCTATAAATTGTGAAAATGATGAATGGTTGAGTGGAAATGGGAAAAATTAGCTTTCAATGTGAAGAGAGTAACTTTGCATGAAATTGTGGATGAGAAATGAGGAGAGAAGCCTCCAATTTATAGATTTGAATTTGGAAGAATGAGAAAGCTTTGAGCCATGTGGGACTAACTTTCAATCCAATGGTTGAATGCCACTTGTCACCATGTGAATGGTTGGTGGTTGTGCACATTTTGGCCAAACTGCCAATAAATGCAATTAGTTTGAATTTGAATTTGTGAAATGACTTGTTGAAGAGGGAAGGGAAATGAAGTTAATGTCAGTTGGATCAATGAAAAGGACATGTAAGAGGCCTTAAATGCCTTGTTGGAAGGACCAAGTCCACTTGGACTTTTTGAATTCAAATTGAGGGAATATTCCCTTTTGATGCCATGTGAGGAAAAATAGAGAATTAAATAAATCAAAGTAATTGATTAATTATGCAAGTTGCATTCTCTAGAGGATTTTAGTGAGAGGGATTAACTTAATCAAGGTTTTGATTAATTTAATAGGATATTTGATGATTTGACAATTTTGACTCAAATAGATGAATTAATTTAAATCAGAATTGAGAGGAAATGATTAATTAAATAAATGATTTTGATTTATTTAACTAAGGAGGAATATGTTGGATTAAATCAAATAAGATTTAATCTATTTAATTTAATAAGAGGACTTTAGAGATTTTAATCAAATAAAATGATTTATTTAATTAAACAGAGATGTAAGATTAATTAAATTAAATTGATTAATTTAATCACTGGAGGAAGACTACTTAATTAAATGAATAATGATTCATTAAATTAAGAGACCAAATATGATGAAATGCTGAGAGTATGATTCCAGAGGAAATGATGTTAGTAATCAGGATCAAGTATGCCGAACTGAAAATGTACATTTTCCATGTCTACATTTTGCCCCTCTTTGAAGCAATGTATTGTTGCATTGATTCAAATAATAAACTGCTATGATCAGAAGTTCAAAAAAATTTCAATTTTTTTTGATGCCCCGCTGCTTCCCTAGCGGAAGGATATTGCTGGATATTGCCCCCTCGAGAGATCAAACGAAAGTTTTTAATTTTTGGATGATCTCGTGAAAAAAGGTGGATAAGGTGTTAAACAGTCTTAGAATGCCCCAGATCGTCCAAAATGCATTTAAAATGCCACAACGATGCAAAATGGCCCTCGGTTCGATGAAAATGGGATTGGGGGACCAAAACCCTATTTGGAAGGTCAAATTAGGTCAAAAAACCCTAATTTTCAAGCTTAAATAGCCCTTGAGGGGTCACTTTCAATGCATTTGCAATCTTAATCCTTTGACAATTTGACACCTTAAGCTCTGATTCTTGGTCAAGATGGCACAATGACAGCTTCTTAGGCATGTGTCAGAGTGGGTACGAGTGCATCAGCGACCAGTCGCCGCAAGATCTGTGGTATGTACCCCTATCCAACTTTCAATTTCCTCATTATTCGTGCATTAAATAGGATTTAGATTTGGTTTAGGCGGCACAACGCTATATAGCACCACGGAAAATGCCAAGTCGGGGCCACATGGTCCTATATAGAACCACATATGCATAGAGTGCCGCACAACATTGTTTAGGTAATTAGGGTTTCAACTCCAAACTCGACCGTGCGCACAAGTAGCGTCGCGTGACACAGTTTGTCAAAAGGGGGTGCCAAAGTCTACCGCACGACACAGTTTGGAACTTTACAAACTACGTCGCTTTTGTGAACAATGTCGCTTTTGTTGTCCCAAATGCGAAATACGACATGAGTAGCATATTTTCTTTAGGGAAACTGACACGGTACCTTCCCTTGTGCAGGAGCACCTTGAGGTACTTCATTCGAGGGAACATCGATGGCTTGTACTCAGGAGACTATAGGGTATGCACGTATATCTCCAGGAGCAGCTTGGGATTCTCGGGCTATGGTATGTTGCATATGTCCCTCTTGTTCAGACACATTTGGGTATGATGACTGCCCTAGCCGAGAGGTGGCATAGTGAGATGTCATTCTTCCATCTCCCTACTGGCGAGGCCACCATTACACTCGAGGATTTTTGACGCATCCTCCGATTACCCATCTGTGGAGCCCGAGTGATCTACAATCTGGAGGAGGGTAGGGAGGCCTGCTTTGACATTATGGGAATTGACGAGCTTATCCTTTGCGATGGTCAGATAGACTTGGAGCGATACAGGGGCAAGGATCCTACTTACAGATTGATTGTGGCTGCCATTATTTCTGGTCTTGTAGCTCCTGATCAGTGCGGCCGATATTTTAGTCCAGGTTGGGGATTGGCATGGCGGCAGATGTGCGTTCGTCGAGAGTGCTTTGCCTGGGGACTAGTATTACTGGCCTCTTTGTACAAAGATTTTCATGAGTTTGCTTACCTAGATAGCTGGGCTCTCAGGGCCAGAGTTACCCTTCTACACATTTGGGCATGGGAGTGGATCCCAATGCTTCACCCAGATGTGACACTAGTTATTACAGATATTGATGATCCCGCTATGTGGCGGTATGATGGGGCAAAGATTCATTTTACCCATATGGGCACAGTTGGTGTGGCTTACTGGTGGCAGGTTTTGGATGAGATGACAGAGTTCATATGGAGGCTGTGGATGAGCATAGGCCCGTGGTATGATGATGCACAAAAAATTTTCTTTGCTCGTCAAGATAGGTTCATGCAGGGCTGAGAGTACACTATGGTAGAGAGGTACCTTCCCGACAGGGTAGCCAGACAGTTCGGTGAGATGCAGGACAAGCCCGACGATCAATACATGGCAATCTTTGCCCGTACCCCAAAGGAGACATCATTGGGGTAGCCTATTCTAGCAGACGAGGCAATGTCCTCATTTAGATAGTTAGTGGCCTGGCCATGGCCATATGATTAGGGGCCAGTAGATGCAGGGGTCACTCCAGCATACAGGGCATGGTTCTGACCTCCATTGAGATTGACAGTTCTCGATGCAATGATCCCTCGTCGGAGGGCCAGGGATAGGGCAGCTGACAGAGGTCGGGGAGGAGGAGGTGTACCACCTCCCTAGCAGACACCTCTGAGAGACCAAACAGATCAGACAGTAGGACAGGATGGGCAGCCCCAGGTGGTCCCACAACATTAGCCAATAGTACAGCTAGCGGGACAGCCAGATCCTCAGGATGCATTGATTCAGCAGCTGCTGTGTAAGGTACAGGTCTTGACCACAGAGAGAGATCAGGCACATTAGTAGATTATTGTAGTTAATGCCAAGAGAGATCAGGCATGATCCGAGAGGGATCAAGAGATTGGTTGGAAGAGACAACTAGAGAGCATATCCTCCACATCCTGAGGTCGATCAGTTGATCTCCGGGCATACAGAGAGGCTGTCAGGGAGATCGAGTACTATCGGCAACATTATCTATAGGCAATGCCAGTAGCAAGCCGAGTTCCAGCCTTCTCCCAATAGACAGGGATGTGGCCGCTAGAGGATCACAGTGAGAGGCAAGTGGGGGAGGGCAACAACCATCAGGGCTAGCCCTTTTGATTACAAATAGTTTTTCATTTTTGACTTATGGGTTATATTGTTGCCCCTATTGTACCATGTGTTCTGATGTACACTTGATCCGATTTGTATCATAACAGTGTATTTTTTGATGATATATATGAGATGACTCACCCTTTTATGAGATTTTTTGCAAATGTATGATATGCAGTCTAATTTTTATTATGATGCTATGAGATGTTTCTATTTCTTATGGTGTATGCTTCTAATGAATGCATTTCTTTTTATATCTTTCTCATGAATTTTAATGATGATCCTATGAATGTATTATGTGGTAATGATGGTGTAAATGGTAATGGATGCTAATCATGATGTAATGCTTTCTTAAGATGCTTAGAATAACAAATTTATATTATTCCTCATAACTTAAGATAATGATATGATGCAATGTGCTTTTTATGCTAATGATCATCTGGATGCAGAGTGTATGCATTGGAGATGGTTTGATTACTGTCATGATACCATGTTAGTGTGGAAGGAAGATAGAAGAATTTAGAATCAATGAGTTAGTTAGGAAAAAACACAAAATTAAAAAAAAAAACGTGATTAGAACTCAAGATTTGCCCTCCTTCTAGCACCAAAATGTGAACCCCTAAACCTGCAAATGCACAAGAAAAAAAAACAAGTCAATTTTTTAGGTCAAATGCATACAAGCATAATATATTCCCCATGAAATCCATCTATTAAAGCTCAAACTAGAAAAAATGAAGAACACAATGTAAAAAAACATATAAATCCTAATTAAGCCAATAAACTTAAGATCCCATGGGGGAATTGGTGCCAATTGAATGTTGAAATTGGCCCTTTCCCAACTCCTAAGTTGCAATGTGAATGATTTGTGAAATGGTCAAATCTCTCAAAGAGATTTGAGCATAACCTAGCTATAAATTGTGAAAATGATGAATGGTTGAGTGGAAATGGGAAAAATTAGCTTTCAATGTGAAGAGAGTAACTTTGCATGAAATTGTGGATGAGAAATGAGGAGAGAAGCCTCCAATTTATAGATTTGAATTTGGAAGAATGAGCAAGCTTTGAGCCATGTGGGACTAACTTTCAATCCAATGGTTGAATGTCACTTGTCACCATGTGAATGGTTGATGGTTGTGCACATTTTGGCCAAACTGCCAATAAATGCAATTAGTTTGAATTTGAATTTGTGAAATGACTTGATGAAGAGGGAAGGGAAATGAAGTTAATGTCAGTTGGCTCAATGAAAAGGACATGTAAGAGGCCTTAAATGCCTTGTTGGAAGGACCAAGTCCACTTGGACTTTTTGAATTCAAATTGAGGGAATATTCCCTTTTGATGACATGTGAGGGAAAATAGAGAATTAAAGAAATCAAAATAATTGATTTATTGTGCAAGTTGCATTCTCTAGAGGATTTTAGTGAGAGGGATTAACTTAATCAAGGTTTTGATTAATTTAATAGGAGATTTGATGATTTGAAAATTTTGACTCAAATAGATGAATAAATTAAAATCAGAATTGAGAGGAAATGATTAATTAAATAAATGATTTTGATTTATTTAACTAAGGAGGAATATGTTGGATTAAATCAAATAAGGTTTAATTTATTTAATTTAATAAGAGGACTTTAGAGATTTTAATCAAATAAAATGATTTATTTAATTAAACAGAGACGTAAGATTAATTAAATTAAATTGATTAATTTAATCACTGGAGGAAGAAGACTTAATTAAATGAATAATGATTCATTAAATTAAGAGACCGAATATGATGAAATGCTGAGAGTATGATTCCAAAGGAAATGATGTTAGTAATCAAGATCAAGTGTGCTGAACCGAAAATGTACATTTTCCATGTCTACAATAAGACACCAAGTTGTAAAGCTCATACAAGTTCAATAGCTCAATGTGCAAACCCAAAATGGAAAGAGGCCTAAAATACAATGCAATGACCTAAAATGTAATGTGTAAATGCAATTTGCAGTTTCTAAACAAGGTAATTTTTTGATTACAATATGCAACAATCTAAAAATGAAATCTTGTAAATGTAATTTTGAAATTAGGAAATGCACTAAATATTCCAAATTAAGCTAGATATATTGAAATTGAAAAAAAACAAAAACTCAACAAATTGAAACAAAAATTTGATAAGCAACAAACATAAGAATAGAAATGAAGTTTTTAATTTCCAGAAATGTAGATCAGGACCTAATCAGGGACTCATTCACCCTAGAGAGAATGGGTCCTAGATTAGGGTTTTGAAAAAGATTTTTATCGATTATCAGGTCTTTTCTAATGATTTTTAGATTCAGGTTTGTAACAGTAAGTTTGAGCTTTAGTTTTCTGTAAATGCATTGTGAGATGCAAGTGCAAAATGTGATAAAATGATGACCTAAAACACCTAGTTTGATATGAAATTTTGTTTTAATTTTCAAGTTCAGTTTATATGATATGCAAGATGAATGATTTTTTATGTGATAAGTAGGAGGTTTCTTCCACAATGTGTCAAATTATGATATTGCTATCAGGATTCAACTGTGTAGTTTTTGAGTCAAACTCATTGACCCATGATTCATGAGTAGTGATTCACCTAGATGCAATGAGTGCTAAGTGGACCATTCATTATCATGAGAGATGGGTTCTTGTGAACCACTACTCATGAATCATGAGTCAATGAGTTTGACTCGAAAACTACACGGTTGAATCCTGATAGAAATATCATGATTTTTTGTGTATTTTTCAGATTTAAAGAATGCAAACAATGCAATCCTAAAACCCTAGATGAGTTAAAAATTTGAATGGAAACTAAACACCCTAAATGAGATCTATTTCAATACAAATGAATGCAATATCTAATCTAAGATGAAAAGAGACTCCAAAATCAGAAAACTACAATGCTCAAAAAATTGGGTTCACCATAATGAACCATCAAAAAATAATAGGGTTCACCAAAATGAATTAACAAGATGATGGACCTCTAGTTTTCCCATGTTTCATTCAATCTATGAGGGTTATAATGCATAAATAAGAATAAAAAATTAAACCTAACCAATATACCAATCAAAAAGTAGGTTTTAAGAGGGTCAAATATTGTGTACCTGTTGGAAAAAGTGCTTTTTTGGGCCTCACAAAGGACTCATTCGCCCAGTGGCGAATGGGTCTTGGCTAGGGTTATAGAAAATCAGTTTCTGGGTTCTGTTCTTCAATGTCCGCACTTCCAAATCCTGGTGGGAGACTATTAGAAACTCAAAAATAAATTTTGTAGATTAGTTTTTTTGATTTGACAACTTTGACAACTTTTCCAATTGATCTTCAACCTAAAACCTACAAACACACATCAAAGAGGATTAATTTTTTGTTTGTTAGGGAATAGGGGTTTTCCTTGGTGAAACCCTATTTTAGTAATTAAACCTTGAAATGAAATAATGCATAAAAGGAATGATGCATAAGAGGGGGTCATAGGACCTAGTGAGGACCCATTCGCTAGGTGGTGAATGGGTCCTAGGTCACTAATCTAGGAAACACCTCGGAGATTGTGAAATGTTATGTAAAAAGGTGGTCCTAGGACCTAGTGAGGACCCATTCTCCAGGTGGCGAATGGGTCCTAGATCACTAACCTAGGACACATACCTTGTAAAATTAAGCATTGTGTAATATGATTTATGAATGTCACATTTTATCCCTCAAAATTTGTAATTAATTAGGCTCGGATTTGAATTAAAGGGGCTAATTAACCTCAAATTAACCTCCATTAATTAATAAAGCCCTAGATTAATGTTAAAGAGTAAAGATACACTTTACATCACCCTAAATAAGGCACAATTAAGTCCATTTAGTTTAGAAGGGCCCTAAACTTAATGAGAATGTGTAAAACACATTACACCACTAAATCAAGGCAACATTAGGCTCATTTTAATATTAATAATTATTACCAAAGTAAGGAAGAAGGGATAATTTTTTCGTCACTACAATACTTAGATGCAAGTTTTTGAAGATGAGCTCGAGTGTTCTTAGTTGTAGGCTCGGGAAAGGTACCGTCTTTTAAATAGTTGAATATCGTTGTGTACCATTCATTAGAGTTTTCAATATTGATTAATAACAATTCTTTTCTTTTATCATCTGTAGACAATTTAGGAATCATTTGAACCGTAAATGTGAAATCAGAAAAAGGATCTTCAAGAGATACAAGGGAAGCAACACTTGCCATTGCATTTGCATGTCGATTATTCTTTCATAGTATGTTATCGATCATATATGATTCAAATTTATCCAATAATGTCATCGTGAAGTCTCTATATCAAATGGTTTTATCATGCTTTTCTTGATATGAACAATTTATTTGTTTAATAATTAATAAGGAATCATCAAATATAGAAATACATTTGACATCTAATGCTAATGTTGCACGTATACCAGCTATTAAAGATTCATATTTTCCAGTGTTATTTGTACATAGGAAGTTTAAGCATAAAGATGAGGGAATATGCTTACCTAAAGGAGGAACTAGTATAACCCCTACCCCAAAGCCAGTTCAACACTTAAAACCATCAACATACAACTCCCATGTTTCTTTTTATTTTTGAATAGTCAACACATTCTCATCAAGGAATGAGTCTATATTAGGTAACGCTAGAGGAGAGGGAGAATCAACTAATTGGTTAGTCAAGGTTTGTCCTTTAATTTCCTTTTGAGAGAAAAATTTAAGATCAAACTCAGTTAACAACATAATCCACTTAGCTAAGTGTCCCGATAAATCTATTTTAGAAAAAAGGTGCTTTAAAGGATTGAATTTTGTCATCACATGGATTTTTGTGTTCAATAAGTAATGTCTCAATTTACTAGTAGAAAATAAGAGAGCCAAAAATTGTTTTTATATTATTGTATATCGTGTCTCATTATCAATCAGGGTTCGACTAATATAATGAACATGATTTTCTCTACCATTGTCGTCTTGTTGAGCCAACAATGTTGCGAGAGCATGGGCTGGTGCTACTGTATAAAGGATAAATGAATTGTCTTGCATAGAAGATTGTAAAATAGGTGGGGTAGAAAGACAATCTTTCAAACTCTCAAAGGCCTATTTACAATCCTCATTCCAATTAAGATGAACCTATTTCTTAAGAAGTTGTGTAAAAGACAATGTTCAATCTGCTAAGGATGCTACAAAATGATAGATAGCATAAATTCTTCCTTGTAAAGTGCATAATTGAGAAAAAAATTTAGGAGGTGGCATATGAATGATAGCATCAATTTTCTTCATGTCCACCTCAATGCCTCTATGAAATACTATAAAACCTAAAAAAATTCCACTATCTATGCCAAAGACACACTTTTTCAAGTTCAATCTCATGTTATATTTTTACATTATTTTAAAGATTTTTTGAAGAATATTCACATTGTCTTGTCAAGTTAAAGATTTGGCTAGAATATCATCAACATACTCTTCCAAAATATTGTGTATGTAATCATGAAATATAAATTTCATATCTCTTTGATATCTTACACCTGCATTCTTTAATCCAAAAGGCATAACCACCCATTAAAATATTTCCCAAGCTGTAGTGAATGTTGTATTGTATTGAGCTTGAGGGTTGATAAAGATATGATTATATCCAAAAAATCCATCCATGAATGATAAAAAAGCATGTCCCATAGTTGAGTCTACTATCATGTCAATATTAGGAAGGGGAGAATCATATTTTGAAGATGCTTTATTCAAGTCATGAAAGTTTGTACACATCCTAATATGATTATTAGGTTTGGCGACTAAAACAATGTTCGAGATCCAAGGAGAATAGTTGATAGGTCATATAAAACAAACTTCAAGGAGTTTATCAATCTCAACCTTAACCAACAAAACTATCTTAGGATTCATCTGTCTTATCTTTTGTATCACCAGTTTAGCATCTTCTTGAAGAACTATATTGTGTGTTACTATCTTAGCATCGATTCTTGGCATGTCCAAATAAGTCCAAGAAAAAAGTCAATGAAATTCATGATGTAATATTGCATGATCTTCTTGTTAATATTCATCAAGGAACTTTCCTATTGGAATCACTTTTTCTTCATTAGTTGTATCCATTGGTATGTTG
Source organism: Sequoiadendron giganteum (assembly GCA_007115665.2). Lineage (NCBI taxonomy): Eukaryota > Viridiplantae > Streptophyta > Pinopsida > Cupressales > Cupressaceae > Sequoiadendron > Sequoiadendron giganteum. Next base: position 438,919,820 of record CM021108.1, on the reverse strand, counting down.
ATTGTATCTCCAAAAGGAAGTGCATTTTTCTTCCGAATTTCAGGATCGTATTCTTATTTGTCATTTTCAAGCTCATTAATTTCCTTCTCTTTGTTCACTTGTTTAGAACTAACCATAACACATGTAACCTATTTATTTTTAGGAGTAAATTACTTCTCATAGAATCCTAACATTTATTTCAAAGCTTCATCATCTTCAAAGTATTCAAATGATTCTTCATAAGTTGTATCAATCAATTCATGATGCTTCAAAGTGAGAGTGGTTTTAGTGGAGTTACATATGATGGTCTTGATCTTGAGTGAGGGTCTTTTCATTGCTTGCATTATCTTAGAATGACAAAACCCCAAACCACTTTTTGTTTCTTATGTGTTAGGCTCTATAGGAATATAGATGCCTTTTTCTCTCCTTCCACATCCTTTTCCATTGTAACCAAGTTGTTTTATGAGCTCATAAAAACTTCAATAAATTTTCTCCATTTCTTTCAGGTTTGGTGGTTGTTGGTAATCTATCTCATCAAATTTCACTATATAGATTATGTCTTCTTCTAGATTAGATGAAGTAGATGCTTGTGAGTTTTCTTTCAAATTCTTCATTGACATTACCATTGTTTTTTTTTCTTTTCAATTTATTTTGTTGTGATTTTGTACTCTCCCATGAATGTTGGTGTGAAATATAAGGAACCTCAATCATCTTCTAATAACTTAGTGACTTCATCAATGTTTTCACCATCTTATTCTCCTTCATGAATTCCACCTTTGTAGTTGATTTTAGTTCTTCCAAAGGATCTCGTCCTTCTTTTTCAGCAATCAAACAACTTTCAGGTTTAGGATTAGCTTTGAGTGTGTACACTTTGTTGCTATGGATTTACTTCATTACACATCGAAGGGTAGAAGGCACTCCATTTATTTCATGAATCCATAATCTCCCCAAGAGGAAATTGTAAGAAAAATCATGAGGCATGACATGAACCAGAGTTTGTAATGTTACTTTCCCAACTCTAATAGGTAATGTGATGACTTCAAGCAGTTGTTTTCCTATAATCCACAAATAGACAAAGAATCGGGGATAATGTCACTCTTATTAATATCAATATTTTCCAAAAGTTTCACACTACACACATTAAGGTTCAAACCAATGTCAACAAGGGTTCTCTTTATCATGATTTTATTAGCATAGGCTATTATTATGAATGCATCATGTCATTTTTGAACTTCCAAGGAGGGTAATTATCTTTGGTGAAAAAAATATCTAAATTAATCTCATTCATTCCTTGAACTAGCATTACCACATCGTTTGAATTTGTATTAGGAGGAACCATAACTTGTTGCAAGGCTATTTGAAGCGTA
>CM021108.1:438627379-438918374 GCA_007115665.2 Sequoiadendron giganteum | reverse complement strand
ACCCCTCTCCATCCCAAAATGGATTCATGTCTTGTTTCCAAAACAACCAACATCTTGTTGCCAAAAAAATGCTCAAGAACATGCACTATCAAGGCAAAGCCTTAGGTGTTCACGAGTAAGACATCTTGGAGCCCATCCATGTCAAAGTAAATCCATGATTGCAAGGCTTTGGTTACACATCCCAAGGCACCCAATCCAAACATATTGGTACAAACCTTTGTCTATCTTAAGGAAGCTTCTTCCAAACCCACAACATGTTCCTCCCATCACTCCTCAAAAGCGTTCACTACCATCTACCTCCGCCATCATACTAATCCAAAAAGATTTCTGCCATTCCTCCATCTACTAAATCCATTTTGGCCCCTTACTAACCACAACCCAATCCTCAAACTTTTGCATTCTTTTTGGGTCCATATGTCCCAAAATTCTTCATCCCAAATCCTATCAATCCATCGTTTACATTCCCCAATCAGGATCGACAAACACACATATCCTTGAACTCTCTCCCACGCATTCCTGCCATCACTCCTTCCATGCACTATCCACATCATCCATTTGCACACACCCATACCATTTCCTTTGGAAGCAATTTGGATTCCAAAGTAAGAATCCACAAAAAATCAAGGATCACCATGTCACAACAAATTGCCATACAAAAACAAAATAAATTTGATCCAAAATCTAAATAAATCCAAGAGGCCACAAAGGCCCACTTAGGCCCACTAAGTAAAAATAAAAATCCAAAACTATGTGGATCCCATAGAAAAAATAAGCAATGCATCCAAATTTTCTTCTCCAAAAAATTCCTCCACTCTAAAATCTTTCATCTCCTAAATTCATTTTGGGTCCATATGTCCAAAATTCACTATCTTAAGTCCTCCATCATCTCCTAAATAAATTCCAAAGCTTCTAGATCCATCAAGGTATGCACCAATGTCAATCTTGACAACATTCCCTAATAACACCTCCATCTCATCCTTTCATTTACACATTCCCATATATTATCCAACACATTTCCCTCATCATATCCGTTTAATCCATGCCTTCACATAACCTCCTAATCCATCCTCTTTAGTTGTTCATGAATTTTATAAGTGAATAACACACTCCTCAAACAAGCCACCCTCCACATACCACTCCCTCGAGAACATCCTCTCTCATCCCAACCCTACCAACGCCATGTCTCTCCTTTGGAGAAGCTCACCTTCCAATCAACAAGGTTGTTACTAACATCTAGCATTATTTTCCAAATGGGCTCCCCTCACCTTGTGGAAACAAGGACTTGATTCGATTCCTTCCTCCATCTACCTATCTCCCAACCAATATCTTCCCCATCCACTCATCCTTTATCCAACTCCTCATCTATCTTAATCCCCCTTGTAGACACTCAAATGTGCCCTCATAATCATCACGATATTCGTCTATTTATTAAATAGGTATTATTTACTTAATCAATTCATTCAATACTTTATTCTATTCATACGTTTCATCAAATCATTAAACCATCTCATGCTCATTCATATCCATTTACATAAACGATCATATTCATCTCATGGTCGTTCATTATCCGTTTGCATAAATGATCATGCATGTCTCAAGGTCGTTCATTAACTGTTTGCATAAACAATCATATTCGTCTCATGGTCATTCATTATCCGTTTGCATAAATGATCATGTCCGTCTCATGGTCGTTCATTAACCGTTTGCATAAACGATCATTCCCGTCCATAATCCGTTTCATAAGCATTCATGTCCATTTGCATTATCATTCACATCCGTTTCCATAATAAAGCATAATTGTTCATATCCTTTTCATAATAAATCCGTTATCATGGTCATCAACTATCGTTTCATAATAAACTAATTATCATGTAATATTTGCATTTCATTTGCATGAATCATTCACTTCATATTTGCATTTCATTAAATCATTAGATCATTAGAATATTAAATAATTATCACCTCATTATCATTCATAATGCATTTGCATAATAAATCATAATCGTTCATAAATCGTTTTCATAAATCATCATTAAATCATTAAAACCAAATCATAATAATCCATATTTCATTAAATCAATATTAAATGATTTATTAAATCATAATAATCATCCCATTATTTACAAACTCTTCACCATGCATTTTCCCTCCTCTTTATCATTTCCACTCACATGCATTTCATTTAATTACACAATGTGGGATATTTGAATTTCACTCTTGCAAACCGTTTATCCCACATTTCTTCTTCAACACCTCTCCATCCCCTGAGATGCTTATTTAAATGAGACCTCCCTCTCATTTTCGCACTCATGAATTTTGAATGCTTTTTCCGTTCGCCATAGCCTCTTACTGCATTTTGTGCTCACAAAATCTGAGAGCAAATGGATAAATAAGATCTTGGTGATAGGGAGACAATGGAGTTATGTTCTTTTAAGTGCAAATTTTGACTTAGTTTAATTTTATGCAAGTTTTGATTTGATGTAGTTGTATGTTTTTCTGATTTACATTTAGATTAGAATGACCTTATTGATGTGGGCATGAGATGGTGATTCTTGTTCATAGAATCATGCATTTTATGGCTCCTACAAATGGTGAACCCGACATGAATTGGGCTATTCATGATTTAATTGACACATGGTTTGAATGGTTCGGTTATTGTTCTTTATGAAATTGTAGATTTATCAAGTTTCATTCAACATGTGGTTGTTTTTTTTTTCTTCTGAAAATATAGATTTATCAAGTTTCTCCCATAGCATTTCAAGAGATTATATTTTTTTTGAGGCATTCTGTCAAACATTCACACGCCTTGTGAAGATATCAAACATTTTGTTCTTGCATTCTGTTAGTTTCTAACCCGCATGCACTTCTACATGGTCTGTTTGATTAAATTTTCATGTGGGTTTTACAATACAAATCTTGCGTCGTGGGTTTACGGTTTTAAATCTCTCTCTGCAGGTTAATATCCCTATGTGGTAAATCTTACACTATTGGTTGTAGATTTAAATATGGGTGTCACAAGTTTAAAATTTTGATGAAGCCGTTGTAGTTGAGGCCCTCATTTAGTATTTCCTGTGTGAACGATATTATTATTGTAGTCGATGCCCTTCTTTAGTATTCCCGTGTGTTTGATCTTTTTTTTTAGTATTGTCATATTTATTTATTGAATCTACGATTGAAAGAGGACTGGAAGTTTCACATACAATCATTCCCTTTGCTATTTGATTATTTGACATATCGATTATATCATTGAGGAATTAGTGGTTTGTGTTGAATCAAGTCTTTCATTCCCCTTAGCACCGCCCTAACCTTGGCCAGTTTTGCATGCTAGTACAACACCTCCAACTGCTCCTGCATGTCCTCAGAAATGTCCAATAATCTTAATGGACAACCATCCAAAGCCGTTACAATCTCCTGCATGAGCTCGTGAAATTGATTTGCGTTTGTCACAAGAAAAACATCCATGAACCACCATACCAAATTTGAGTACGACGTAAAACAAGAACCTAGTTTAGCATGGGCAACTTTAAATACCATTTTCTATGGTCTGCTATAAATTGAAGTAGTTTATCTGCATAGTTTCTTTATACTTATGACAACATTTTATGAACATAATAATCTTTGATATAGAGTGTGCTTTAATCTTCTGATATGATGTAGGCCAAGATGCGTGAATGTTTCCCATTTCAGCTGTCGCCATAAATACTCCAATTTGGATTCTATTTTCTATTTTTAAATTATGAAACTATTGCAACATGGTGCATGACAGAGCATGATAACTCATAATTTTAAACTTAGTTTTAGCTTTAACGTAATCTTAGATTTAACATATTTTTAAACTTAGTTTTAGTTTTTAAAGTAATCTTAGATTTACTTTAATTTTAAACTTAGTTTTAGTTTAACGTCATCTTAGATTTAGTTTAATTTTAACTTAGTTTTAGTTTTATTTTTAATTTAGATTTAATCTTTAGTTTAAAGTTTAGATTAATTTTAATTAGTTTCTTATTTTAGATTGGTTTATATTTGTAGACCAGTCTTTGATTTTAGATTAATTTCTACTTTCAGATTAATTATCTTTTAAATTAAAAATAGTTTTATGAGAATTAAATTTTTAACTTTAAAATTAGATTTAGTTTTTAACGTAGATTTTAGTTTTTATTTATTTTTAATTAGATTTAGTTTTCTAACTAGATTTAGCATTTTTTAGATTAAATTTCTAATTTAGAACATAGGATTAATTTAATTTAAAATTTAAAATTAATTTAATTTAATTTAATTTAGGTTAGATTCTAATTTAGATTTAATTTAGTTTTTTAGATTTTAATTTAGAATTAACTTTAATTTTAATTTAGATTTTAACCTTTACTTTAACTTTTAATTTTAATTTTAATCTAGCTTGTCTCTTAATTTATCCCTGGGTTTAAATTAGATTTATATTTTAAATTAGAGTCTAAATTTAGAGTTTAATTTTAGATTAGATTTTATTTTTAAATTGGATTTTTAATTTAGGATTTGAATTAGTTTAGGGTAGATTTAATTAGATTTGACTAAATCTATTCTAGATTTAATTTTAGTATTAAAATTGGATTAAGTTTTTAGATTTAAATTAGTCTAGATTTTGATTAATTAGATTAATGTCTTTTTATGTTTTAGTTTCATTTAGATTTCAAGCCTAATTTAGTTTGTTTTTCTTGCAGGTTCATTTGACAAAGAATTGAAAATCAAAACATACGCTTGTTGAAGAAAGGAGGCATGAAACTAATAATGATATTTTGATGTAGGACATTCATTGAAGACATGATTTTGAAACCAATTATCTTTTAGATTAGAAAACATTTCATTTGGTGCTTTAAAATGAACAATCGTTTTCTCTCACATAGGCTTAACTAGGGGGTGAATGAACATTGTTTGCTATGCTTGAGATGATAGGGAGTATGCTCTCACCTTGTGCAAACTTGGTGATAAAAAACCAAACCCATTTGTTTTTGTGTTTATACCTTAGAGGGGCCTGCCTCACAAGAGGGAATGACTCCAACTGGTTTTTCGCTCGGGCCGGTATATAAAAAAATGAGACTAAATTGTCAAGTCCTCATGGTATGTAGGCATTAGCCGTGCAATGCCATTCAAAAACGGGTACCTACCTTTTCTTTTAAAGGTATAAGAGCCTCTAGTAGAGTGGTTAAAGCCTTAAGTGGCTTGTTGTACACTTGCGAGGTGCCATGTCCCTGAGTATTCACTAGAACCCTCTTGTTTTAAAAATCCAAAATCCCTTCTATTCGCTCGTGTAGCAACGATCATTGCCAAGGCATCCACATTCTCACAGTTCTTAGTAGAGGTGAAGAGTCTGTCATGGGAGATTCATGAGGGCTCAAAGCTTGGTTGACCTGAGAAGTGAGTGCCATGTTGGGGGGTCAGTGTGGCCAAGCTTCTAAGTCACCTGCTAAGAATAAGTATGGTTGGGGAAACCCATGTGGAATCCTGTGACTATATTCTTTGCCAAACCTTAGGATTTGTGTTTGTATTGTTAAAATCAAACATTTTGTTTGCTATGTCTTGCATGTGTGTTCAAAAATAGACCTCAAACAAGCATCACACCTCATAATTTGCAACACCTTAAACTTTGCAAACCCATAAAGGTCAAACAAAACAAACATCCAACATGAACCTATCACTTAGATTTCTCGGGGCCATCATCCTTCAGTTTTGATCGTTCAATCCTTGCATTCCAATTAGTCCTTGCATTCCACCTTTCCTTGCATATCCTCCATTGCATATCCATTATTTCTCAAACAAAACTTTAGCTTGCATTTAGGCTACTCTTCCTAGGTCTTGAAATCAAACCATTGGCTATCTATCACCCACATCACTTGAGGTTCATCATCCTTGAGTTAGGGAACATGCAATTATCCTTGAGTAGGGAAATCCATTTGGATTCCATCATCTCCTACATACCCTCTCTTGATCATTGGTCCTTGTGTCTATCCATCATAACATAAATAAATCATTTACATCATAACTAACTTTGGACCTAGAGTTGCCTTTGAGCTCTTGCATTCTTAGCTTGTCATATCATACCATACCATTTTTATATCCCATCTTAGAACCATATCCTTTTCATTACATCCTAATCTTAGGTCTCATACATTATCCTATCTTGGATTGAAAATAAGAACAATCACCTATGGCCCCTAGAACAAGAGCAAAAATGTTTCAAGAAGAAGGGAACCCTTGGGGAAAAGACTTTGATGGGGAATATCACACTAGTGTTGCAACTAGTGAAACAAATGAAATTGAGGATGAATAAATAATCCAATCCACCATAAATTAATCTCTTAATGATAATAGATTCAATAAACGTCTTATAGAGGTAGTCAAACATAACCCACAACAATACTTCAAGGCCCTTGCTAATGAGGGAATCAAAATGCCCCCTGATTTTGACATATTATTACTCATAATGAATGATCAACCTAAATCCAATGAATCTAAGCATCCCAAAACAAACAACGATGGTAGAATCAAATATCATAGACCCTTTTATCAACAACCAGGTTACAAGCGATCTTCAAAGACATCAAAACCCGTACCTACAAAAGATCCCATTTTGGATGAGCTTAGGACATTGAGACAAGAATTGGACACGCTTAAGAAAAGTAAAACATCATCTCGCAAGTTCTCCATCGAAGACATATGTCCTTATCCCTTCGATCCAAGCATACTAATGCCACCTTTTCTTAACCACTAGGACATACCAAAACTTGACAAATACAATGGAAAATGATATCCTAAGAACTACTTAAGACAATTTTGCGCTACTACCATGGAATTTGCAGTTGATGAAACGTACCTTATCAAATTATTCCCCCATAGTCTAGGAGGAGAAGCTATGGAATGGTTTTCACGATTACCCCCGACCATAAAATCCTTTCAAGAATTGGATGATAAATTTATTTCCAATTATAGTTTCAATTGTGACTTTAAAGTGACCATGACAAACCTTTTAAACATGAAACAAAAACAAGGCGAATCTTTTGTGTCATTTTTACAAAGATGGAGACATTTACACAAAATGATTACCTTATGCCATTCCTGATCAAGAATTGGTTGATCTCTTTTGTCAAAATTTGAACAAAGAAATTGGAAGGGAACTTCACCTCAAATGCTTGGATTCTTTTGATGAAGCCATAGAAATGGGATTTTGAATTGAACAAACTCTCATTGACGATGGAACTATAAAACTTAATAATGATAGAGATCAAAATCAAATTCAAACAACAAGACACCTTTTTGGGTAAAGAACAAGAATGTAGTCAATGACAGATTTGTTGATGCAAAAACAACTAAAACATCATCACCTATCTATAATCTCAAAGGTCCATCTTCAAATAAAGGAAAAGAACAAAATAGAGAAATTTCCCTAAACAAAATTTTATACCATTGGGACAATCACTTGAATCCGCATTAAAGAGCTTCTTGAAATTAATATTATAATGCTACCCAAAATGAAGGAATACAATCCACAAGTCAAACCCCCATGGTGGAATGAAGATCACTTTTGTGATTATCATAGACACAAAGGACATATGACTAATAGCTGCAATAAACTTCGACATTTAATACAAGACGTTATTGATGATGGTAAGATAGTAGTTGAAAGACACACTCCTTCGGGTAACTTTGATCGCGAGGTGTTTAATAATCCTTTCCCTAAGCATGAAAAGGCTAAAGGAAAGGTCCTTGAATCTGGTGATGGTGTAAACTACACTACTACTAAGTATGACTATACCATACATAACATCAGTGAGGTTGATAATCATGTAAAAAATTTCATTATAAAAGGCAAAGAACCTGATTGCAAGGTTACTACCTGCAAAGGCATAGTCACCCTTAAAGGTCCTAATTCAAAACCCGGTACACCAGCTTCATAGTATAACCTCATAGATCATTTAGGGAAAATGCCCGCACAAATTTATATACTTGAGCTGCTACGCCTATCTCTTGAGCATAAAGCTATTCTAGATAAAGCGCTTGCTACTACTATAGTGCCTACATACCTACATGTGGACCAATTCCAATCTATGGTAGGACATATAACCTCGCCTTTCACTCTCACTTTTACTGAAAATGATGATTCATCCCCTCAACAATCACATAATACAACTTTACACATTGACATCCTCATCAATAATGCCAAGATCAAGCAAGTTCTAATAGACGAAGGAGTAGGTCTTAATATTTTACCCAAGAATTGATCACAAAGTTAGGGTTCTCTAAAAATGCAGTTGACCCAAAGAACAAGATTACCATAAAGGCATATGACGAAGAGGAACGCTCATCTAAAGGATCAATTACTCTACCAATCAGAGTCAACCCTATGGTAAAGGATGTGGTTTTCCAAGTTCTTGATCTCTCGTTGACCTATAATATCCTCCTTGGAAGACCTTGGATTCATGCAATGCAATTAGTACCTTCTACATACCACCAGTGCATTAAATTCCCACACAATGGTGTTGAAATCACAATACAAGGAGATCCCAACCCTTTCATGTATTGCCATAATCTAAGTCCTAAAACAGAAATCATAATCCCAAGCAATCGTGAGGCATTTCCTTCCCAAGCATATGTTGATCCTAAGTCCTTAAAAGCATCCTCCTCAAAATCCAAGTAAGTTGAGACCAAAATACAAGTAAAAGAACGAGTAGGAGAATATACTTTGAATCATGCCCTTTGCATTGGAAAGTTACCTTTATCTCCCCATACCTATGGAAAACCATAGATGACTAAGACCACATCAGATGTAGAGACTATAGTGACTTGTAAATTAACCAATCTAAAAAAATGGGGAGTCCTCTATAATGAAATAGAAGAATATGATCTCCTGAAATGGCTATACAAAGATGAGGATACAAAAAAAACAACCTAAAATAAAGATACTTGTTGGACAATATGGTAAAGGATTTGATCTTATGAAACAAATGGGATATGATGGTAAAATTCCTCTCGGCTTACAAAAATAGGGCATCTTGGAACCAATACAACCTACTCATATGCAAAAAGTCCCTGGTTTAGGATATGATGCACATAAAGATAAGACCTTGAGTATTGCGTGCACTTCAAGTAAGGAAGTAGAGTCCTCTAATGCTACACAGACAAATGAGGAAAGTGCCATCGATGAATTCATTGACATTTTTGACTATGATAGTATCCATACCCCTAAACCCAATCATAGAATTTGTGCCCTTGAATCCATTCAAAATCTTGATTCAAATCATGAACCTTTACCCTTGGTTCACCCCGAACTCATTGATTTGGACCAGAAGGGACCGCCACAACCGGATATATTTCAAAATGATGAGGCAATTATAAAATTCTTGGGAGAACGAGAAGATACACCTCTTGAGGATCATAAGACAAGTTTCACCATAGAACTCAACAATGCAGCTTACTTTGGGGAGGGTGCCAAGCCTTTCAATTGCAAAATTATTGAAAATATAAATAGGTCTTCTAGTGAAAATTGCTCTGTGACACTATTAGACCCAAAAAAAGTAAAAATAAAGGATGTATCCAAGGGTGAAAACCTCCCTAAGGAACCCAATGATGGAAGGCTTGACACACTTCCCTTAGCAGTATTTCATGAAAAATCATCTATGCTGGCGGAGAAGACAATACTAGCTAATATGGGTACAAAAGAAAAAACAAAGATAATTCATCTAGTAGAATCATTAACACCTGAAGAGAGAATAGAGCATATACAATTTTACAAGGAAAGACAAGTTAACTTTGTGTGGTCCTATTCAAATATGCCAGGACTTGATCCAAATCTAGTGATGCATCACTTGTCTTTGCCACCGAGGGAAAAATCGGTTAAACAAAAGTTGAGAAAAATGCACCCGCATATTGCTCTATTGGTAAAAGCTGAATTACAAAAGTTGCTAGATGTGGGGTTTATAAGACCTGTTGACTATGCTGATTGGATTTCAAATTTAGTACCAGTTTCCAAACCTAATGGGGGCATCCAAGTTTCCACAGAATTCAGAGATTTAAAAAAATATTGTCCTAAGGATGACTTCCCACTTCCAAACATTGACATGATAGTGGATTTGACAGTAGGACACAAAATATTATCCCTTATGGACGGTTTCTCGGGCTACAATCAAATAAAAATTACTCCTAAAGATGAAATTAAAACATCATTCACTTGTCCTTAGGGGACCTTCTATTGGAATTTCATGCCCTTTGGGTTGAAGAATGTCAGAGCCACATACCAGCGTGCAATGACCACTATCTTTCATGACATGATGCATACCAACTTAGAAGATTATGTAGATGATTTATTGGGAAAATCTTATACTAGAGCTGGACATCTAGAGATCATGGATAAAATTTTCACAAGATTAGAAAAATACAAGGTTCGGTTGAATCTAAAGAAATGTGCCTTCGGAGTAACCTCTGAGAAACTCCTTGGATACATTGTCTCATCTAAAGGAATTGAAGCTGATCTTGTAAAAATAAAGGCTATACTTGAAATTCCTCCACCTAAGAATATTAGACAATTGAGATCATTACAAGGAAAACTTTAGTCTATTTGTCATTTTATAGTGCAACTCACAGATAAATACCAACCCTTTTAGCATCTGTTACACAAAAATATTTCATTTAGATGGGATGACAAGTGTGAACAAGTTTTATAGAAAATCAAAGAATATCTGATGACACCACTAGTATTAGTACCCCTACAGATGACAAGCCTTTACTTCTTTATATATCCGCAACCACCACAACACTAGGGGCACTTTTGGCACAGCATGATTATGAAGGAAAGGAACGTGAAATCTATTACATCAGTCATACTCTAGTGGGATATGAACTCAATTACAATCCTATTGAAAGAGTGTGCCTTTCTGTAGTTTTTGTATCATAGAACCTGGGACATTACATGATTACACACCAGACAAAGTTCATTGCAAAAATTGACCCTCTTAAGTACCTCTTGAACAAAGCAACACTCACAGGACGATTAGCTAAATGGGTGATGATTCTCAGTGAGTTTGATATTGAGTACATAGAAAGAAAAGCAATCAAAGGACAAGCTATAGTAGATCAACTCGCTGATGCTCCTGTGATAGATAATCATCCTCTTATCACAAAATTTCCCGATGAATCAATCTTCAACATGGAATCTACACATCTTTGGACCTTATATTTTGATGGCTCCTTCACATAAGGTGGTTCTAGCACTGGAATTCTCTTTGTCACTCCGCAAGGGGATTTTATACCTACAACTTATAACATACAGTTTCCATGTACCAACAATATTGCTGAATATGAGGCATTACTTTCTGGGATTTGTATGGCTATGCAATGGAAAATCCTAGAGTTGCGTGTTCTTGGTGACTCTCAGCTAGTGATCAAACAAATTAATGATGACTATAAAATAAAAGATGAAAAATTGATGCCTTACAAAAGAATGGTAGATGACTTCAAGGCCTATTTCACATCAATCTCTTTTGAGAAGATTCCCCGAGATAGTAATAGAGCTGCTGATGCAATGACAACAATTGGTTCACTTGTAGAAATGCCAAGTAATGCCACCTACTATGAGTTCTTGGTAGAGCCTCTTTTGGAACCTACTTACAATATACCACACTCTAAAATGATCTGTCTTATTGTTGGTCCTAATTCTCAATGGTATGAAGATATTTATACCTATCTTCGGGATAACACCTTGCCATCATACCTATCTAATAAATCCCGTAAAACTTTTATCCATCAAGCTTCTCGCTATGTAATCTTAGCCGATACCCTTTACTGTCGAGGTCTTGATGGTACTCTACTTAGATCTCTTGAGCATGATGAGAGCAAAACTACTTTATGAGAAGTACATGAAGGTATATGTGGGGCACATTCTAGCGGTCCTACCTTAGCCAAGAAACTCTTGCATATGGGTTGTTATTGGCCTATGATAGAAACAAATGCTTATCAGTTTGTTAAAAAATGCAAGCAGTGTCAAAAACATGCAGACTTGATACATGCTCCTGCACAAGAATTGTAGTCTCTTGCTACACCATGACCCTTTTATTAGTGGGGACTCGATCTCGTGGGAAAGATCCATCCACCTTCATCCAATGGTCATTAGTTCATTCTCATTGCCAAAGACTATTTCACGAAATGGATTGAAGCTGTTCCCCTCACTCATATCACTGGAAAACAAATAGCCACTTTCATACTGAACTACATCATCTACCATTATGGCATTCCTTTATCCATCATCATAGATAATGGTCATCCGTTAAAAAATCAAGCTGTCTGTGAACTCTGTGATAAATTCTAATTACAACACCATTTTTCCACACCTTACTATCCTCAAGGTAATGGCCAGGCTGAGACCTCTAACAAAACCATTCTCAAAATTCTTAAAAAGATGGTCAATGAGCTGGTCAAGATTGGCATATTCAACTGAATCCTGCCTTATGGGCCTACCACACGAGTGTTCGCACTCCCACAGGTGCTACCCCCTATGCCCTTGTATATGGATCTAAAGCCATCTTTCCCATCGAGGTCGAGTTTACCTCTTTGCGCGTCTCCTTACACAATCACATCAATGATGAAGAATATCGAGTTTCACATTTGCAGGAATTGGAGCTATTAGATGAATGAAGACAAACCAATTTCAATCATCTTAGAGAATATCAACAACAGATGTGCCAGAAAGTCAAACCACATACATTTGAGGTTGGAGATATTTTCCTTCAGGAAAATCCTTGCAATCAACAAGACAAAGAAAAGAAGGGTAAATTTGAGCCTAACTGGTTGGGTCCATATGTTATCATTGCTGTGTATGGATTTGGGGCATACCAATTATCTAATCTAGAAGGTGAATTGATTAGTGATCCCATCAATAGTATGCACATTCACAAGTTTTATACCTGAGTACTTCAGAGGGTACACTCTTTTAAAGTCTTGAAAAAAATACAAAAAAATGGAAAAAAGTCTTGAAAAAATTACAAAAAATGGAAAAAAGTCTTGAAAAAATGCAAAAAAAAAATGATAAAAAAAAGTAAAGAGAAATCAATTCCTTCAATGGTGAAAACCACTTCGGTGGCGCCTTGAGCAAGTACCATGGTGAAAACCAAGAAATCAACACCATGTGTAGAGGCTTTGCTCCTCTTTCCTTTGGAGCTCTACTTGATATTTTCACCCCATTTTCATTCACTCTCCACCTCAAAATCGACCTTTTCATACTCACCATGGCTTGTGAATTGTTTGATAGTTACCTCGCTTGCTCGCTTTGCCATGCATACTAGGTTGGTCCTATTCCTCACTGGGAAATTTCCTCAACCTTAGCCATGGGTTAGGATATTGAGCATCTCACGGTCAAAGAAACTACCCTCTTTGTCTGTTTGCTCGCTTGAGATTCATCTCTTTCCATCGTAAAATGTCTTGAAAAATCCATAAAAATCATAAAATGTCTTGAAAAAATCCATAAAAATCATAAAATATCCTGAAAAAATCCATAAAAATCATAAAATGTCTTGAAAAAATCTATAAAAATCATAAAATGTCTTGAAAAAATCCATAAAAATCATAAAATGTCTTGAAAAAATCCATAAAAATCATAAAATGTCTTAAAAAAATCCATAAAAAGTCATAAAATGTTTTGAAAAAAATCCATAAAAATCAAATATTCCAAAAATCCAAAAAAAATCATATAACTTCAAAAATACCTAAATAATGACACTTTCAGATCACCACATAGCTTTGAACTTCAACAAAATCAAAATGTGCCACGATTGACAATCAAGCAAACATTTTGACATACATATCAATTCCTCTTTCAAATCAAATCAAACACATAAAACCGTACCAAGAATCAGTAATATATCCAAGCATGATGCCTGTTTGTTTGTTTGTTTGTTGATCTTTGCTTATTTTATGATTTTTATCTTTGGTGGCATGTCTTTTATCTTCTCCAAGATGTCTTGGACTAGAGAGGTGAGGATGGGGCATGTTCACTTGTTTTCTATTTATGGATTATTTCTTATTCATAGGACGACTCGTCTTAAGACATGGTTGTCAAAAACCATGGAGGACCTATGAGTCTAGTGTGAATGAGAGCATTCCTTGTCTGATAGTGTCTTTTATGCAATAAGTATTCAGGTCATCTAAGGTCCTTATACCTAGATGCTTATACTTTCTTGCTAAATAAAAATGCAAATAGTATTCAGGCCGTCTAGATGTTCATGTTATCTAGACGCTTATACCAATTTGCAACATAATAAGCTCGATGATGATAACAACACTTAAAAGGCACAAGAGGCTTCACCATCTTCATTTTCTTCCATCTTGTATTTCTTGCATTTTCTTCATCTTTCTTGTCTTAGCGAAATCAATCAATTTCTTTATCCAACTGACATATGCCGCTTGAATCAAATCCCAAATCAAACAACTTGGTTCTCAAAATATCATGTCCCCTTAATCAATCAACCAATCATTGCATCAACTTGTTTTGCATAAGCACCAATCTCAACCAACTTAATCAACTCATCAAATCAACTATACTAATCATTTCCATCAATTATTCAATTATGCCTATCAATTGTGCATTTCCATCAAAATGTACATCACCACTTTATCACTTGCGCAATATCAAGTATCTCATCATTTTCTTGACATCTATTGAGAGATTAATCTTCTTACAATCTGTTCAATCAATCTCTTGAGGGGGCATATCATTTTTATCATAATCCTTACCAGGATATCTCAGGGGCATGTATCAGTTGATCAATCTATTTCTTTGAAACAATGCGACAAGCTGCAATGTATCAAAGAGGGGAAAAATGTAGACACTCAAATGCGTCCTCATAATCATCACGATATTCATCTATTGATTAAATAGATATTATTTACTTAATCAATTCATTCAATACTTTATTTTATTCATACATTTCATCAAATCATAGACTATCTCATGCTCGTTTGTATCCGTTTGCATAAACGATCATATTCGTCTCATGGTTGTTCATTATCTGTTTGCATAAACGATCATGTCTGTCTCATGTTCATTCATTAACCATTTTCATAAATGATCATATTTGTCTCATGGTTTTGCATTATCCATTTGCATAAACAATCATGTTGTCTCATGGTCATTCATTAAACGTTTGCATAAACGATCATATCCATCTCATGGTCGTTCATTATCCGTTTGCATAAATGATCATTCCCGTTCATAATCTGTTTCATAAGCATTCATTTTTTTTTGCATTATCATTCACGTCCATGTCCATAATAAAGCATAATCATTCATATCCTTTTCATAATAAATCCGTTATCATGGTCATCAACTATCATTTCATAATAAACTAATTATCATGTAATATTTGCATTTCATTTGCATGAATCATTCACTTCATATTTGCATTTCATTAAATCATTAGATCATTAGAATATTAAATAATTATCACCTCATTATCATTCATAATGCATTTGCATAATAAATCATAATTGTTTCATAATCGTTCATAAATCATTTTCATAAATCGTCATTAAATCATTAAAACCAAATCATAATAATCCATATTTCATTAAATCAATATTAAATGATTTATTAAATCATAATAATCATCCCATTATTTACAAACTCTTCACCATGCATTTTTCGCTCCTCTTTATCATTTCCACTCACATGCATTTCATTTAATTACATAATGTGGGATATTTGAATTTCACTCTTGCAAACTGTTTATCCCACATTTCTTCTTCAACACCTCTCCATCCCCTGAGATGCTTATTTAAATGAGACCTCCCTCTCATTTTTGCACTCACAAATTTTGAATGATTTTTCCGTTTTCCATAGCCTTTTACTATATTTTGTGCTCAGAAAATCTGAGAGCAAATGCATAAATACGATCTTGGTGATAGGGAGACAATGGAGTTATGTTCTTTTAAGTGTAGATTTTGACTTAGTTTAATTTTATGCAAGTTTTGATTTGATATAGTTGCATGTTTTTCTGGTTTTCATTTAGATTAGAATGGTTCTATTGATGTGGGCATGAGATGCCGATTCTTGTTCATAGAATCATGCATTTTATGGCTTCTACACCCCTTACAATTAAAAAATGAAAAACTAAAAATAAAATAAAAAATTGAAAAATTAAAAATTAAAAAAGAAGTAAAGAGAAGTAATCCATCGAAGAGTGAAAACTTGGAAAATAGGTGCCTTGGGAAAGTACCATGATGAAAACTTGGGAAACATGCATCATGCATAATTCCCTTATCCATTTTCACTTCTGCACTTGGGGACAAATATCCCCTTCATCCTATATATCATCTTATCTCTTTCATCCCGTCTACCTATCTGTCATATACATATTTTCCCATTGTAACCCATCCTCCCCAATCCCTCCATCATCCCTTAGATCTTGATAAGGATAGGGGAAAAATGTTCATACATGCTTTGGACAACACAAATATCACTTTCTTTGTAGTCCATCCCTCTTGTATATCCTCCCTCCATAAATAAAGCTATCTCCCCCATCCTGCCTCCTTGGACTCATCCTCTTATCCTTTGTATCCTCCATCCATAAATTTTTTACTACCTTCAATCATCAATAAATCCCCCAACCAACTGTACATACCTCGCTCTACTAAATTTCCATGATTTTGGTAGACTTTCTCACAATGATTTCAATGTTAGCTCTGCCAAATATTGGGGGTAGTCAATTCCTCCATCTCCTCACATCCTTCCATCTAATATCTACATAATATTAATAGTATCTATACTCATGCTTCCTACAAATATCCCATCCAAATGCATTCTACTCACTATCCTCCATCCACCATTCCCCTATTAGACATCACCACAAGCATTCAAATTCCTAATCATACATGAAATTTCTAGAGTGGGTCATGCTACTCTTACACAACCTAGTCCTTGGAGATCCCCATATGAACCCCTGAATCGCCTATGAATCTCCTATCTACTTCCATCCGCTATCAAAATTCCCTTATCTCCTCTCATCCCATAATACCTTGTCCCTCAACTTGTCTTTTCCCTTGTCATTTATATCAATCTACATACTACCTCCATGGTATCCAATGCTCCTAGCAATCCAATGCTCGTAGTAATCCAAACATTGCAAGCCAACCTTAATCCACATAATGCAATCTAAACACATCATCGAATTGCATCCATTGTTCTTGTTCCCAATATTTTTGCAAGCCTTGATCAAAATCCAACCATCATCATTGGGATATATAATTTTGAATCCATGTGTTGTTTCAGGATATATAGTTCACACATAAACAACATTCTCTATCCTCAATCAATCTTAGATTTTTAGCTTGACTAGGGCATCATCATGCTTGACCTTATATCATTATGTGCATTATCATTTGTCTTGCATCTATATGGGTCTTTGTAGCCCACTCACCACAATGGTATCATGGTCTTCCACACCATGATGTTATTTGATATAGTACTGCTTGTGATTTTTTCATACAAATAAGACACATTGTCACCCTAGTATTTTATACATGGGTGCATAATGTCTATTGCCATATCAAATAAAGAGTGATTAATTCAAAAAAGTATAACGATCCATTCTAAGGCTTCTCTCCCTCATCTCCATCCTCTCCAACCCTTATCCAATGCCTTCCTCCATCATCTCTTTTATCCCCTAATCTCTTCTATCCCATCTATCTTGCATATTTTTCATCCATTTTGTGAGCACACTCGTATTCTCAAAACTCACTTGTTCTCTTGAGGGGTCATCTTCCCTTATCTAACCACTTTATTCCCCAATCCAAACAATCTTATTCTTCTTTTAATTGATGCTACTTTGTAACACCATCTCAAAGGGGACAAATATAGACACCTAAAATTGATGTGTTGTAATTTTAGCTAATCTTTCAACTTTATCATTTTCCATCTATTAATTAAATAAAAATATCTATTTTTTTGATTAATTAATACAATTTCTTTATTTATTCACTCCTAAGTAGATGAATTATAATCATTTATCCTTAATCTTCATTCAATTTCGATACCTTGAAGTTATTGATCTTTATCCAACTCCAATACCCCATCAAGGTATCGGGCTTCATCCAACTTCAATACCCCATTAGGTATTAAATTTCACCCAATTTTGATACCCTGAAAGGTATAAGGATTCATCCAACTCCAATACATCCAAAGGTATTGAGCTTCATTCATGTTTGATATCCCATCAAGGTATAGGTCTTCGTCCAACTTTGATACCCTAAAAGGTATCAAGATTCCTCCAAGTCCAATACCTTGAAATTTATCGAGATTAATCCAACTCTAATACCCCATTGAGGTATTGATATTTATCCAAATTTTACACCTCAAAAGGTATTGGTCTTCATCTAAGGCTGAAACCACATCAACATATCAATATTCATCCATTTCTAATACCCCAAAAGGTATTGTTATTCATCTAATTTCAATGCCCTAAAAGGTATCAAGATTACTCCAAGTTTGATACCTCAAATGGTATTGGGATTCCTCTATTTTCAATACATTATTGAGGTATCAAACTTCCTCCATCTCCAATACCTTGTCGAGGTATTAGTTTTCCTTCATCTCCAACACCCTGCCAAGGTATTGCACTTCCTCCTCCTCTGATACCTTGGCGTGGTGTTAGGATTTTCTCACCAAATCATGCAAATTTCTCCAAAATTATACTTGGGAACATGTCTTTTGTAGAAAAGGTATGGGTTCTTTGTACATGTCAGATGTGTCAAATATTTGCCTATACCCCCAAGGTACTCCTGAGTACCCTTTCAATCTTGTCCATCCACTTCTTTGAAGGGAATCCTAAAATATTGGACTTCTTTATCCTCACCAACCATGTGGAGAAACTTGTCCTCTTCTCATCCTCCCAAGCTTCTTAGTCAATGAGATCCCTTGATCCCTAAAATCAATCCTATCCATCCAGTTCTTCATCCAAAAATATATAAATTGGATGCAACCCAAGCCATTATAAAAAAAGAAGGCTCATGTAATGTTATGATTTTGGTAGGAATCCCACATCACTCATCTTAGATCATATCAATAGGGTTGAGAGATCCATCTCTCAATATTGGAATCTTCCTTTTCAACTTAATCCAAAGGAGCATTTGAAAAAAAGATAAAATATTATATTATTTCCTATCCTTTAATAATTTTTTTTTCTCTATTTTTAGTTCTTTTATTCTAAAATTCGTTGTTTTCTAACCTCATCATTTTTCATGGCTTGAGTTGAAGGATGGTTATATTTAGCAATATGTTAAAGTAAATGAGGATAATTTATTTGAGTCTTTTTGACGAGGAAAACAATATTACACCTCTATTTATTAATTCTCCTTTATATTATGATATTTATAATAGTGCTAAGAAGGTGAATGTGACCTTTAAATATCTCTAATGGATCATATATTCTTCATGTATCTTTTAATGGAAAGAATATTTTGGCAAGAAATTTTAAAAAGATATCTTTCAGGGTAGTTACAAGAATGGATTACAAAATATTTCATCTCAAGAACTCCATTCGAGAGGATTTTTAAAGTATCTAATGACATATCCTTGGGTTTCTTATTGGAAATACATGTGAACAATAGTTCTGATCACATGTTGAAGAAACTCTCTAATGTGTTGGTTTAGCCATACAAAGATCGACATGAATTACTTGGTCATCTATAATAAATAGGTTCAATTTCATCATAATAGACCTTTGCTAAATCTTCTACCCAATAAATTAGATTCATATATTCCATTTCAAGTAAAATAAAAAGAGGAGGAAGAAGAAGCATGAGAACTTCATCTGTTGTTTAAGATTTTCTTCCCAATAAGAAACATGTTCCTAAATACAACCTATTTTTTCATGTAATGTAATAAACTATTTTATATAAAACTTAGATTTTATAATCATAGTATGTTGTGTAAGTGGTGACAAGTATTGGTGTTAGGTAGATATTTAATAGGAATAAATGACATGTAAAAATCCACTAGAAGGTTCTATTGTCAATTGAAATTGCATCTTGCTGAACCTGATATCCAACATTCTAATGACATAATGGAAATAACCTCAAGGTGTGGGACCTTGCATTTGAGGCTAGATCTTTGGAAAAAGATGAGTTCCTCTTCTAAACTGGGTGTAGATACGATGGTCCAAACCAACATATGAAATCCTATCACTAATCATATACTACTAGATCATAGAGGAAAGGGGAGAGACAAATACAAGAAATTAAAGGGGGTGTTAATGCACCAATAATAGAATGTGTTTCTTCCTGCCTAATATTGCACAAAGAATTAATAAAATTCACTAGAAGAATTCATAAAAATCTCTATTTTATTAGTTCTTACAAGTAAGCATGGAGGTTAAGACTAAAGGACATTAAAAAGAGTATAAATAACTCACAATCAACACCTGCAATTAATTTAACACAACATACAAACCTACAAGAGGTGATAAAAATTTATACATACACATAGGTAACAAAAAATTACACAAAATGCAAGCACAAAGAGGAGGTAAGAAGATAAAATTTCGTTAATAAAGAGGCAAAGGCCAATTTTATAGTTGCAAAATTCCAAAATGCATAATTTTGCTAGAGAAAATCATGGGAAGAGTCCATAAAAAAATGCATAATTTTTCTAGAGAAAATTATAGGAAGAATCCATAACAATGAGACTTAACAACCTTATATTCCTTGTTGGTCCTAAAGAAATAGGACAAGTGTCAAAGAGAAAACCCTAGGTGCAACCCCTATCAAGGTTTTCCAAATCAACATGAAAATACCATGTATGATGTGAAAGAAAATTCTTGAAATTTATACCATAATTCAACATTAATGAATTTGGTGATGAAGTGTAAAAACTCCCTTGAAATCTATTGCAAAATGTGGCTAAGAGTGCCCTTCTGACAGAAAGGAGGCTTGAAAATCAATAAATGTATCATGGTGTGGCATTTTTTCCCTATAAGATTTGTGGAGAAGCATTAAAGATCAATTCTAGGGCCTCAATGGATCAGATTGGGTAGTTGCAAAAGTGGGTTCAATATTAATGGTAAATTTATGAATATTTTGGCACTTTTGCAGGAATTTGGGGTGCAACCGGATGTGGAAGTTTGACAACAACTACACCCTTGGATGATGTCTGGCTCACTAAGAATTCCTCACAAATCTAGATGGGTAAGAAATTCTCACAAAAGTGGAAGATCCATCGACAACTAGTTATTAAAATTGGGCTTTTGGAAAATGTTTGGTTTTGACAAAAAATCCTGCAAAAGCATAAAATCCATTGGCAATCGGATGTGAAAGTTGGTTGAAAATAACACCTTTATCTTATATCTAGTTTAGTAAGAAATCCCCACAAATTATAGATGTAAGTAAAATTGCTCCAAAGATCTAAATGATGTTACCTTTCCCTCATTGTGGGAAGAACCATCAAAACTAGATATAAAGTATCAGACTTAATTTTTTTTCAAAACACATGAAAAAATTTGCAAATATCTTGTAGCAGCCCAAAATACCACCACCAAAAACAACTGGAAGTCCTATAGAGATCTAGATCATATGCAGATCCCCACAAATATTCAATAGTGTGTAAAGAACTCGCAAGACCATAACTTGATCCTTTGTTATCTAAATTTCACCAATTTGGACCCATGACAACCCATTTGGCTTCTCTACAAGATGGAAGACTCATAATACTTGAACACTTAGTCAATTTGGAGTATTTTTATTGAGGTGATTTGACTAAGAGGACAAACAAAAGAAAACACAATACACAAGCATAACATTATGTGATATGGCCCAAATAGATCTCTCAAATTAGTTATAACTAATGGGCCATAAGGTGGGCATAAAATGTCAACAAGTTCATTGAATTTATTCATTGTGATTATGTAGTAGATTATACAAGAAGTGACCTATTTGTTAATAAATACTGGTTTCCCCTCTTTATTTAATTAGTCAATCATATTTTCGTACAAATACAATATTGTGTTTTATCATATGTTTTGGTGAAGTGGTTTTTCTATTGTATATTTGGATTTATTGGTTAAAGCACTATTTATGGGTTTTGATGCCCTCATTTTCTATCTTTATCTAGTTATATTTGTTAGGGTTATAATTGTGCTATAGGTGGACTCAAAATTTGATACCATTTGCAAAACAAAGAATAGTATCTCTTTTGTGCATCTAGAACATGCCACGTTCTTTAAATATTTTGTTATTTAATGTAAATAAATGAATTTGTTATAAAACTCATAATTTGTCACATGATAGTATGCATGAGGTGTTAAGTAGAAGACAAATATTGGTAGATGGGTTATGCGAAGTTATTAAATGGTTCATTCAACCCAATTGATGTATTTTGTAGGTAGCTTGTCTAAAATGGAACTTGTTAGAAATAAGGGTTTAACTCTTCCCCATGTGTAATCCAATGAATCTTTGTGATGTCCCTTACCCGGACTTGCCCTAAAATCCATTTGTCTGCCATAGAATTTGCTTGTTGATTAGGTTTAGGGTTTCTTCTTTCCAAAAGAATGTCCTTTTAATACAATAACCCTAGATTGGAATCTGTATTCATCACATTAACAACATACTTGTTAGCATTAATATATAGACATCCAAAATCAGACATAATCATAAATACAAATTGATAAACATAAGAAGAGTCACTCAGCCCATCAGGAGAGGAGAATCCCTAAGGGCCTACGGTCTATCACCTTCCAATGCCCAACCCGTATCTTGGGCCAATGGGGCAGAATGCCAAGGTGGGACCCTCACCCCTCCATGACCCAACCCTTGCAATGGGCTTGTGGGGCAGACTGCCCAACCCTTGTTATGGGCCTGTGGGGTAGACTGCCCAACCCTTGCTTTGGGCATGTGGGGCGGAACCTAGGTTGAGGTTTTTAGATGAACCACTTAAGTTATGACTCAACTCTCTTGGTGGGATTACAAACACAATTCAAACAATCGATATGCAGTCATTAGTACTTCATTTGTATTCACACATATTATGCAATAAGAGTATTTAATATGATAAAACAGTTCCTTGAATCCTAATATGAAGGTATATCAGAATACAAAACTAAACTAAGCAATATTCATGTTTACATGTTCATTATATTCGTTTGCAATTCATCATAGACTGTAAGTTCAATATTAGCAGAAATCAAATACAAATGCAAATTAATCATCATTAAAGCCATATCTATAGAAGATAAACCCTTTGGCCTCTGATCAGTCAAGGACTACATAGTCCACCTAAGTTCAATGCCAATTTCCAGTATAATGAGTTTATTTCTAGATTCGATATCAAGAAGGCATGGTTCCAACACATCAAGGGGGACTATGTGCATTCCAATGAATAAAGCATATCAATTATTTTTAATAATACATAGATCGGTTGGGAATACAAGGTTCATGCAACATTGTCATGTTAGATTGAGGACAACTAAATATTAAAGCTAAGTGAGTAGTCTCATCTGATCGGCTATGTCTTCCCATGACTCTTTATTCCTTAATTGTCTTCCTTCAACCTTATACTAGATTGATCATAGGATGAGGACAATTCATAAATATACACAATCTACTTATGTTTATATTAAAGAGTCATTATTACTTGTAAGGCTTAATAATTGTTGCAAGCATCATTATTGTGTATTCACAAGTAATTCCCACATCTACCTATTCATATATACATTTGTTATCTTTTCTTTCCTTTATTAACATTGAATATATCCATATGTAATTATCATTTCTTTACATTAATTGGTAATCATACTTATATGCCTTTATATAATTTTTTTTTACTTATATTTATTAGAATTCATACCTACACCTATATATATTCTTCTTTAGGTTCTACACTTACCTCCCATAATGTTCCCCAACAACAATATTTATTTACAGTAGATATCACGATTTATTCCCTTATCTCCTCTTTTTGAATAAGACAAATTTTGTCTTAATTTAACTCCTCTCTCTCTCTCTCCTTCCCATTTCCCCATTTGCTGATCTTCTTGTTATTTTCCCAACTCTCCAATGCCTTTATTTCTGTATTAAAAAATATACAACAAATTTTTCTATTTATTTTATTCTCCCCTATTCGATGCCTTTTTTAGACTTGTTTATCTCTTTATACCCTTTGTTCTGATTGGGGGATTATGTATCTTAAGGGAGAGACATTTCCTTTGGGGAGACATACCTTTATGGATCGATTCCTTTCACAAAGCAACCATTAGTTATAAATTATAATGGCTGCCTACAATTATTGCTATATGAATCACTTTACTTTTATTTAGTTATGTTAGGAAATGTTGCTTTAATATACCCGTCTCTTTCCTATGTTTTATGCCATGGTGCTGATAATGTAATCTATATTACTATTATTTTTATATTAGTCTCTTTTAAATTGCCAGTATAGAATTGTAATATATTTATATATTACAATGGTTAATGATATTTAAATTGGAAATTATATTTATAATTAGAAATGGATGATATTTATATTATAATTAAATTGTTATCTATGATAATTTATAATTATAATATTTAAATTTAAATTTCTCATTTTTATAATTTAATATCAATTGAATTTGTTATTTGTACTCTAATATTTCATATTTGATGTTACAATTTCGAGGGACATGACAGTCCTCCCCGCCCACAATTGTTTGTCCTCAAGAAATCACAATTCCAAACAACTTTTTCACATTAGGAGTCACATCCTTTCACACCTCCTCCCTATTCTTGACAACCTAATTTAATTTTCTTGCAAGGTTAACTAAATCTCTATTCTTAATTGGATTCTCTCATTGAAATGCTCTTTGTTTGTATCACAAATTTGAGGGAGTCACAAATAGTCACAAATATTCATTATTGTATTTGGATAGTAATTCAATTTTAGATACATTAAGTTGTTAGTGCCTCCCAACCTCATAATAATTTTGAGAGACAATATTAACATTTTCATAGTTTAAGCATAAGATAAACACAACGATGAGCTCCACGTGAATCAGAAATTAAAAAAGTCAACCAAGTAGCTCAACTAAGAAAATAAGTAGCTCAAGCAAGCAAGCACCCAACTCAAGCACACAAGTGAGTAGCTCAAACACACAGGAAAGTAGCTCAACCAGGAAAACAAGTAGCTCAAGCAAGCAGACAAGTAGCTCAAGCAAGCAAGCACACGAGCAAGTAGCGAAACCACACAGGTAAGTAGCTCAAGTAAGAAAACAAATAGCTCAAGTAAGTAAGCAACTAGCTCAAGTAGACAAGAAAGTAGCTCAAGCACGCAAGCAACTCAAGCATGCAATAAAGTATCTCAAGCAAGCAAGCAGGTAGCTCAAGCACACGAGCAAGTAGCTCAAGCAAACAATCAAGTAGCTCAAGTACATAGGCAAATAGCTCAAGCAAGTAGGCAACCAACTCAAGCACATAAGCAACCAAATCAAGCAAGTAGGCAAATAGCTCAAGTAAGAAAGCAAGTAGCTTAAGCACACAAGCAACTAGCTCAAGCAAGTAGGAAAATAGCTCAAGCATTCAAGCAAGTAGCTCAAGCAAGTAGGCAACCGAATCAATCATGTAAGCAAGTAGCTCAAGCAAGTAGGCAATCGGCTCAAGCAAGTAGGCAAGTAGCTCAAGAAAGTAAGAAACTAGCTCAAGCAAGTAGCCAACCAACTCAAGCACACATAGGATGGCAGGAAAGATGCTCTGATACCACTGTAATGCCCCTTACTCAGACTTTCCCTAAAATCCATTAGTCTGCCATTGAATTTGCTTGTTGATTAGGTTTAGGGTTTCTTCTTTCCAAAAGAATGTCCTTTTAATACAATAACCCTAGATTGGAATCTGTATTCATCACATTAACAACATACTTGTTAGAATTAATATATAGACATCCAAAATCAAATTAAGGGTTTAGAGTTTAAGGGCTAAGGGTTGAGGGTAGAGGCCAGTTTAAGGGTTTAGAGTTTAAGGGCTAAGGGTTGAGGTTGGTTTAGGGTTTAGGCTGAAGTGTTTAAGGGTTTAAGGTTTGATGGTTTAGGGTTGACAGATTATGGTAGAGAGGTAGGGATGGATGGAGTGAGAGATGGAGGGAGAAGTGAGATAGAGAGAACTAGGAGAGAAGAGGAGGGGGGACAAAGATATATGAGGGTTGAGGATCCAATTTTTATAGTGTAGAGGGTTGAGAATTGAGGGTATAGAGTTGAGGACCTATAGGGTTGATGGTTTAGGGTACTGGGTTGAGGGTAGAGGGTAGAAGGTTTACGGGTTTAATTAGGTTTTAGGGTTTAAGGGTTGAGGGATTAAGGGTTGAGGGTAGAGCATTTATGGTATAGGTTTGAGGGTTTAATTATGGTTTAGGGTTTAGGGTTTAAGGGTTTAGGGTTGATGGTTAAGGGTTGAGGGTAGAGCATTTAGGGTATAGGTTTGAGGGTATATGGTTGAAGGATTAGGGTTGAGGGTCCAATGTATAGGGTAGAGGGTATATGGGTTGAGAGTTTAGGGTTTAAGGTTGAGGTTTGAGGGATTAGGGTTGAGGGTTGAGGGTTGAGGGTTGAGGGTTGAGGGATCTTTTGATGCAAGTGAAATGTAGGCAAGCAATTGAAGGCCAATGAATATTGGGGAAGGATTTTTTGTTCTAACACTCCTAATCCCTTAACCCTTAAACCTTGCTAGATTAGAAAAATTAGGTGCTAAATTAGGCGCTAAATTTGATGCTAAATCAGGTGCTAAATTTGGCACTAAATTTGATACTAAATTTGGCACTAAATTTGGCTCTAAATTCAGTGTTATTTTAGGTGCTAAACTCGATGTTACAAGAGACACTAATTTAGGTGCTAATTTGTGCCTAAATTAGCGCCTACTTCTTCTAGTCGACGCAATAAATGCCAAAAATAGTGC
The DNA here is from genome assembly GCA_007115665.2 of Sequoiadendron giganteum. NCBI lineage: Eukaryota > Viridiplantae > Streptophyta > Pinopsida > Cupressales > Cupressaceae > Sequoiadendron > Sequoiadendron giganteum. Next base: position 438,891,458 of record CM021108.1, on the reverse strand, counting down.
CATCCCGATACATAGCACCAAATTTTCTAAAAAATTAGAAAAAATACATTAAAACAATGGGTGGAAGCAAAAAATGGAGCTAATCATAGGGATCTATTGTAGTGTTGTAACTGTGTTGCCATTTTATAGAATAATCTTGGAGATGCTCAAGAGCGTTAATGTGTTGTTCATCAAGCATTTCAAGCTAATGCAATTGTTGTTCCTTATAGGTCTTGTCATCAATTAGTCCTTAGAGAGCGATTCTTAATGTAAGAATATCTAAATCCAAGGGAATTATTTCCTCGATACCATAGACAAGGTTATAAGGAGTATCCTTGGTGGATTTTCTTATACTAGTGTGATAAGGCCATAATACATATGTCAACTGCATGTGCTAATCCTTATTGCGTTTGTTTATTATTTTCCTTAAGATTTGTTCAAGAGTCTTATTAGTTGATTCAACTTGACCATTAGACTGTGAGTAGTAGGGTGTTGAGAAATGATGTTGTATGCTAAATGTTTCTAATAACTTCTTCACATAATTATTCTTAAATGGTGTCCCATTATCTAGAACTAAAGCGGAAGGAAGTCCAAAGTGAGAAATAATGTTTTCTAATATAAAACAAAATATTACATCAACAGTTGTTGAACGAAGAGGAATAGATTCCACCCACTTCATGAAGTAATTTGTTGTAGTAATTATAAAGGTATGTCCAACAGAAGGAGGTGAAATTTTTCCAATCAGATCCAATCCCCATATTGAGAATGGCATGAATCTCATAAGCGGGAGCATGGATCCTCAACCCTCATATATCTCTGTCCCCCCTCCTCTTCTCTCCTAGTTCTCTCTATCTCACTTCTCCCTCCATCTCTCACTCCATCCATCCCTCCCTCTCTACCCTAATCTATCAACCCTAAACCATCAAACCTTAAACCCTTAAACACTCAAGCCTAAACCCTAAACCGACCTCAACCCTTAGCCCTTAAACTCTAAACCCTTAAACTGGCCTCTACCCTCTACCCTCTACCCTTAATTAATTTATCTTAGGTTCTTTTTCAATTTAGTTAATATAAAAAATGATTTTTAACATCTCTTTAGGGTTGTACTTGACAAAAATAATAATAGAATTGATCTTAAAAATGACAAGTATATCGTATTTGGAAAATATGGTGTGAAATATTTGTACAACAACAATAATTTTCAAACATAGTTATTTTTTTCAACTAATTAATCTTGTTCCCAATAAGTAATAATACCATGTAATAAAATAATATATATACTATCTATATAGACACCTTGACCAATATCTCAAATAAAATAAAAATTTACTTATTTTATTATATTTTATATAAACAAGTTTAATAAAAAATAAAAAATAATTATTTTAATAATCATCTGATATTCAAATTCTATCTAATTAAACTTACAACAAATTTTCAACTTTTTATTTGAACAAACCTTTCAACCTAATCCAATATAGTCCAAATGAAATTGGAATATAATAGTTCCCTACCTCTAACTCCCTAGGGACAAAGCCAAAGGAGTTTCCATCATAAAATATGTCATCAGTAATAGTCTTCAAAATTGGCTGCTAGTTCAAGGTCATTCTACTTTCATAATACTTTATATCCATGGAGTTCAACCATTCTTTGATGCTATCAAGCGAAGATTAATGAATTGCATCAATGTGGAGTACATCGCGCTTGAAGTATTTGAAAACAATAGCCATATCAAATGCATTTTTCCCAAGTCCTACTCTCTTAAGGTTAACAATATCAATCTCACTAATAGTGATTACTAAGAAAAGTAATTCCTATCAACAACTGTTTTTATATTTTGCATTAAAAATATCACTTTGACTAAGTGATTTATAATTATATCACTTAGTCAAAATGTTTTACATTTTGGTTTGATGCAAAATATTACATTAGCACATTTTTGCTTTGAAACAAAGCAAAAATGCATAAGGAAAAAGTGGACATCTCCAAACACTTGGTCAAGAATGTAGAAGGGAAATAAAAAGTGATTTGTAACCATCACTTGGTCAAACATTTCTCATTTCAAAACAAATGCAAAAATAATAAACAATGGCTCGACCTATGTGAGAGGTCAAAGTGCAAACTCCTAAGTATTTAAAGGCTTACATACAAAGTGATGAGAGGCTGAAAATAAAGTATTAAGTCTTGAAAGACTTGCAATTTTTAAGGAGACATGAAAATTCACTAAGGCATGTATGAAAAAGTCATAAAAAATCGCTAAGGCATTAACATTGCCTAGGTATGCAAAATGTGGAAATATTTAATGGAATGAAGGGTATTAACCAAGGCATTTGATTCTAAAATAATGTGATAAAAACCACATTCGAATTAGGGTACTTGAAAAACCCTAATGTCAAAACTGACCCCTATCCCAAAATTTTCTCATCATTTTACTTGGAAACTTTGGAAGAAAAGAGTTCTATATTCAACCGCCATGATGAACTAGGGTTTGAGCATTCTCCATGCATTTTTTAGTTGATTCCTCCATTCTTGGGGTCGAAATCCTCCTGCAACTGGATGGTAAGTTGCTTCTTGAGTATTCTATAACATTTTTATTCCATTTTCCAAGGGTTTCAAGGCTTCTTGGCCATGACCTCTCTAATTTTTTTGATGCATTCTTCTCTTCATTTCTTTTGTGGAATATTTTCTTGCTCTTGGCCGCCATGATTGAGTTTTTCTAAGCTTCCCATAGTGAAAAATAACTTGCATATTCAATGAAAACAAACAAACTCGAGCTCAAGTAAGCTCTATGCCGATGTATACCTTGATTTTATCTTTTGTTTTATGTGAATCAAAGCTCATTTCGAGCTCTCTCCATTCGAAACAATGGAAAAAATTCTCTATTTTTCTATGTTTTCATGCTTCATTCTTGTATGCTCGGTATCTAGTCTTTCTGTAAGAAAAATGAAAAACCCTTTATGGAACTTGTATTTTCTTCAGAAGATAGTATTTTATGTACAACAATGGAAGAAATACCTCTTATCATGGCTGCAACCATGCTTGCATTCAATTTTCATTTCCATAATATTTTTCTTAAAAGGAAATATGATAGTGCTCCTTCATTTCTGGGTATTTTTCTATTTTCGAGGGCTTATTTCACATAGGCCGAGGCTCTGTATTTCCTTTCTTGGAGAAAATGAATACTTAAATTTTCATATTATTTGTCATCTGTTGATTTAAATCATAACATCATTATGCATGACTAATATAAGCTTTCATGAACCTTTTGACTTACATACACTTGCTGCATACTTTAATCTTCTATAGCCTTTAAAAGTGGAAATGACACTGCATTACCTTATATTGATGATAGCTTTTCTTTGAATCAACAGAGTTCTTGCCATGTCCATAATCTCTTGCCAGCATCATTACTGTCAAATTTTGCATCACTTTATGCTTCATGTAGTTCTATCACTTTGCAATACTTCACATGTATCTTTTCACATTTTTACTAGCATGATGAATTGCTTTACCAAGTCTACCCTTGAAATGATTACAAAGAAAGCCTTCTCAAAGGCTGCCCTTCATGAATTTCCTACATTCATTTGTAGGATCATTGGTATCTCCTCAAACCATCATGTATTGGTTGTTTATCAAAGTGTACACTGTAGTTGTTTGTGAATACTCATTGTATTAGTAGCCAGATGATTACCATTGCATGTTAGTTACTCATCTGCATCAATGTGATTTCCTTCTCATGCATTGCTCTTTAGGACATCATATTGGCATGATGGATTTGACCTTGCATTCAATTGTTCACCTTGTACTACTCCATGTAACTCATGATAGCTCTTGATAACCTGTAAGACCTCATTGAGTAAATCGGCCATAATGATTATCCATAATTGAACTTGATGCATTTGTGCTTCAGTGTTCATATTATCACAAAAATCATACGTTTCTTGGAAAGAGACAAACTATTTCATTTTTGAATGATTGTTGTCCTTGTTCTTTTTCCCTTCTTTATCGGCTCCTTGAAAATGTTGACAATGAAATACATACAACTCATATCATTATTAAAATGGACTTTGGATCCAACTTAAGAATATTGAAAGACATATCTAGTTGAGTAAGATTTCCAAGCAGCCTATTGTTTGATTCATTGTGAAAGATGTAGAGTAACTTTCTTGATAACTCACACCATTTTGTTTAATCTTTTGAATTTGATAATGAAAGTTGATCAACTGGTATGATTCCAAATTGATTTAATGCATCAAGAATAGGATTATAATTGATTTGATCAAGTTGGTCAATTTCCTATCCCTCCTAAAATATGAGTGCAATATGCTAGGCTCAACCCTCGTGGGAGCCACATTATACTCCACATGCTGTAATCAGCTGAAACAAAACAGTAATAAAGTTTTGTCCTAGATCTGAACAAAGAGAAAACATGTTAGATAAACAAAGCATATGATAGATGTGTTTGATAACTCTTTTGTTTTCTTGGACTTCTATGATATTCCAACTATTTTAATGTTTATAAGGATCAAATTATATGTTTACAAATGTTTTCCTATGTACTGATTGGTGATTCTTCATTGCTCTAACCAACTTCTTCTCACAAATGCAGGGAAACTCGAAGCAACAGGGGCAAGTGACAACTGGAGGATGGATGGGTAGGAGGAATGAAGTTGATGCAAGGCAACTCATCCGAGATTCACCATTAAAGCAATGGTGGGCCCCCCTTCTTTACATATGTATTTCCTTTTATTTGTAAATGTATAGTTTTTTCTTTATATGCATAAAAATAGTCAGTCCCTCGGCTTGTGAGGGACACTATACACTTATGGTTATTAATAAAGACTACCTTTGCAATAAATTTTGACTCTCTTTTCTATTGTATGCAATTACCTTAATCAAATAATGCAGTATTTTGATACTCTCTTTTATGCATATGGATGAAACTTAGCAGAAAATGATATGTAACTTTTATCATTTAAATGAAAACACAATCATAAGTCTACCTGATTTAGCTGGAAGCAAAATTAGGTAACAATAATTATCTTGTTATTTAATCATATGAGCTAAATAATTAAATTACTTCCTCTATAATCATATGAGTTATTTAAGAGGCATGATATATTTAAATAATTAAATTGAATTAAAACATATTATTTAATTTAATTACTCTATAATCATATGAGTTATTTAAGAGGCATGATATATTTAACTAATTAAATTGAAATAAAACATATTAAATTATTAAATTGAAGCAAAAAAAGAAGCATTTTTAGAAGCAAAAAAGGAAGCAACAATGGAAGCCAAACTAGAAGCAAACCAAAATCAATCTTGGAAGCAAAACTTGGGGTTATCTAGGAAGCAAAAATAGAAGCAATTCAGGTAGCAAACAAAGAAGTAATAATGGAAGCAATTTTAGAAGCAAAAAAAGATGCAATAATAGAAGCCATATTAGAAGCAACAAAAGATGCAAAAATGGAAGCAAAGCTAGATGCAACAAGTGATGTTATATCAAAATAAAAATTGGAAGCAAAATTGGAAGCAAAACCAGAAGCAAACCTCGAAGCAAAATCGGAAGAAAAACTGGAAGCAAACTTGGAAGCAACACAAGAAGCAAAACCAGAAGAAAAATTGAAAGCCAAACTGGAAGCAACAAAATCCAGTGCTAAACCCGGTGCTAAAATACGATGCTAAACCCACTGCTAAAATTCGGTGCTAAACCCGACGCTAAATCCAACACTGAAGTGAACATGCCATTTTGCACCGAATTTTGCATTAATAGAAGTGTCCAATTTATGAACTCAAATGCACTAAAATCTGACACTATTTTAGGTGCTAATTGCCCGTTCTGTTGTAGTACAAGGACCATGTCATTCCTCAGGTATTCACTAAAGGTGATTTGGTGTTATTTGAAAATCAACACAATGTCAATGCTGCCCCGACTAAAAAAGGAAAGTTCAACCCTAATTGCTTATGATCGTACATAATCAATGAAAGTTATGGGTTTGGAGCATACACATTAACATAATGGATGGTACACCTCTTAAAGAGCTTATCAATGCCGCACATTTGTGCTGGTACTATGTCTAAATCTTCTTGAATAGTGTGAATGATAAAGCAACGGTGTTAGAGTTAGTAGAATGAAATTATATGATCTATCGCATTGCTTCGTTCTTGACAAACAATTATTTGTGTGTATAGAATACTAAAGTAATTATTTAAATGAATTTTAAGTGTTTACTTTAGGTTTCATACTATTTAAGTGAATCTTGTATGTTGTGTTAGATTAGATCCTTACACGCATTTAATGTTATTTAATTAGACCATAGGTGCATTTAATTTAGCATAACATACTTAATCATAATGTCACATCTGAAATAAACTAGAATAGTCTTAATTAGATCACATAAAGTATATTAAATAATGGAGACATTTATTAATTATTCTTACAAATATTAATTGATAAATCACATTGCCATTTAACATAAAACACATAAAACATAAATAACCAAACATCAAATGATCATATATATATATATCACAAAGTTTTGAGTACATGTCATCAATATATACAATGCTAATGTAGCCTATGACTATTAGATCCCTCAGGATTTGGTGATCACATCTATTTAGAGACAGTTCGTCAAGAGATGGTAGTATGTGATCATGATCATGAACTAATCAGAGAGTCCAACGTATATTGTAGGACCTGTTCTCGTCCAACCACTGTAGTTTCTCATTCGATGGGCTCTTGGCAATCTCGATCTATGTGATCCCTCTCTACCTGTAGCCTGGCTACCTCCACCTATAGTCTCTCAAACTCTGGTGGACCTCAAGATGACTAGATTTCCTCATAGGTAGCCTCATCTTGGTCTACGTGCCTCATAGCGCCCTCATACACTACTCTCAGTCTGACATAAGGCTGAAACAAATCTCGGTCTTGCTCCACGATGGGTGGGGGTATGTAGTCTATAACATCATATATGAGAGTGGGGGGCACTATATCTATAGCTACCTATTGATAGAGATCCTGTAAATCTCTCGTAACACTTGCAAGATAGAAATCATAAGGATAATCAGTACGCATCATGATATATATATGTAAATTAAAAGTGTAATCATGAAAGCATAAGAATAACAATAAATAAAATGTCATCACCTAGATCTTTGGCTAGTTGTGTAAAGACAACCTTGTCCTATGTAGGAGGCATAGAGGATGTGCTAGCCTCTCCATGCTCATAAATTCTGGAATGTGTCGTAGCTACCGACTGTGATCTGGTAACATGAATGGGAGATGGATCTCCCTAGTTGTGAGCAATTGGACCCTCATCTATCATGTCACTGCCCTCATTCATCGAATCCTCCTCCTCCTCCTCCTCTCCCTCATAACTATGGTCTTCCTCCTTGTCATAGTCCACATCTATCTCATCTGTGAATAGGTCTGTAGTGCCAATCCTTGTATCTTAGTTGTATCCTCCTCCTCATCTCTCTACTCTGGGAGGTCCTGCATAGCCTATCGACTGATCCATAGGAAACACAAGAGCTGGTTGTGCTACTGTCCACCACTTCTCATATGTATTTGAACTATCAATTTCATCAGTGTTAGATACTAGGGGATATCATGATCATCATCATTGGGGTTACTCAGGATGACATCATCAATAGTGAATCATCTAGTATCTCTTGGCCCCTAGGCATTTCACACCGATCGCCTATAAAAGGGTCATGCTATGGGTGCTACTTGAATCTTCCCAAACTATCGTATTCCACAATCGTAGTAGAAGGGTCTCACTATGTAATCACATATTCCTAGTAAAAATATATCCCTCTACATCCTCCTCAGCTACTGAGTCTCATCCGACCACTGTGGTATCAGCTAGTATGGTCTCCAAATGATCTCTTGCTAATCTAGGGGGTCAAATTTGACTCTCTAATATAGAAGATATCCATACTGCCATGACCATCTTAGTGGATAACTGAATGCAAAGGGATATTTGATAGTTGATATGGAAGGGAATCCTGTCAGTGTGGTGCATGTGATATGCTCTAGACACCAAACATGTAGTAGCGTATTGTACACCATGCTATCTACCTTGTGATACACAAATCTCCGAAGATCATAATACAAGTGTGCAAGGATGCTGCGACCCCAGGCATACACTATTATGTGGTGCTCCATCTATCTAATCATGTGGACTAGGCCTCTGTCTAGGTATGCTCTGTAGCCATCAGGGATGAGTACTAGTGCTACTATCAAAATAATAATATGTCTCAAGGGTGAAGATCGCTCATAGAGTAGCCACAATAGCTCAATGCGTTCCCTACAATCTCCTCTCAAATAGGTCCTCCCAAATAATATCCATTAGATTGCATCTGCACATATGACCGATCCCTTACAAAGCACATGGTCTTTTCACGGATAGGAACTCGAAGGATGCAATGAACGTCCTTCAGGGTGATCATCATCTCGCTCGTAGGTAGGCGAAATGTGTAGGTGTCAGCATCCCATTTCTCAACTAGTGCCATCAACATAACATCATGGTACCTCATGGGAGGCATGAGTTACACCCAATATATACCAGTGGTCTGTAAGGTGTGTGTCTCCACCTCTCACAATTTCGAGACTAGGTCTCGCATGTGACAAAATTGTCTGCCGCTGAGATGTTGTTGTGACTAGAGTGGAGTCTAAAAAAATAGAAAAATAATGTCCTATAAGCACCTTAAAATCTAAAATCTCTACATTAACAATCAAAAAGTGTGATGAAGTTATTCTAGTGTACTTTTCTAAGGGTCCTAGACACTTTATTTCCCTTTTGGGATACTTCACAAAGAAATGACACTTTGTGAAAAAGTGGGACACTTCGCGACAAAAGTGGACACTTTGTGAAAAAAGGGGACTCTTTGCAAAAAAAAAGGGATGCTTTGCAAAATTTTCTTCTAGGGTCCTAAATCAACCTAGAAATGTGTAAAATATAAATTAAAGTGGGGGCTAAATGTAGAGTCATATGGGCGCTAAAGTGGGGGCTAAATGTAGAGTAGAAAATTTTACACTCTTGGAGATAGTTCAATTTCACACTTACTTTGGACCTATTTTAGTACCCTTACATTAATCACCGCTTTAATTCATCATTAATAGGCCCCTAAGACCCTTTATTTCAAATCTTGAGGCTTATTTCAACCAAAATCCTGACAAAATCTGTAAAGGTATTTAAAATTATAACAACCCACCTTGAAAAACTAGGGTGGGACTCATATGCCACTTCTAGCGTATAAGACCCCTAGGTGGGACCCATACGCCATAAGTGGCGTATGAGTCCCATTTGACCCCTTTTTATGGTTTGAGCAGGAAATTCAAGTTTTTAATTCAATTTTTTGGTTGATGTCAAATTTTGAGATCTAAATAATGGTAAATTAGGTGTATTTCCTAGATAAACAAGGTTCTAAGTCATTATTATCTATCTAGAAGAGCAATTTAAATGTCTAAGCATTCATAAGCATTCAAGCATTCTTCACAAGAGCATTCAAGAGAAAATAATCAACATTTGAAGCCCTGGAGCAACATTATTATGTTTTTATGGGTATTCAAGCTCACTTTCATTCAAGATCTATCATTTTCAAGGGTTGATTATGGTTGCCTATGGTGAATCATGATGGATTCTAGGTTGGGGAGATGCAACTAGCCATCAAGACAAGCCTAGTGACTTGTTTCCCAAGTGATTCCATCCTCCATTATCACTCTATTTTTAGCCTAAGGAAAGTACAAGAATTGTTATGGCTTATTAGGGTGATTGGACATCTCCCAAAGTGAGCCTTTTATGTCTATGTTTCATTCATGCATTTCATTCTAACACATTAGAATAAGGTTGCATTATATTTCCAATTTCCTAATCTTAGACACACTTATAGTTAGGGTTCATGTTCATATTTACATTCAAGATCTTTTGTTTCCATCAAGGTTTAATTACCAAACTAGGGGTTTGACTAAGGCAAATCCCTCATAAGAAAATCAACAATATATTCTATTTTGTAGGTTCAGATCCGAAAGTCCAAATAAGAAGAAAGAGAAAGAATTGGAGTACATATTTGAACTTTGATTTCTTGAAAAATTAGGATGAGACTAATACACCAAAAGTGGCATATGAGTCCCACTACAGGCAATATTTCCAGATTTCTGAAGATTCCAAACCAGCATTGTCAAAAACTTGTTCTAGCCTAGAAACCCTAGATTGGGACTTATATGCCAAAAGTGGCGTATGAGTCCCATTGTGCTCTAAATCTTACATTTTTAGCATTCTAGACCTTATTTCATGCCTCTACAGATTTCCAGGTGCATTGTTCTGGTTTCTTAGCCTTCTGTTATGATTTATTTGAATTTCTAGGTTATTGATTCAAGTTTCATGAATCATTGAGTTTCATAATTAGGTCTTGCATTTCCTTAATATTTCCAAGCCCTAGCTTGGTGGTGAACTCTCTTGTAGTCATAAATCAGGCCCTAGGAAACCCCTATTACATATCTCTTTCTCCCATTTCTACATTCAGATTGAGATCTCTAGGGTTTTTCTTGAGTGATATTAGGAGAAACTTGGTGTTCTATGTCCTAAACTATAGAGCATCCATTTTTCTTCTAATCATCTAGTTTAGCTGACATTTTGTTGAAAAGTGCAAAATATACAACTAAAGAAAGATATGCAACTTATGAAGATAAATCCATGGAAGTGTACATGGAGCATAAGAAACCAATAATATAGAATAATGTTAGAAAAATGGTTGAAGATATTGCAGAGGAAATAGGCATCTCAAAGGAAAAAATTCAATATGCAAGAGAAAAAGCTAAGGAAGAATCTAGTGCTACAGGAGGATCTGGAAGCACAAAAAGATATGGTAGGATAGCTACCACTCCTCATTCTATTTAGAAGTCCCCCGAGACTAAGCAACCTATTAGAGATAAAATAAAAACAAATGTTAGTCCTCTAGTGAAGGAGAAATCCCAATTTGATTGTGCATATAAAAATGATAGAGAAGAAGAGAAAAAAATCAAAAGGTAGTAAGAGAAAAGATTGCAAGTGTCAATGTAGTAGTAGAAGAAGAAGAAATGGAGGAAGAAGGACCATAGTTGGTCCAAAAGAGGAGAAGTGATGCTTCACAAGGTGAAACTAGTGCTAAAAGATGAATATTTGACATTATTGATACAAATAGTGAAGAGGAGATAGAGGAAGAAACGAAGAAATTTTTTATTCACATGAGGGAAAAGAAGAAAGAAGCCACCAAGAAGGCTTCTCTATAAAAGAAGAATACAAAAAAAATAAGACTCTGGATGAGAGCAAAAAACAAAAACAATTAGAATCGGTAAGGCCTCACTCTCCCATGAAATTAAAAGCATTATTCAATAGAATATTGTAGAATGAGATGTTAGGAGAGATTGAAACCTTGTGCAAAGAAGTAGATGAGGTGGATAAGGCCACCATTGTTGAGCCAATTATCAAGTATATTGTTGTCCTTGAGGTTGACATGAGAAACATTAAGAAACAAATACCTGAAGATTTATGGAATGTTTTGATAGAAATAATGAAAGATGTAGAAGAAGAAGCAAGGCTAAGAGAAGAAGCATTGGAGAGGATTTGTGATCCTCTCTTTGAAGAAAATAATGCCACTTTAGCCACATTATTCAGTAAGGAACTCAAGACTAAGAAAAGGGTGACGACCCTTATGGGTAAAGATCAAAATGATCTTGAAAGACTTAGAAAGGAAAGTATTGAAAATGCATAAGAGATAACACATAAGTTGGGAATGACACCAAAGAATAAAGAAGAGGTGAATGTGGAGACCCCTAATCCGAAATTAAATATTGAAGGAGATGTGTGCAAATACATGATGCTCAACATGAGCATGATATAAATGATGATGCTAGACAAGATAATACACCTTCAAAGTGGAAGACATGACAACAAGGAATTTTGAGGAAGCAATGATTTGAGAAGACATTGCAAAGATACACCTCCTTTGGTTAACATAGAGAACCTTGTAGAGGAAGAAAGTGAAAAGAAGGATGATGATGAGGGTATATCCAAAGATGCACAAATAGAAGAAGAAAAACCAATAAACTCTAGAAATACTGAAGAAAATGAATCAAAGGGAAAGGCTGTGGAAATGACAATGCATTCTGGTGAATCCTCTGGCTCCTTTGAAGATTCCTTGAAGAATCCACTAGGCATACAACTGAATTTACAACCCGTTGTTTCATCTCAATTGCTACAACTACCGATGCAATAGGGAAATGTAGATCAAGACAAGATATCTCCCCTCAACAAGCTACAATTGGGAGATGTATTTCATGAATCTACCCAAAAGGAGATCATAGAGACTCACCAAAAGAGTGGAGAGCCCTACTATGAAATAAAATATTGAAGGATATGTGCAGATAGATGATGCTCAGCATGAGCATGATGCAAATGATGATGCTACATAGGATAATACACCTGCAGAAGTGGAAGACATGACAAAAAGTAATGTTGAGGAAATAGTGATTGAAGAAGACATTTCAAAGGAAGATACTCCTCCCCTGATTAACATAGAGGACCATGTAGAGGAAGAAAATGCAAAAAAGGATGACGAGGGTGCATTTGAAGATGTACAAACATAAGAAGAAAAACCAACAAACTTTAGAAATACTGAAGAAAAGGACTCAAAGAGAAAGGCTATGGAAATGAAAAAGCATTCTGGTGAATCCTCTGGCTCCTTTGGGATTCCTTGAAGAATCTACTAGGCATACAACTAAATTTCCAACCTATTGTTTCATCTCAATCGCTACAACTACCAATGCAACAAGGCAATACAGATCTAGACAAGATCTCTCCCCTCCACAAGCCACAATTGGGAGATGTATTTCATGCATTTTATAGAAAGGAGATCATAGGGACTCACCAAAAGAGTGGAGAATTAGTGGAGGTGTTAGGGTTAGAAGGTAGATATCTATCAGTTAAATGCAGATTTGATCAATAAAATAGAGAAATAGAACACACATAAATTCTAGACAACAAAAGAAGAGCACACAGATTGAATGTGGTTCACCCAAAATCGAGATACATCCACCAACATAGGGTCCAATATATATTAAAATTCCAATAAATAACCTTTACAAAGCATGCAACAACCACTTCCACCTACAACAATATTTTTATCACATTTTTCACTTGTTTTTACATAATCTTTGCTACGTGTACCCGCAATGCTTCTTGCATTTTTCTAGCCATTGCTCAACAAATTTCTGATAATGTTTTTCATGACTTTCTGCCCTCAAAATTCATCATCGAGTGTTCTTATAGACTCCCACACATGTCCCATTAATTACAAATGAAGTGTGGCCATTGGTTGTGCCTCATGCACCCAATAAAACATTTTATTTGAGCAGATACATTTAATATTTTTAGCTGTCTTTTAAATTTATATTAAAATTTTGTAACTAAACACTTCCAACATTTAATATTTGTTTGCAACCATCCTTTTAGATACAAGTGAAGCATAAATATTAAATAAGTGCAAAAAATTATTTAATGAAAAATAATATGAAGATTTTATCCGAGTCTGATTGATCTCCATAACACAACAATCTCCCACTTGGAGACCGGATCAGACTCCACTCCATACCATATCCCACTTGGAGATTGATCATAACACTGCTTCCCTTGCAAATCCCACATGAAATCAACACCTTGGACCCTTCTATTCTATTTTACTTGAATTCAACCTTGAAGACCAACCAAAGCTGATGAGGACCTCAACTTCTCCCTTGTCACCGCCTTTGTTAACATATCCGCTAGATTTTCATCTATATGAATCTTTTCCATCCTTACCTATCCATCCTCTAACACCAATCAAATGAAATGATATCTCAAGTGTGTGTGTTTGGTTTTAGAGTGCAAGGTAGAATTCTTTGCAAGATGTATAACACTTTGATTGTTTGTAAACAAGTAACTTTCAGCCTACTGTTTGACCAACTCTTCCATGAAAAGTTGCAGCCATATCATCTCCTTTGCTGCCTCTGTTTCAACAACATACTCTACCTCTATGGTGGATAAAACAATCACCTTTTACAATTGAGAAATATAACTTACTGCTGTCCCACCAACTATAAATACATAACCTGTAGTACTCTGCTTGGTATCAATATCCCCTGCCAAATCTAAGTCAACATAGACTTTCAAATTTTCATTAGATCTCCCATAACATAAAAATTTATTGGATGTACCTCTCAAATACCCGAGAATCCATTTTATCGCATTCCAATTCTCAACTCCAGGATGACTCATATACCTACTAAAAACTCCTACAAGATGTGCAATATTCAGTCGTGAGCATACCATGGCATACATTAAACTACCTACAACTGAAGCATATGGTACCTTGGAAATTTTTTCTTCCTCCTCTTGTGTCTTTGGACACATATCCTTAGTCAATTTGACATGACTAGGAAAAAGTGTGTTGACAGCTTTTGCATTCTCCATATGAAATTTCTGCAACACCTTCTCAACATAATCAACCTGAGATAAAAACAATTTTCTATTTTCCCTATCTCTAGTAATCTTCATAGGTCAAGGATTTGTTTTTCTGCTCCCAAATCCTTCATAGCAAATGAATTTTCTAACTGATGTTTTAACTCACTTATGTGATCCATGTTAGACCTTGCTACAAGCATATCATCAACATATAAACATAAAATAATGTATCTATCATCATCTAACCTCTTAAAATAAACATAATGGTTTGAGTTACACCGGTTGTAGCCATGCTTAGCCATAAAGCTATCAAATTTAATATACCATTGCCGAGGTGTTTGCTTCAAGCCATATACAATTTTCTTCAATTTGCATACTATTTTCTCCTTACCTTTGACCTTAAATCCTTGTGGTTGTTCCATATATATTTCCTCTTCCAAATCACCATGGAGAAAGGAGGTTTTAACATCAAGTTGTTCTAAATGCAAATATTTAGTAACCACAATACTTAAAAAAGTATGAATAGACATCATTTTAACAACTGGAGAACATATTTCATCAAAATCAATACCTTTTTTTCTGCGCAAATCCTTTTACAACTAACCCGGCTTTAAATATTTCCTTACCTCCATCTTCCTCTTTCAGCCTACAAACCCATTTGTTTGGTAAAGCCTTTTTACCTGTAGGAAACTTACATAATTCCTATCTGATTTTTCAACAAGGAGTCCATCTCTTCTTCCATTCCATGCTCCCACTGAACCTTGGCATCCATCCACATAGCTTCATCATAGCATTTTGGTTCACTAGCATCAGATAATAAAATAGAATACAAAGAGGGAGAAAATATTTCTGGAGGTCTACTTATCCTTGAAGATCATCTAACATTCACTAGAGTTTGTGGTATTTGTTGTTGTTGTTGTTGTTGTTGAAAAGCATGATGAACCACTAGAACATCGTTGTTCGGAGTATCATCCAACACTACATAATCATTTTTTTTCTTCTCATGTTTCTGCAATTGATATTTGTACAATACTTTCTCATTGAATATGACATCCCCGTTTCTCACAATTTTTTGATTTTCAAAATCCAAAATTTTATAACCAAATTCATCAATGCCATATCCAACAAATATACGTTTCTTTGATTTTTCATCAAGCTTGGTTCTTTTTTTAGAATCTACATGTGCAAATACTTCACAGTTGAAGGTTTTGAGAAAAGAATAACTCACCTCCTTACCTATCCATGCTTCCTCTAGAATACTACAACCCAAAGGATTAGAGGGACCTCTACTAATCAAATAAATATAGTGTTTACAACCTTTGCCCACATGTTTGAAGGCAGCCGAACATGCAATCTCATAGTCCATGCACACTCCATTATTATTCTATTCATGCGCTCAACCAATCCATTTTATTGTGGAGTCCTTGGAACCGTTTTCTACCTATGAATACCATTAGAGGAACAATAATATTCAAATTATTTGCTACAATAATCACCACCATTATCAAATCCGAGACATTCAACTATTTACCCGTCTCTTTGTCAACCAAGCTCTTCTAATTTTTAAAAGTTTCAAAAAAATCAGATTTCTTCTTAAGGAAATAGATACATACCTTTCTTTTTGCATCATCAATAAAAGTGACATAATACCAAGAGCCACCGAGAGAAGATACCTGAGCTGGTCCCCATACATCTGTATGCACAAGCTCCAATATCTCATCTTTCTTTTGCTTCCCATCCTTAAGAAAACTAACCCTCTTTTGTTTTCCATACACACAACTTTCACCTAAATCCATATTAACACATTTTAGACCTTGTAAAAAATTCTTTGAATGAAGTACTTTCATACCTTTTGGACTCATATGCCCAAGTATATTATGCCACAGTGTTGATTCAGAACCCACAACAATTGTTTGATTTTCCACTTGCTGAATTGCAACAACTATTTCTGAACATTGATTTTTATCTACAATAGCTAAAGTAAAATAAATAGTATGACCTATACAAAGATATAAGGTGCCTAATTTCACACCTTTTGCTACTATTAAGGCACCCTTTATGATCTTCCAATTTTTATCACTAAATGTAACAACACAACCTTCATCATCTAGTTGTCTTGCTGAAATTAAATTTTTACTTAACCTTGGAACATGCCTTATCTCATGTAGTAGCCAATGATTCCCATTCTGAAACTTAATCTTGATTCTTCCCTTTCCCAAAATTTGACAAGGTTTGTTATCTCCCAAATAAACCAACCCAAAATCCCCTTGGAAATAGTCAAGAAAATAAATTCTATGGGGCTTGGCATAAAATGAAGCCCCTGAATCTAACACCCAAGAATCATCAGCATTACCAAGGGAAAGAATCAAAGCATCCTCATCAAATTTATTGCTTACCACATTTTTCCTCTTTATTTCCTTCCTTTTTGTCTCCTTTATTTTTACAAGGCCAACAATCTTTCTTTAAATGACCTGGCTTACCATAGTACCAACAATCCTTCTTATCTTTAGATTGGGACCTCTTGTCCTTTTATTTTTCTTGTGACTTACCATGACCTCCAAAATTCTTTCCTCTCCTTTATTCTGCTCCTACTTTTTGCATTCAAAACAATGCCTGATGTGGATGCACCACCTTACCTTTTCCTATGAATTTACTCACTCAAAATAACACCAACAACATCATCACATTTCAACGTATTTGAACTAGAAACAAAATTACTAACCATCATTACCGAGATATTCCAACTTTCAGGCAAAAAAAATGAAATAAAAAGAGACATAACTTCTTCATCAAAGTTTACATTTACATAAGTTAATTGAATGGTAACCATATTAAACTCATTTAAATGATCAACAACTGACCCACCTTCTACCATTTTCATATTAAATAAACGCTTCATAAGAAATACCTTATTTGAAGCTGAAGGATTTTCATATAACTTTGCCAGTGTCTTCATCAAATCTTCCATTATCTTTGTTGTTGAAATATTAAACACCACCATAGTGCCGGGCATAAATGAATACTACCAAGTTCCTTTCTATCCAGAATATCCTAATCCTCATCAGACATTGTCGGCGGTTTCTTGGCTTTCCCTTCCAATGGCCACCGTAAATCCTTTTGATAGAGATACTCCTCCATCCGTATCTTCCATAACTGATAGTTCTGCCCACTAAATTTGTCTACCTTCAACTTACTCTCATTTTCCATAACTCCCACTCAACCATGATACCTTCCTATAGAGGATAATTGAACACAATCCACTATGATACCAATTTTTAGGGTTATAAGGTAGATATCTATCGGTTAAATGCACATTTTATCAATAAAACAGAGAAATAGAATACAAAAAAATTATAGACAAAAAAATAACACAAAGATTTAACGTGGTTCACCCAAAATTGGGCTATGTCCACCAACACATGGTCCAATATATATTAAATTTCCAGTAAATAACCTTTACAAAGCATGTAGCAACCACTGCAACCCGCAACAACATTTTTCATCACATTTTTCACTTGTTGTTTTTACATAGCCTTTGCTACATGTACCCACAACGCTTCCTACTTCTTTCCAGCCACTTCTCAAGAAATTTATGCTAGTATTTTTCATGACCCACTTCCCTCAAAACTCATTATTGAGTGTTATTATAGACTCCCACACATATACCATTAATTACAAATGAATTGTGGCCATTGGTTGTGCCTCATGCACCCAATAAAACATTTTATTTGGGCGGCTACATTTAATATTTTTAGCTGTCTTTTGACTTTATATTAAAATATTGTAACTAATCACTTCCATCATATAATATTATTTAATGAAAAATAATATGAAGATTTTATCGAGTCTAATTGGTCTCCATAACACAACAGGAGGAAGTAGTCAAGGCATTACAAAAGGTCATACCCAGAGCGAATATTGATACATCTCTCTCTGGTATGGAAAAAATCAATATTTTAATTGATTCCTTTAAAGAATATGCATCTAGAATGAAGGGTGAGGTAGAAAAAATGGTAGAGAAGATATTAAATGATAAGAAGATGATGAAAATCATAGAGAAGTGTGCACTTGCACACAAAAAGTTATCAAAAATGGTGAAGAATGCACAAATTTGTGTGAGTGAGTTAAAGGCCTTGTTCCAATATTGCATGAAGTAGCCCAGTGCCACACAAAATATAAAAAGTGAGTAATCTATTGAGTCCTAGATCAATAACACCTTCGATGCATATGATCCGACATTGGAATTTTTTGGAAACAAAAGGAACACTATTGAAGATATGCATAAGAAGTTTTTCCAGCTGCAAGCATAAAGGGAAAATGTCATCTTATAGTTTGGATAAATAAGGGACTTGGTGAATTAAAAAATTCCTACCTATCTCAAGTGCCCTTCTGAGTGCCAATAAGGCTATGTAGATGAATTCAATACCTGACACTCCAAAAGAAGGAGAAGATAAATTAATGGAGCTTGAAATGCACCGTAGATTGCTTGGGCTAGCATTGAAGACATGGGATTATGGAAAGCAACATGGTAGACCCATTTGCAAAATTCGCAGGCATCAACCTCCTTCGATTGACATATTTATTATCTTTTTGGGATAATCAAAATGTTTTTTTATTAGTCTTTATTCCTTTGGTTGTTTTTGTGATTGTTTCCATGGTTTGAATCATAGTGACCGAGTCTTTGTTTTGGGTAAATTTTCTTCTTTATGTATTTTTTCTATATATGATAATCGATATGTTACATTATATATATATGTATTTATGCGGTAACTCGTATATATGAGAATATGTGTATGCACACACGTAAGTAGAAATACTTACGTATGTGCATATACAGATGCCCCCATATACATGACAAATAAATTGGATATATATACACCTAGTATATATACTTATCGATAAATATATATATATATTACTATTATTAGATGTTAAATAATGATATATATGATTATATTAATATATATGTATATATGTATTTGATTGGAAAATGAATGGTTTTAATATATATATATATATATGATATATTTATTAAATAGCATGAATAAGTTACTCACGCATATGTAATGTGAGTGATATGTATCAAGGCAATGCTTTTTTAAAGCGAGCAATAGAACATAATATAATATGAGATAAATGCTACACATATAATCATATATGCAAATAGAGTTATTATTTTGTAATGCGCACATAATATGGGGCACGTGGGAAATATTTTGAGTAGCATTTAATAACAAAATTCAACACCACGTTAAGAAGTAAAATACAAATAGAAATCAAAGATGTTAAAAGCCACACATATCATATATGAAGTGTATGAATTGGTCAATCCATGAGCTAGCTGGAGATAGAAGAGTTTTATTTGTTGTGGCAAGCAACTAAAAGTGATGATGAGAGTAAGTAACCTATAGGAAATTGTTGCTAAGTTTGACTGAGTAAAATAGCTTTTCTTGGTAGTTATTGGAGGTGACTCAACTAAGGTATAGAGGTTGAATTTGCTGGGACTATATGAAACATAGGAAAAAGGGAGGGCTATGAGGTAACCATAATTTTCCCTATTTCATTCAATAAATAAGATCCAAACCATGAAGTAACTATCAACCAAAGAGGTGAGTCAAATCAAGGTTTGGGATCTTGCAATTTTCCCTTTATGTAAGGATGGGGGTCTAGGTCAAATAGTGTTTTGGGGAGATAAATTTGGAATAGAAAAATAACTCTAAACCTAGATCTGCAAGGTGCAATGAATATATCTATCACAAAACATAAGGAAACAATTAAATTTTTGGAAAAATTGAGAGTAAGGAATGTTGTGCACCTGTCAGAATCTACTATTTTTGCAACCCTAATAGGGACTCATTCACCAGGTGGCAATTGGGTCCTGGTAGTGTTCTCTGAGGGACTCTAAATTAGAAACTTTAGCTTGTAACCTATGAAAACTCGCTGCCTCAAAAACCCTAACAGGGACTCATTCATCCTATGGTGAATGGGTCCTAGTAGGCCCTACCAAAAAACTCTAAATCTTAATTTGAAGTTTCAAACTTGCAATTCATTCCTGTAACTTGAAATATTTTCTTTTGGATCTAGATCTTCCACTAATATACAATTTTATTTTTTTGATGTTTGTTGGTAAATAGGGGTTTTCCTCAATCAAACCCAAAGTTTGGTAATTAAAACTTGAATAGAACTCTGAAACATGAAATGTGTGTGCTATCCTAATCTTAAGTGTGTCTAATATTAAGATCTCTAATGAAGTAAAGAAACCCTACTCAATTGTGTTAGAATAGGATCCTAAAATGAAACATGAACAATGCAAAATACTTACTTTAGGAGATCCAAAATCCCCTTAATAAGTCATCAAATTGATTATACCTCACTTTAGGCTGAAAATAGAATGATCATAGAAGATGGAATCACTTAAGAAACAAGATATTAGGCTTGGTTGAATGTTTTGTGCATCTCCTAAAACCTAGAATCCATCATGATTCTCCATAGGCATCTATCATCACTCCTTTAATAATGCTTGATCTTTGAGAACAAAATGAGCTTGAAGACCTGCAAAAACACTATATTGCTGCTCCAAGACTTCAATCTTGCTTGCTTCTTGAATATGAATTATTGATACCATGAAAATTATCTCTAGATTCTTAGATGAAACTATGTGAAATAACCTTGTATTTATAGATATCTTAAGATTAATTCCTAAAATTCAAATAGCAGAAGCCGAAATCAGATTTTGGATTTCAAATCATTAAAATACCACCAAAAACATATTCCAATGCAATAAAGGACATCAAAAATAGAGTCCTCTAGCCCCCAACATACTAATTTGAATAAAACACTCTTAAAATGAAATAAACTTTATTTACTAGGGTTTACTATATACTAATGAAAATGAAACTTTTTACTATTCATTGGACATTTACCTTTTTGCAAATTACCTTGGTGCAAAGTGATCGAGGATGCTGAGCCGATGGACCTACAAGCCTCCTAGACTTGATATTATTTGTGATGAGGTGGCACAAGGTGCACTTTGATAGACGGTGAGTGGATTTCGATTTGCTTTTTCATAATTTTTATGCATTTACTGTATTTTTTCATGTATTTTTAGGACCCTAGAAAATATTGGCGCAAAGTGTCCATATTTGTTGCAAAGTTTCCATCTTTGTTGCAAAGTTTCCATCTTTGTTGCAAAGCATCCATTGCTAGTGCAAAGTGTCCCACCCTAGCACAAAGTGTCCCACTTTGGCGCAAAGTGTCCAAAATTGTCTAAAGTGTCCAAGACCCCTCGTCCAAAAATGGCATAAGTGTCCACATTGGCTGTAGAGAATCTTAGAGAAATTCTAATGTTATTTAATGGATAAATTTAGGATTTAATTGATGTATTTTTTATTTTTAGATTCCTCCTCGAGCCTATCAACACCTAAGAGGGAAACAACTTTATTTCCTTCGATATTCTATCACCTGACTATTTGAGGAGGAGATCAACCTTCTACAAGATGTAGGATTATTATGGGTATACCTCATGCCACCTATGAGGTATCATTATGCCATGTTGATGGCCTTGGTAGAGAGATGGGATGTAGACACATGTACCTTTCATCTTCCTATTGGGGAGATTACTATCACCCTAGAGGACGTACACCACATCCTACAGATTCCCATATGGGGTGAGACTGTACACTCAACTGATGAGAAATCCTTTAGATATATGTGAGATGATATTTTATATTGTCTATAGCAGCCTATCTGATGATTGACCATCGGTCCACACATTGAGGTGGGATGGCTTCTACATGCACGAACACCACTTCTATAGTGGATCATGATTACTATCGTAGCACTTACATTAGTACCAGATGGTTGAGGATCATATTTAGATGGTGGAATTGTACATATTATCAGAGACATGGAGGAGAAGAGGACCATTTATGCATGGGTTTGTAGTATGCTTGTGCATCTATACCATGATTTAGGATGATTTACATACTAGGAGGTGGACTTGACATTGTACATTATACTCTTGTAGGTATGGTGCTTCGAGAACATCACATGTACCAGGTTGACTGAATTTCCTATCATAGCTTCTATGGGTTATCTAGATGCCTTTAGTTATGCTCTGAGGTGATCATGGTAGGAGGGAGATTTACTACACTGGCGTATTATATTTGATCGACTAGATGAGGATGATATATATTGGAGACCATATCTCAGGATTCCCTAGTGGATGGAGGACAAACATGAGCTAGTTAGGTAGCAACAAGACCAATTTATTCTAGTGAGACATGCTTACATAGTGAGACCATTCTACTATGATCATGTCATGTGTTAGTTTGGACATTTTCAAGTACCACCACATGCTAGACCGATGTATCGACGATTAACATAGAGTACTCCTAGACCTAGGGATAGTCATCAACTTACTATTGAGGATGTATACAATAGTGGTTTAGAGGATGAGGACCACAACATGCCCCTAGTCTTTGAGGCTGATGATGTAGGCACTACTCAAGCATATGATGAGTGGTGCGTTGTAGCATGACTAACCCATGTCTTTCCCATTCAATACTTTGCGGGCCACACCAGACCTCTTCCAGGTCGTAGAGAGGATAAAGATGATGAGCAGGTAGATGAAGATATAGATCATGATGACAACATGCCTGATATGTTTCTAGGTTTGAATGATGATGATGATGATGACGACGATGAGTCCCAATCTATGAGTGAGTATACTGATGAGATAAAGGAGGATCTAGTTTCCCCCGATAGGAGAGATACACCCCCTACCAGAGTCACTAGATCACATGTTCCATCTAGATCAAAGATCTTCAATGATGAGCATGGGGAGGCTATAAAAAATAGGCCATCCACACATCCTACATAGAGGGAGACCACCATTGTATGGTTATACCCCAAATGGCGGACTAGAGATCCAAGTGATGATTTGATATTTATATTTTTGTTATGCTCTTTAAATTTATGTATATGATGATGTGTATTGATATTCTTATGTTTTCTATCTTGTAGGGTCCATGTGAGAGTGGCATGAACTTTATCAATGTGTTACTGTAGATATTATTCTTGCACTTTTCACAGAGGATGATCTACCCTCAGAGTATGTTCCCCCACCTTCCATGGGGCAACATGCAAATCTCTTCGAGGATTTCACTAGATTGAGGACAACATATGAGAGCACGACCAAATGCACCCACCTAGCTATAAGACAAATTTCTACATTGTAGTCAACACTAGATGAGCTATGAGCCTCTTGAGGTCCATCAGATAGCAAGATAGAGTCCCCCCTCCGAGTGGAAATCTCGAGGCTAGAGAGAGATATGGATAGACTATAGGCAGAGAGGGATCACATAGAGAAGGAGTGCATTGAGGGACTCATACGAGAGGCTGATATGAGAGGAGAGGTGTGAGGCCTATGAATATCTATGAGGTCTTTGAGCAGGAAACCATCACAGTCCACTGTATCACAACGAAGGGCAACACTAGGTGCGTAGGGGTCTAACAGTCACAGACCCTATTAGCATTGTTTTCATTGATATATGTACTTGAAATTTTTATGAAATATACATGATATATGAGCATTTAAGTGTTCATGATATTATGTTTAATTAAATTTCAATGTGATTTACTAAATATCCATTGCAAGGATGTCTAATAAATATCTCCATGATATAATGTTTATGTGATCTAATTAATTTTTTTTTAGTTTATGTTAGATGCTAGATTGTGATAAAGTATGCTATGTTAACTTAAATGCACCTATGAGCTAATGATATTAAATGCATATAAGGATCTAAATTAACACACCACACAAGATTTTATTTTGAATAGTATGGCAACTAAAGTAATAATTCAAACCAATTGAATAATCACTTTAGACTCTAAGACACACTATTATCATTTGTCAAAGAATGAAGCAATGAGAGATAAAATAGAACACCACCTATCTAATCTAACAACACTGCTTTAACACACTATTCAAAAGAGAGTATGCTATGCATAATACTGACGCAAATGTGTGATGCTGATAGGTTATTTTAGGGGTGTACCATCTATTTATGTTAATGTGTAGGCTCCAAATGCATGCAGTTTTCTTTGATTACATAATGTCCCAGCCAATTAGGGATGAATTTTCCTTTTTGATTTAAAAGAGCATTGACATTATGTTGATTTTCATATAGCACAAAGTCACCTTTATTAAATGCATGAGGGATGACATTATCATTATAACAATGTTGCATTTTCTTGGAATAAGCTTGAATATTCTCAAGAGAATTAATATGCTATTCATCAAGCATTTCAAGCTGATGCATGTCATCAATAAGAATTTTACGAGAAATTCACAATGAAGGAATTTCTAACTCTAAGGGCATTATTGCTTCAACACCATAAATAAGGCTATAAGAGTGTTTCTAGTAGATGTTCTAATGCTTTTACGGTAAGCCCACAATGCATAGATCAATTGAGTGTGACAATATTTGTTATGTTTACTTACTATTTTTTGTAGGATTTGTTCAAGATTCTTATTAGTCGATTCCATTTGTTTTGATTGTGGGTAATATGGCATCAAAAAGTGGTGTTGAATATTAAATGTTTCCAAGAATTTATTCATGTCATTATTCTTAAATAGAGCTCCATTATCTGAAATCAATGTGGAAGGGAGGCCAAAGTGAGCAATAATGTGTTCCAATATGAAATGACATATTGCATTAGCTGTCATGAAACAAAGAGGAATAACTTCTACCCATTTTGTAAAATAGTCGACTGAAGTAATGATAAACGTATGTCCAACAGAAGAAGGTGGTGATATTTTTTCAATAAGATCCAAACCCCAAACCAAGAATGGCCAAATAGGAACTTGGGCATGAAGCTCAGAAGAAGAAGCATAAATCAAATTGTTGTGTTCTTGATATTTATGATATTTATTCACTTATGCAAACCAATCTTGTTCCATATGTCTCCAATAGTATCCTATGCAAACCAATTTTTGAACTAATGATCTTCTTCTTCCAAAATTCCCCCCACAAGCACCTGCATGAGATTCTTCAAGTGTTATGTGGATTTCAGATTGTTTGAGACATCTAAGTAAAATATCATTAAATTATCTTTTATATAAGACGTTTGCAAGGGTTATATACTTGAACCATCGAAAAAATAAGGTTCACCAAAATGAATTAACAAGATGATGAACTTCTAGTTTTCCTATGTTTAATTCAATTTATTAGGGTTATAATGCATAAATAAGAATTATAAATCAAACCTAGCCAATATACCAATAAAAATGTAGGTTTTAAGAGGGTCAAATGTTATGTACCTATTGGAAAAAGTGCTTTTTCGGGCCTCACTGAGGACTCATTCGTGTAGTGGCGAACAAGTCTCTGCTAGGGTTTTGGAGAATCAGTTTCTTGGTTTTGTTCTTCAATGTCTACACTTCCAGATCCTGGCGGGAGACTGTCAAAAACTTAGAAATAAACTCTATAGCTTAGTTTTTGTGATTTGATAGCTTTTTTGACAACTTTGACAAATTTTACAATTTTTATTTCTAATTGATGTTAAAACCTAAAATTCACAATAACACATCAAAGAGGAGAAACATGTTTGTTAGGGAATAGGGGTTTGCCTTGGTCAAACCCCATTTTGGTAATTAAACCTTGAAATGAAATAATGAATAAAAGGAATGATAAATGAACAAAGCAATGTCACAACTCACCAATCCTCAATTGAACCTTGGATTGCAAATCTGAAACTTAGCATGAAGTGTCCTCAATGAGTGTAGATCTTGATCATGAACTTAACATAAGATAATGGCTTTGAATACTTGAACTTGATCACCAATGCTACATCATCACATTAGATCAACAACATGCATGACTTCGAGATGATGAAATGGATCCTTGATTTTTGCAATAAACTTCAATAGACTGCCCTTGAATACCTTCTTGAATGCTCTATAATGCTCTTGTGAAAGTACTATTAATTTCTTATGAAGATCTAGTTATGAAGCTATGTGAAATAACCTTATATTTATACATAATTTAAGATTAAATCTCAAAATTCAAATAACACAAGCCAACATCAGATCTAGGATTTGAAATCATTAAAATACAACCAAAAACATACTCCAAGGGGGGGTCCTAGGGTTAAGTGAGGACCCATTTTCCATGTGGCAAATGGGTCCTAACATACTTAACTAGGACAAATTTCGGGGATTGTGAAATATTTTGTGGAAAGGGGGTCCTATGACCTAGTGAGGACCCATTTGCCAAGTGGCGAATGGGTCCTAGGTCACTAACCTAAGACACACTTCAAGGATTGTGAAATGCTATGTAAAAAGGGGGTCCTAGGACCTAGTGAGGACCCATTCACCAGGTGGCGAATGGGTCCTAGATCACTAACCTAGGACACATACCTTGTAAAATTAAGTGTTGTGTACTATCATTTATGAATGTCGGGTTTTATCCCTCAAAATTTGTAATTAATTAGGCTTGGATTTGAATTAAAGGGGCCAATTTACCTCAAATTAACCTCCATTAATTAATAAAGCCCTATATTAATGTGAAAGTGTAAAGATATACTTTACAACACCCTAAATAAGGAACAATTAAGTCCATTTAGTTTGGAAGGTCCCTAAACTTAATGTGAATGTGTAAAACACATTACACCACTAAATCAAGGCAACATTAGGCTCATTTTAATATTAATAATTATTCCCAAAGTAAGTAAAAAGGGATACTTTTTCCATCACTACATTTTTTCCCCACTTTAGTGAGAGTATGATCCCATGTAAAACTCACGCTGAATTAGACATTCAAGACACTTATGCATGAAACAATGACAAAGATACACAATCATACAATCATCAAAGACTAAGAAGAGAAGGGAGGCAGATCAAGCCTTGAATGTCCAACATGATGTGGAACACGTCTCAGGTGTTTGTCCAAGAGAAGAGGAAGGATCAATCCTTGATTGTCCAATGCGATGTGGAACACATCTTAGTTATTTGTCCAAATAATTTTCACAAGCAAAACTCAATTTCCACTATGCAAACGATGCACATGCTCACTGCGGGGCAGTAGAACCTTAGGATGTCCACTAGGTGAGTATCCCAAAAGGGTGGAAAATGAGAGAATAATATTAGGCTACCATACCATATCAAAGTTATCCTCCTGAAAACTTCAATAAGGCACCACAATGCTAGGCAAGTCTCCAAAAATAAGCAAGTTGTGTTATGCTAGGTGGCCTTTATCAAGGTTGTGTTCAAGATTCATAAGATTAGCAAGATGTGTTATGCCAAACACTTATGAACATTATGTATATAGGCTTTTTTTCAAAGGGATATTTCTTCATTTTTGTAAGGTCTTCTTCTTAGGGATCATCGTGCTTCATATCTCCAATTGAGGAAAAATCAAGACTATCAGATTGCAACTTAGGGGATGCCTCATGTTGCATCAATCCACTAAGAGAAATTCATATGCTAATAAATACCACACTCTTGGAGTATATCAAGCCCAATGACACCACCAAGAAAAGGACACATCACAAGAAAAATAAAATTACACCATGAAATATGAAAAAGTGTCAAAAGATATTATCGATGTATGCCCCCACTTTAAAGCGGTTGTTAGCACCATTACTATGAAAAAATTATTTAAAGTAGCCAATGGTTACTCCTAAGACATGAGATCTTTCCTCGTAAAACCATATGCCAAGTCATATGTTTTTGAAATAAAGCCATTCCATGAAAAAGGAGGGAGGGGTTGCCCCAAAAAATACGTAAGGGATCTATGGATTCAGGGTCAGTATGTCTTTGCTACAATGTTATTTTAGAGCTTAGAAACATCATCATTCCCCAATACTCATAGAACTAGAAGAATGCCACATAAAGATAAAAAACAAAGAAAAATCCTTTTGTGTCAACATAGAAGACACATAAATGTCTCAAAGCCTTGCATCATCCCCAAAAGACAAGCAAAAAAGGTAAAATGTTTATGACATATAGAAGAATGTAGATACAAATAGAGGAATGCAAAAAAAAGAGAGAAATACGTCACATGAAACATCACGGGGGATCAAATTATGCACATGCAATCACATAGAGAGAAATGAAAAGGAAAAACAAGAAAATGACTAGTAAGGTACATGCGAGTCAACATATAACTAGTCATCCGCATCCCAATCTCGATCGGTATATACATAAGGAAAAAAACTAGCCAAAGGGAGAACAATAAATACCAAAACTAGGACAAGGCTATCTAACCCCTTTCCCCCTCTAAGTGCAAGATAAGGATGATCTGAGATAGATGATGAGAATGAGCTCCTTGAGATAAAGAGAATAATTTTCAATGAATGTATGACATGCAAAAGTGAGCATAAGTTAATATCCTATTGAATTGCACAAGAAAACTAAGAGGGGGGGGTGAATCAATTATAGCTAATCACATTCAATTTTGACCTGAATCAATTCCACATTCACTTTAATTTGTTATTAAGTATAAACATGAAATGCAGATAATGGAAAGCAAATACTAGAGACACCAGATTTACGTGGAAAACCCAATGAGGGAAAAACCATGGTGAGGATCACAATATAATATTAATGTAAAACTAGATACAAGGCTCACTGCCTATAAATAGGAATCACTATATAGAAGGAGGCTCACTACCTATAGCTAAATAAAGATAATATCTAAAAATCCAACACAACAGTTTCCGTACATTCACAGCCTTGATCAAAGAATTGCAAACACCATCAACTCACTGCTTTCAGGAGTCAAACACATTAAAGTACCGATTCCTTGATTCACTTTCACACAATCTTCTTATTACACTTGTTTCACACTTTTCTTCCACTTCTCTCTCAATTCACAACATCTAGACTTGTATTTATTTCATCTTCAACCTTAGAAACCTTCTCCAAGGTCGACTACACATTCTTCATTTAAAAAATTCAAACTAGGTCAACGACTCAAAATTCCTAGTGTGGATAAGAATGGGAGTGGACCAAATTAATACTTAACCAGGACCCAAAAAAACATCTTGGATCAATCACATGCTTCCTTAATTGATACTTATCCTTCATATAATGTGTAGACACTAGGTCAGCCAAACCTAATGAAAAACCCAATGAACTTTGAAGTATGCGTGTTCACAACAAGAATATAACATGTGGATCACATAACACACTTCACCATACACTGGAACACCTCTTAGAATCCTTCAAAAACATCCATAAAAATTGCAACAATCTACATACACAACTCTTTCCATCAGTCCAATCAAGCCTCACAACCACATATAGTAACTCTGGAACAAGCCTTTTGGAGTACCAAACCACAAGCACATTTTCTAGGAGGCTGATAACACCATTAATAACCTTCTTCTAGATCCATAGGATTTCAAACAAACTAGCAGAGAAATGTAGAGCATAAACATTTCTCCTAGTCCATAGACAAACATTTCTGCTAGATAAATTCACAAACCGGTGAACACAACTTTCAATATTCATCAAACTAGAAGCTATAACTCAAGATGTATCACCCAAGGATTCCCATAAACAATAATAAATATCCACACAAGTATAGGATCAACACAGAAGAAATGCAGAGCACATCACCGGAGCATATTCAGAACACACACACACAACTCTGTCTTCATTGTTTATAAATTTTCTCAAAAGAACTTGATAACTCATCATATCAACACACTTGCAACACCATAAATATAGCTCCATGTACTCACAAAATATCTACAGTATCTCAACCATACATGTACCACCTACAATCATTTGATTCTTTTCTCTGCAACAATCTGAATTATGTTGACATCAATGACAACATTAATGATAACACCACCTTACTCATTCATACTTGAAAAAATACCCCCCTTTGTCATTGATGGAAACACATGATGTGAAAAACCATTAAAGACAACATACACACTCTCTTGCTTTTTTTTTTTTCTAGATTAGACAACCTACACAATGTTTTTGCACTCTCTTCTCCTTGCAATATTCTCTTTTGATTTAAGCTATTTGAGATATAGCTAGGATTTTTCACATGATTCCCTCTCCCCTTTTCAAATAAATGGAAAAGAAAATTATTTGCATGATTCTTCAACCATATAAAGTTATGATCACTCCCCCTTAGGAGTGCACCCATATCTCATACTGCAACAATGATACTTTGGATTGATTCACCTCTATGTGCACCTAGTTCAAAGAAGGAGGGGAAGTAACCCCCAAATTCTCCCTAAGATACTCAAAAGTATCCTTAGGAAGCGCCTTAGAAAATATATCTACAATCTAATCCTTTGTAGGCACATATTCAAGCCTGAATTCATTCTCCAACACATTCTCCCTTAAGAAGTGATATCTGATAGATATATGCTTTGTCCTTGAATGAATTACCAAATTATTTTAAATATTTATTGCACTTGTATTATCATAGAAAATAGGGATAGGTTCATCACACATCACACCTATATCCTTCAATGTTTGCTTCATCCAAAGTACTTGTGTATAGCAAGATGATGCTACAATATACTCAACCTCTACAGTGGATAATAAACTGAATCCTATTTCTTGCTTAGCCATGAAACTAACCTACATCTAAGAAGGAATGCAACACCACTTGTACTCTTCCGCTCATCCACACAACCAACCCAATCTGCATCAATTTAGGAATTCAAAGTGAAATCAATATCCTTAGGATACCACAAGCCATAATTTGGAGTGCCTTTTAGATCTCTGAATATCCTCTTTACAATTGTAACATGTGTTTCCTTAGGTTTTTCCTAAAATTTGGAAACCAAACATACTACATGCATGATATACGATCTATTAGTAGTAAGATATAACAATCCACTAATCATAGATCTATGCATGCTCTGATCAATTTTAGAAGATTCATCATCCTTATTCAGTTTGCATCTAGTCACCATAGGGGTACAAATCAGTTTGGAATCATCCATTCCGAACTTCTTCAACAATTCTTTAACATAATTTGATTGTGAAATGAATATGTGTTGGAAAGAGACACTTCTAATATCATTTGTGTTTGTCATTGATGGCAACTGTAGTTGATGATTGGATCCACACGTTGTCATTTGATCATACCGACAGTCAGATTGAAGACGGTCAAGGAAGAACAGAGCATCCGACAGTTTTGTGTTCATTGATTCACATGAAGATTTTCTGTTATTATTTTAAGTTGTGGATCTCAGGGACGATATTTTGGTATATGTAATACCTTATCCAGGGTACACATCCATTGGTATGCAAGTTTGAAGATCTAGTTAATTAATTTCCTGTTCATCAGTGCATGAAAGCCGACCCAATTGATATAACATGTCACAAATGTTTGGGAAGTATTTGTTTAAGTATTTTTGTATTCGACCATGTTCATTTAAGTCCTTAATATGTTGGAGCTGACTTTGGTTGATGTGCATCAAGAATTAAAGATGGATTGAGCCAAAAACTTGAATATAGTTTTACTTTTGTTTGAGCCGACAATTAGTAATTAAATTCTTACTCGTGGATATTAAGTGTTCAATCATATCATTTTGAGATATGAAAGAGGTGTGTCGATGTGGATTGTGAATATTAGAAGGGTTACAGAGTGATTATGCACAGTTTCACTTGTGCATTAAATATTTTGTGATGTGAGTTGGAGTAGAGCAGAGAAGAAACACAAAATCAATCAGAAGGACAAAAGATCGACTGTTGAGCCTAATCAGAATTGTAATCAAGCATTGGTAGATGCTATTATCTTAGTTCAATTTCTCAGATTGATTTAATCTTATTATCTTTGTAAGACAGTGAGTCTTCTTTGAGCAGCGAGCTCTAGGAAGTGTACCTGAATGCAAGTGCATTCCCATATTGTAAACTTTCTTTTGAGTATACTTAGATCATATTGTGGATTGGCCATCCACCATGGTTTTTCCCCTAACAGGGTTTCCACGTAAAAAATCCTTTATTATGGTGTTGTGGTTTTTTACTTTATGTTCTTGCATATTTATTTTGATTGAATGTTATAAATGCTTGACAAATCAAATCAATAAAGTTAAAAATTGTAGAACACTGATTCACCCCCCCTCTCAGTGTTCCTTGATTCCAACAATATACCCTTAGTTTTATTCACTTGAAGTCCAAGAAAGAAGTTCAACTCACCAATCATAGACATCTCAAACTATGTTTGCATCTCATCTGCAAATTTCTTGCACATACCCTCATTTCCTCTGAAGACAATTTCATCAACATACACAACCACTATCAACAATCTATTTCCTTCAACTTTGAAATAGAGATTATTATCTACGAAGCCTTTACTGAACCTTTGTTGTGTCAAATATATGTCCAACCTTGAATACCAGGCTATGGGAGCCTTTTTAAGTCCATAGAGTTCCTTTTTCAACTTACAGACCATGTCCAATTTATTTGATAACTGAAATCCTTCTGGTTGTTCCATGTACACCTCTTCTTGAAATTCTCCATTTAGGAATGCAAACTTAACATCCTTCTGGTATACTTTGAAATCTTTGTGAGTAGAAAATGCCAAAAACATCTGAATGGCCTCCATTCTTGCCACTGAGGCAAATTTCTCCTCAAAGTCTATTCCTTCAACCTCTAAATAAACTTTGCATAAAAACCTTGCTTTGTTTCTTACTACTTCACCATCTTCTTTCAACTTATTCTTGAACACCCATTTTGTACCAATTACATTCTTGTTTATAGGTCTAGGAACCAATTCCCATGTCTGATTCTTCTCTATCTCCTGCAACTCTTCTTTCATTTCTCTAACCTAATTATCATCTTTGCATACTTCACACACTATTTGAGGTTCTATCTTAGAAATTAGACACAAATTTACCTCAGTTGTTACCACTTTGCTTCTTGTTGTTACACCTTTTCCTTTGTCTCCAATTATTTGTTCTTCGAGATGATTTTTCTGTACATACTTAGGAGTCTTAGGAGTAGTTTCCAAAGCCTCTTCTTCTTCAATTTTTTCTTCTTCCTTATCCTCTTCTTGTACTTGTCTGTAGATAGGTTCATTTTGTTCAACTTCACTTATTTCAACTGGTCTGTGCATAGCTTCATCAACTTTTACATTTGCACTTTCAACTATCTTCCTCAATATTTTATTGTAGCATCTATATGCTTTGTTGTTAGTTGAATATCCAAGGAGAATACCTTCATCACATCTTGCATCAAAATTTCCAAGGTTCTCATCATCTCTTTTAATATAACATCTACTTCAAAATACCTTAAAGTACTTAACAATAGGAATCTTGCTAGTCCACAGTTCATAAGAGGTCTTTGTGCTATTACCTCTGATCTAAACTCTGTTAAGAATATAAATAATAGTGTGGATTGCTTCTCTCCAGTATACATCAGGCACATTTTCCTTTTTCATCATAGTTCTTGCAACCTCTTAAATAGTTTGGTTCTTCCTCTCTACAATTCCATTCTGTTGAGGAGTTGTAGGAGAAGAAAAATGTATCTTTATGCCATGCTCTTCAAAAAATGTATTAAAATCACTGGAAGTGAATTCTCCACCTTTTTCAGACCTAAAACATTTGATTCTTAGGTTCACTTCATTCTCTACCCTTTCTTTGAACACTTTGAATCTATCTAGAGCTTGATATTTCTCCCTAAGAAAAGTAACCCATGTCATTCTAGAACAATCATCAATCAAAATCATAAAATACCTGTCACCATTAAGACTTCCTATTCTTATGGGATCATAGAGGTCTGTATGAATCAATTCCAACATTCTGGTAATTGATTGTTTTTTCCTTTAAAATTGCATCTTATTTGTTTTCCCAATTGACAACTTCTGCAAACAGTATTGGTAGGCTTTGTGATTTTAGGTAGACCCCTGAAATATTCTCTTGAACTGATCCTAATCAGATTTTCAAAGTTTACATGTCCCTCCTCCAGTGCCATGGCCAAATTTCATTAACTTGAGACACAAAACATTGACCATCATGACTCTTAAGTTGATAGATGTTTCCATGTGTTCTTCCTGCAATTACCACAGTTCCAGACCCTTTTATGATCTCATAGGTATTATCCTGAAACACAAGTTTAAACCCTTTGCTACACATTTTTACAACACTTAAGAGATTATTTCTTAAGCCCTTAACATAATAGACATCATTAGTACTATATTTTCCATCAAAACTAATTTTTCCTTTTCCAACAATTTTTACACTAGAATCATCTCCAAACATGAATAATCCTCCATCATACTTTTCAAGTTTAGTAAACTTAATTTTGTCTTCGATCATATGATTTGAACATCCAATGTCAATTACCCAATAATATTCATGTTGTCTAGCATGAAAAATAGTAACTAGAGTACCTTCCATCTCATCCTTTTTATTTTTCGGACCACATTCCCTTGCACATCTTCCATGGTTAGTAGACACAAATTTATTCTCCAAGTCTAGAAAAAAGAATTCATCTTTATCAGCCTCAAAATTAGACTCATCATCATAAATTCCAACATCTTCTCTAACATAATACAATTTCTTGAACTTTTTGTCCTTTTTGTCTTTGTCATCTCTGTTCTTTTTATGTATGGCTCTATTTGGAAATCTTGAAGCATAGTGACCAATATTTCCACAACTAAAACATTTAAAGGGTAGCACACCTTTGTACTTACTAATACCTTTCTTCAATTTCCTTGTAAAGTTTACTTCCAACTCCTTTGAACCATCACTATCTGGATCATCTTCTATCTTAGTGGCTTTGAAGGTTTTTTCTATTTTCTCTTTTTCTTTTCCAAACTTCCCCATCTCAAATGCAATCAAGGTGCCAAATAGCTATTCTTTATTGATTTTCTTTGGATCATACACTTCCTCAATAGCTGAAACGTTGTCACTATAACTCTTTGGTAGGGTCATCAAAATATTCTCTAATTATATCTTCATCTGATAGAGTTGTTGGAAGTT
Source organism: Sequoiadendron giganteum (assembly GCA_007115665.2). Taxonomy (NCBI): domain Eukaryota; kingdom Viridiplantae; phylum Streptophyta; class Pinopsida; order Cupressales; family Cupressaceae; genus Sequoiadendron; species Sequoiadendron giganteum. The sequence continues at coordinate 438,856,026 of CM021108.1, read as the reverse complement.
TATCATATATTGTCATTGATGTCACCATGTTGGTCTGGTACTGGGTACCGGTGTGAAGATCATGCTTATCTTATCCGGTATTTGATTTGGTATCTCTGATATGTTGGTTCAGATATCTCCTCCGGTAATTTGTATGGTCTGAGGTTTTAAAAAGGTTTATATTAGCTGGAAGTGCGTATACATGATCAGGTTTGGCATTGATTCGTTAATCTTGGCTGACATGATATTCCTATAACACAAGATAATTACCTTTGATATGAAGATTGACAAGTTATCATATTGGAAATATGTTTTGCATCTACTAGGCCAACCTAACCAATGCATATAGTCACATTGGTTATTTATACAAGATGGCTAGAGGATGAAAGTGATGATGATAACAATGAATAAATTAAGGATAACTAATGCAGAGGCGAGAAGAAGAAGAAGTATATGTATTAGCAAAGTATCAGAACAATGGTTGAAGGTCAACGAATACTCTGAGCATCAACAAAACTAAACCTGCACATGTGGTGTATCTTCTCAGTTCAATTCTAGCGGTTAGTCATTTTTTTGTTTACTTGTTCTATAGGCAGTGAGCCTCCATTTTGAATAGTAAGTCCTTGTAAGTAGTGAGATTTTGTATGTGGCAGTGAGACTCTTATTACTAGTTTTGATATAACTTTATATATTGTGAGTTAATCCTCACCTTGGTTTTTACCTCAAAGGGTTTTTCATGTAAAATATGGTGTTCATTTGTTTTGGAACTTAATGTTAACTATTACTTTACTCCGCTCTATGGTGCAATAAAGTTTTAAGTGTTTTTTCAATAAGTTTGTGTGGATACTGATTCAACCCCCCCTTTGAGTATCCAATTTATTCAACAATTGGTGTCAGAGCTTTGGTTCCTCTGGAGAAGTTTAATAGGCTGAGAAAGATCTTGAAGATTGAACAATGGATAAAGAAGAGCTTCAGACTGCCCTTGAAGACCTAGACAAGGTTGAAATTGAAAATAGAGAACTGAAGGAAAATCTTGATGAAGTAAATGAGTGTGTTAGAAAATTGAAAGAGCAGTTAAATAAATTCAAGGAAAGATACATAGAAGTAAGTGAGGAGTTGAAGCAAGAAAATGATGAGAACACCAAACTAAAATTGAAGATAGATGAAAAGATGAAAATTGAAGAATGTTCAAAAATAGTGATACAAAGCAAAGCTGATGTCTTCCATGGGCTTGAACATGAAGTGATGAGTCTAAAGACAGAAATTGAGAAAGAAAAACTCTGTGAAGAGGATTTCAAGACAAAATCCACCAAGCTTGATGAATTGATAGCAGGACAAAAACCTTCTAAAGAAAAAAGTGGATTAGGAAATGAAGTTGATGGAAAAATGCAAAATTCAAATACAATAAATAATCAGAAGACTCAAGAGAAAGGAAAGAAAAAAGGAAGTTCTGGAAAGAAACCAATTGTTAGACAACCAAATGCACAAAGGTACTCATCATTCAATGGTATTTGTTTTTCATGTAAGAAGTTTGGTCATAAGGCAATTGAGTGTAGGAGTAGGTTGAATAAGTTTTTTGGTCCCTTCTCCAGACATTGTTATGCATGCAAGAAGATAAGACATAAAGCTAATGAATGAAGATCTTCAGTTAGTCGAGTGATGATGAATAAATTCAATGGAAAAAGGATGAATCCATCATTCAATGGTTATTTCTATAATTGTAACATGTTTGGACACATAAAATCAATACAAATCAAGGATGAATGAAAATAAGATAAATTAGAGAAATATAGTCTACTATTATTGCAAGGAACCAAGAAATATCTCAAAAGTATGTAGAAACAAAAAAGAGGAGCAGTCTTCTTTGGTGGAAGATGTGGAAAAGCTTGATAAGGAAGAGGTTAAGCAAGAAATGAGAAAAATATGGAAAAAGAAAGAAGGATCAGACTCTATTGATGCATCTGTACCCTCATTCGGTGTAGATGAATCCTATGGGAATTAGACCTAGCTTGGTTTTAGGGGGAGCTTTATCAGAAATAAATTAAACCCCCAAAAATATAGTGTCAGATGCTGGCACGTGGATATACTATAAATAACAATAAGATAGATGTGTTGGAAAAGAAACCAGAAGAAAAGATGCAAGATTGTTCGTTTGTGGAGTAAATTAGGGTTTCTTAGTGTAGATGGAAGAGAAGTTTGTCAACTTTTTGCAATTAATGCATATTAGGGAAAAATTATGAAATATAAAGGTAATCTCACAAATCATTTTGGTCATCAAATACATTCGAAGAATTTGTAAAAGCATTTGGAACCTTCTCAAAGCATCTCTAAAGTGATTTGAAGACCTTCAAATAAATCTTTGTGGTCGCTCGATATAAGAGACTGGAATTTCCCATCTTGTAGTAGCAAAGGAAAGGTAACTGAAGAATTTATCTTGTTAATTTATTGAGAACTATGATGGAAATCTCTAAAATGAGTACCCCTCAGAAGTTGAAAGGAGTTGAGATGGATGCGTTCGATCATCAAAAAATAAAGAAATTGGAATTAGGGTTGGAATTGAACGATTTGTTGAACATACAAACCCAAGGTTTGGATATATGGGGAGAATTCCCTTGGTTTGCCGAAAAAGAATTTATCCTATTACTTCTAAGAAAAATCAAGGATGACAACATTATATTGGACAAACCCTATCTCATTTTGAAAGAAGCAATTGAAGCGATTACCGGACTCTTAAGCTTCAAAGAACTTCCTGGACGAAAAATAATAAAATACAAGGAAGTGGAGGAAATGATAGGAGTTGGCAAAGATCTTTGGGTACTGTTGATTGATACTATTGGTGATGCCTCGATTAGATATGTTGCATATGGAATTTATTATAAAATATTCCTCATAAATTGTGAAGGATCTACTTCGGCCATTGTAGTTTATCTAGTGCATAAAATGGTAAAGGAAAATGTGCAATTTAATCTTCATAAGCTAATTCTTGAAAATATTACTGAGAATGTACAAATGACACTGGAAGAAGGATATACATTTCATTTCAGATCCTTTCTTACATGTTTGGGGATTTATTTTTGAAAATATCTACCGGGAAAGAAAGATGTTGAGTGGGAATCCAGGATTCCCGTTGCAAAACAAATATTTAGGCATTTGGAAAGTTTGGAAGATAAATCAAGTATGTGCAAATTTTTTTTCATATCATTGCAAAATGTGATGAGCTTTGGTGAGGTCATAGTAAGTCGATTTGAGGAATTTTCTTCCTCTGGGACGAAGGAATTGGAAGTAGTCACTAGCGATTCCCCTCCAGAATTGAAGAAAATAAAATCTATCTCTGAGGATGTCATTGCTATCTCTGAAGAAAATAAATAAGAAGAAGAATCTTTGGCTGAATATGAATCCTCCAATCCGGAAGGCATCCGGTCCATTATAATACAAGGAAAGATGAAGAAACTGGGTGATGTATGGAGTACAACTTCACCCATTGACAAACTTAAAATTGATGATGTGTTAGTTGATTATCTACTTCACAAAGGTATTGATGTATCTGTTGTTTCTGAATTTTTACGTAAAAATTTGGTTGAAGTAGTTGAAGAAAGGATGTTGCTTGAAGGTCTGGGAGGACGTAAATTGGAATCTTTAGTTGAGAAGAGGTGTTCAAAGGCAAAGCAAAGGTTATCTGAATTAATTATAGAGTCAAAGAAATGACAAACATCTACAAGTATTATCTTTGGCGGTCTGCTGTAGTTGACAACTTTCGAAGAAAAATTGAAGCAATAGAAGCTTAAGTGAATAACATTGGGAAGAAATTTGATATTTTTGAGGAAAAATAAGGGAAGCAAAGGTTGAGAACTGGTGAGCTTTAGGCTGAAATAATCATTGTACAGAGGAAAATGGATGATGTAGTTAAAACCTTCTGGCTTCTAAAGGAGATTGTTGAGGTCCTGTTAGACCATCTTTCTAGAATATTCATTGATGCAAAAGATTGTGAGAAATAATGTTCATCCACAGATTGGTCATCCTCCTTCACACTATTGGTTGTATTGGATAGTGTGTGTGCAAGAATGGATTCAACAATACTGGAATGGAAAGAATTGCTTCCTGTGATCAAGGAAAGGTACAAAAATATGTTCTAGGTGAAAATATTTTTTCTGGTTTGGGAAATTGGATACTTTAAAGTTTTAAAATTTTGAATGAAAATCTTCAAATATTGGATGTCACCATGTTTTTGTTTCTTTTTGGTGCCCTTTGCAATTGATTTCAAAGGGGGAGAGATTTGGAGTTTTGGGGAGAGTTTTGGAGAATCTTTTGAATCAATCTTTTTGCACATGTTGCCATCAATGACAAAGGGGGAGATTGTTGGAAGTTTGTCACCATGTTGGCCCGGTATTGGGTATCAGTATGAAGATCACACTTATCTCATTTGGTAATTGATCTAGGATCTCTGATATGTTGGTCCAGATATCTCCTCTGGTAATCTGTATGGTCTGAGGTTTTAAAAAGGTTTATAACGGTTGAAAGTGCGTATACATGATCGGGTTTGGCATCGATTCGTTAATCTTGGCTGACATGCTATTGCTACAACACAAGAGAATTACCTTCGATATGAAGATCAACAATTTATCATTTTGGAAATATGTTTTGCATCTATTAGGCTGACCTAACCAATGCATACGGTCACATTGGGTATTTATACAAGATGGCTAGAGTATGAGAGCGATGATGATAGTGATGAAGAAATGAAGGATAAGTAATGCAGAGGCAAGAAGAAGAATAATTATATGTATGAGCGAAGTATCCGAACAGTGGCTGAAGATCAACGAATACTCTGAGCATCAATGAAACTAAACCTGCACATGTGGTGTATCTTCTCTGTTCAATTCTAGTGGTTAGCCATTTTTTTGTTTACTTATTCTGTAGGCAGTAAGCCTCCATTTTGGACAATAAGTCCTTGTAATTAGTGAGCTTCTGTATGTGGTAGTGAGCCTCTTATTACCGGTTTTGATATAACTTTATATTCTGAGTTAATCCTCACCGTGGTTTTTCCCTCATAGGGTTTTCCACATAAAATATGGTGTTCATGCGTTCTAAAACTTAATGTTAAATGTTAATTTACTCTTCTCTATGGTGCAATAAAGTTTTAAGTGTTTGATCAATGAGTTTATGTGGATATTGATTCACCCCCCTCTCAGTATCCGGTTTATTCAACAAGAGTACCACCTTGATTTTTGAATTTATTTGCTGCAATATCAACCCTCTAAAAGTAGCCTGCAATGTCTTCACCTTCTTCCATTTTCAAGTTCTCATATCTACACTTTGTTGTTAGTTTCTTTAATAATTTGAATCTATCATCTCCTTCACATACATATTTCAAATTTTCCCACACTTCATAAGTAGTTCCTAATGAAATAAATTTTGTTCGCTTAGTCTTAGATAAAGCACTATAGATTGCATACCTTGCTTTTTAATTTTCCTCATAGGTAGAAATATCATTTGTAGAAGAATGACCACTTGCCGGCTCAACATAATTTTTCTCAACAACTTTCCAAGTCTTGAAACCAAGAGAGATCAGGTAACCTCTCATCTACACTTTCTAGTCACTGTAGTCAGCTCCATCAAACATAAGGATTGACAACTTGTGCAACATTAGATCTACCTAAAGCAGTTAAGCTCTTTTCTGAGGAACCAAATCTCTGATACCAATTGTTTAATTGCACAAGACAACTAAGAGGGGGGTGAATCAGTTGTATCTAATCACATTCACTTTTGACCTTAATCAATTCCACATTCACTTTAATATGTTATTAAGTATAAACATGAAATGCAGATAACATAAAGCAAATACCAAAGAAATCGGATTTACATGGAAAAAAAAATGAGGGAAAAACCATGGCAAGGATCACAATATAACAGTAATGCAAAACTAGATACAAAGGCTCAATTCCCATATAGGACTCACTATCCGGATACAAGGGTCACTGCCTACAAGTAGGACTCACTATCCAAAAGGAGGCTCACTGCCTACAAATAAAGAAGATAACACAAAATCCACCACAACAGTTTCCACACATTCACAACCTTGATCAAAGAATTGTAGACACCATCAACTCACTACTTTCAGGAGTCAAACACATTAAAGTACTACTTCCTTGATTCACTTTCACACACTCTGCTTCTCGCACTTGTTTCACACTTTTCTTTCACTTCTATCTCAATTTACAACATCTTGACTTGTATTTATATCATCTTCAACATTATAAACTTTCTTCAAGGTCAACTACACATTCTTCATTTAAAAAATTCAAACTAGGTCGACAACTCAACATTCCCGTGATGGATAAGAATGAGAATGGACCAAATTATCACATGCTTCATTAATTGATACTTATCCTTCATGTAACATGTACACTCTAGGTAAACCAAACCTAATGAAAACACCAATGAAATTTGAAGTACATGCATTCAAAACAAGATGATAACATGTGGATCACATAACATGCTTCACCATACACTGGAACACCTCTTATAAGCCTTCAGAAACATCCACAAAAACTGCAACAATCTTCATACATATAAGTCTTTCCATCAGTCTATCTAGATTGCACAACCAAAGATAGTAACTTTGGAACAAGCCTTACAGAGTACCAAACCACAAGCACATTTTCCAAGAGATTGATAACACCATTAATAACCTTCTTCCAGATCTGTAGGACTTGAAACAAACTAGTAGAGGACTGCAAAAGCATAAACATTTTTCCCAGTCCACAGACAAACAAATCTGCCAGAGCAGTTCACAAACCAGTGAACACAACTTTCAATCTTCATCAAACCAGAAGCTATAACTCAGGATGTATCAACCAAGGATGCCCATAAATAATAATACATATCCACACAAGCATAGTATCAACACAAAATAAATGAAAATCACATCACCATAGCACATTCAGAACACACACACAACTCTGTCTTCACTATTTATTAATTTTCTTAAAAGCACTTGATAACTCATCATATCAGCATACTTGCAACACCATAAAGATATCTCTATGTACTCACAACATATCTACAATATCTCAACCATACATGTACAACCTGCAATCACTTGATTCTTTTCTCTGGAAAAATCTGAACTATGTTGACATTAGTGACAACATTAATGACAACACCACCTTACTCATTCATACTTGCAACAAATCCTACAATTATCACATGGCAAGAAGCAAGATGCATGCTTTTTAGTCAAGCTTGATTCATAGAGGGTGCAATCTTCTTCATTATTTTCTTTAGGGGATGATGATTTTCGATGTGATGGACAAATAATCTATGGTAAACACAATAAGGTTCATTCTTATTAGTTTCTCTTTTGGTCAAGTTTGCATGTTTAGGTGGTAATTCGATCAATTGACAATGTAAAAGAGTATAAAATATTGTCTTGGTTTTGGATAGTTGTAAAGGGTTATAAAGAGATTCAATAGGTTCATACAATTGTTATAACTGTATATTTTGATGTTCATACACTTGTGGTTTCTTCTTCTTTGGTTTGATCACTATGTTGTCCTCACTTTCTTCTTCTAACTACAAACCCTTTCATTTTTTAGAAAAGGATATGCTAGGAGTAGTAAAGTTATCAGAATTTGTTGGTTCTTTTCTCTTATTCATGGGAGATGTATGGTAAGGTGTATAAGGAGGAGGAAAATTCCATTGAATGATATGGACTAAGGAGCACATGAATTCTATCCCTCCTTTATGTTCAAGCATAATTTGTACATTCCTTATGAGAGGAATGACATGACTAGCAATAGGTTTGGTTCTCACAAAGGATTGTAAAATTTCTAAGTCTTCATATAGCCTCCTTATGTTGTCTTGTGGGATATAATGCACATTTTTTGTAGGAAGGGAAGTCATGGGAAATGAGGTATGCATACTATGATCCATAGGGGGTTGATTATCAACACTATTAGAAAGAGAGTTAAAAAACCCAAGATCCACGACAAATGGTGTATCACAGGATGAAATAAGTCTCAAACTATGTCTCACAATAGTATTGCTAATAAGACACCAAGTTGTAAAGCTCATACAAGTTCAATAGCTCAATGTGCAAACCCAAAATGGAAAGAGGCCTAAAATACAATGCAATGACCTAAAATGTAATGTGTAAATGCAATTTGCAGTTTCTAAACAAGGTAATTTTTTGATTACAATATGCAACAATCTAAAAATGAAATCTTGTAAATGTAATTTTGAAATTAGGAAATGCACTAAATATTCCAAATTAAGCTAGATATATTGAAATTGAAAAAAAACAAAAACTCAACAAATTGAAACAAAAATTTGATAAGCAACAAACATAAGAATAGAAATGAAGTTTTTAATTTCCAGAAATGTAGATCAGGACCTAATCAGGGACTCATTCACCCTAGAGAGAATGGGTCCTAGATTAGGGTTTTGAAAAAGATTTTTATCGATTATCAGGTCTTTTCTAATGATTTTTAGATTCAGGTTTGTAACAGTAAGTTTGAGCTTTAGTTTTCTGTAAATGCATTGTGAGATGCAAGTGCAAAATGTGATAAAATGATGACCTAAAACACCTAGTTTGATATGAAATTTTGTTTTAATTTTCAAGTTCAGTTTATATGATATGCAAGATGAATGATTTTTTGTGTATTTTTCAGATTTAAAGAATGCAAACAATGCAATCCTAAAACCCTAGATGAGTTAAAAATTTGAATGGAAACTAAACACCCTAAATGAGATCTATTTCAATACAAATGAATGCAATATCTAATCTAAGATGAAAAGAGACTCCAAAATCAGAAAACTACAATGCTCAAAAAATTGGGTTCACCATAATGAACCATCAAAAAATAATAGGGTTCACCAAAATGAATTAACAAGATGATGGACCTCTAGTTTTCCCATGTTTCATTCAATCTATGAGGGTTATAATGCATAAATAAGAATAAAAAATTAAACCTAACCAATATACCAATCAAAAAGTAGGTTTTAAGAGGGTCAAATATTGTGTACCTGTTGGAAAAAGTGCTTTTTTGGGCCTCACAAAGGACTCATTCGCCCAGTGGCGAATGGGTCTTGGCTAGGGTTATAGAAAATCAGTTTCTGGGTTCTGTTCTTCAATGTCCGCACTTCCAAATCCTGGTGGGAGACTATTAGAAACTCAAAAATAAATTTTGTAGATTAGTTTTTTTGATTTGACAACTTTGACAACTTTTCCAATTGATCTTCAACCTAAAACCTACAAACACACATCAAAGAGGATTAATTTTTTGTTTGTTAGGGAATAGGGGTTTTCCTTGGTGAAACCCTATTTTAGTAATTAAACCTTGAAATGAAATAATGCATAAAAGGAATGATGCATAAGAGGGGGTCATAGGACCTAGTGAGGACCCATTCGCTAGGTGGTGAATGGGTCCTAGGTCACTAATCTAGGAAACACCTCGGAGATTGTGAAATGTTATGTAAAAAGGTGGTCCTAGGACCTAGTGAGGACCCATTCTCCAGGTGGCGAATGGGTCCTAGATCACTAACCTAGGACACATACCTTGTAAAATTAAGCATTGTGTAATATGATTTATGAATGTCACATTTTATCCCTCAAAATTTGTAATTAATTAGGCTCGGATTTGAATTAAAGGGGCTAATTAACCTCAAATTAACCTCCATTAATTAATAAAGCCCTAGATTAATGTTAAAGAGTAAAGATACACTTTACATCACCCTAAATAAGGCACAATTAAGTCCATTTAGTTTAGAAGGGCCCTAAACTTAATGAGAATGTGTAAAACACATTACACCACTAAATCAAGGCAACATTAGGCTCATTTTAATATTAATAATTATTACCAAAGTAAGGAAGAAGGGATAATTTTTTCGTCACTACAATACTTAGATGCAAGTTTTTGAAGATGAGCTCGAGTGTTCTTAGTTGTAGGCTCGGGAAAGGTACCGTCTTTTAAATAGTTGAATATCGTTGTGTACCATTCATTAGAGTTTTCAATATTGATTAATAACAATTCTTTTCTTTTATCATCTGTAGACAATTTAGGAATCATTTGAACCGTAAATGTGAAATCAGAAAAAGGATCTTCAAGAGATACAAGGGAAGCAACACTTGCCATTGCATTTGCATGTCGATTATTCTTTCATAGTATGTTATCGATCATATATGATTCAAATTTATCCAATAATGTCATCGTGAAGTCTCTATATCAAATGGTTTTATCATGCTTTTCTTGATATGAACAATTTATTTGTTTAATAATTAATAAGGAATCATCAAATATAGAAATACATTTGACATCTAATGCTAATGTTGCACGTATACCAGCTATTAAAGATTCATATTTTCCAGTGTTATTTGTACATAGGAAGTTTAAGCATAAAGATGAGGGAATATGCTTACCTAAAGGAGGAACTAGTATAACCCCTACCCCAAAGCCAGTTCAACACTTAAAACCATCAACATACAACTCCCATGTTTCTTTTTATTTTTGAATAGTCAACACATTCTCATCAAGGAATGAGTCTATATTAGGTAACGCTAGAGGAGAGGGAGAATCAACTAATTGGTTAGTCAAGGTTTGTCCTTTAATTTCCTTTTGAGAGAAAAATTTAAGATCAAACTCAGTTAACAACATAATCCACTTAGCTAAGTGTCCCGATAAATCTATTTTAGAAAAAAGGTGCTTTAAAGGATTGAATTTTGTCATCACATGGATTTTTGTGTTCAATAAGTAATGTCTCAATTTACTAGTAGAAAATAAGAGAGCCAAAAATTGTTTTTATATTATTGTATATCGTGTCTCATTATCAATCAGGGTTCGACTAATATAATGAACATGATTTTCTCTACCATTGTCGTCTTGTTGAGCCAACAATGTTGCGAGAGCATGGGCTGGTGCTACTGTATAAAGGATAAATGAATTGTCTTGCATAGAAGATTGTAAAATAGGTGGGGTAGAAAGACAATCTTTCAAACTCTCAAAGGCCTATTTACAATCCTCATTCCAATTAAGATGAACCTATTTCTTAAGAAGTTGTGTAAAAGACAATGTTCAATCTGCTAAGGATGCTACAAAATGATAGATAGCATAAATTCTTCCTTGTAAAGTGCATAATTGAGAAAAAAATTTAGGAGGTGGCATATGAATGATAGCATCAATTTTCTTCATGTCCACCTCAATGCCTCTATGAAATACTATAAAACCTAAAAAAATTCCACTATCTATGCCAAAGACACACTTTTTCAAGTTCAATCTCATGTTATATTTTTACATTATTTTAAAGATTTTTTGAAGAATATTCACATTGTCTTGTCAAGTTAAAGATTTGGCTAGAATATCATCAACATACTCTTCCAAAATATTGTGTATGTAATCATGAAATATAAATTTCATATCTCTTTGATATCTTACACCTGCATTCTTTAATCCAAAAGGCATAACCACCCATTAAAATATTTCCCAAGCTGTAGTGAATGTTGTATTGTATTGAGCTTGAGGGTTGATAAAGATATGATTATATCCAAAAAATCCATCCATGAATGATAAAAAAGCATGTCCCATAGTTGAGTCTACTATCATGTCAATATTAGGAAGGGGAGAATCATATTTTGAAGATGCTTTATTCAAGTCATGAAAGTTTGTACACATCCTAATATGATTATTAGGTTTGGCGACTAAAACAATGTTCGAGATCCAAGGAGAATAGTTGATAGGTCATATAAAACAAACTTCAAGGAGTTTATCAATCTCAACCTTAACCAACAAAACTATCTTAGGATTCATCTGTCTTATCTTTTGTATCACCAGTTTAGCATCTTCTTGAAGAACTATATTGTGTGTTACTATCTTAGCATCGATTCTTGGCATGTCCAAATAAGTCCAAGAAAAAAGTCAATGAAATTCATGATGTAATATTGCATGATCTTCTTGTTAATATTCATCAAGGAACTTTCCTATTGGAATCACTTTTTCTTCATTAGTTGTATCCATTGGTATGTTGATTGTATCTCCAAAAGGAAGTGCATTTTTCTTCCGAATTTCAGGATCGTATTCTTATTTGTCATTTTCAAGCTCATTAATTTCCTTCTCTTTGTTCACTTGTTTAGAACTAACCATAACACATGTAACCTATTTATTTTTAGGAGTAAATTACTTCTCATAGAATCCTAACATTTATTTCAAAGCTTCATCATCTTCAAAGTATTCAAATGATTCTTCATAAGTTGTATCAATCAATTCATGATGCTTCAAAGTGAGAGTGGTTTTAGTGGAGTTACATATGATGGTCTTGATCTTGAGTGAGGGTCTTTTCATTGCTTGCATTATCTTAGAATGACAAAACCCCAAACCACTTTTTGTTTCTTATGTGTTAGGCTCTATAGGAATATAGATGCCTTTTTCTCTCCTTCCACATCCTTTTCCATTGTAACCAAGTTGTTTTATGAGCTCATAAAAACTTCAATAAATTTTCTCCATTTCTTTCAGGTTTGGTGGTTGTTGGTAATCTATCTCATCAAATTTCACTATATAGATTATGTCTTCTTCTAGATTAGATGAAGTAGATGCTTGTGAGTTTTCTTTCAAATTCTTCATTGACATTACCATTGTTTTTTTTTCTTTTCAATTTATTTTGTTGTGATTTTGTACTCTCCCATGAATGTTGGTGTGAAATATAAGGAACCTCAATCATCTTCTAATAACTTAGTGACTTCATCAATGTTTTCACCATCTTATTCTCCTTCATGAATTCCACCTTTGTAGTTGATTTTAGTTCTTCCAAAGGATCTCGTCCTTCTTTTTCAGCAATCAAACAACTTTCAGGTTTAGGATTAGCTTTGAGTGTGTACACTTTGTTGCTATGGATTTACTTCATTACACATCGAAGGGTAGAAGGCACTCCATTTATTTCATGAATCCATAATCTCCCCAAGAGGAAATTGTAAGAAAAATCATGAGGCATGACATGAACCAGAGTTTGTAATGTTACTTTCCCAACTCTAATAGGTAATGTGATGACTTCAAGCAGTTGTTTTCCTATAATCCACAAATAGACAAAGAATCGGGGATAATGTCACTCTTATTAATATCAATATTTTCCAAAAGTTTCACACTACACACATTAAGGTTCAAACCAATGTCAACAAGGGTTCTCTTTATCATGATTTTATTAGCATAGGCTATTATTATGAATGCATCATGTCATTTTTGAACTTCCAAGGAGGGTAATTATCTTTGGTGAAAAAAATATCTAAATTAATCTCATTCATTCCTTGAACTAGCATTACCACATCGTTTGAATTTGTATTAGGAGGAACCATAACTTGTTGCAAGGCTATTTGAAGCGTACTATGGTAATTTGGTGAAGATTGAATAAGATCCCATAGGGATATATTATCAGGTACATTCTTAAGTTGTTCAACAAGATCATATTCCTTTCCGGTATTTGAGGGTAACCGAGGAGCGCTAGGCAAGATAGGTTGAGGAAAAGGTACTGAAACAAGAGTTGTTTGTTGTTTCCTATTGTTCCTTGTATTATATGTGTGCACAACGGTGTTGTAATATATTTTTTGTGAAGCATTTTGATTGTCAAATGAATACTTGTTTTTAGGTGGTTCTAGGATAAGCACGGGTTTGTTTTGAACTTGAGGTTTTTTATGAGGGAGGGTAAATGATAAGTTGAGGTGTGATTGCATTAACGTCTTTATGCTTCAATTTTAAATGAAAAGACTTAGTGGATGAACCTTGCGAGATGAATTCCTTAAGGAATTCATCTAACAGGTCAAATTCATCACTACTAAAGGGCTTGAGGGATAGGTTAACTTTGAAGAAGAGATTTGACATAATCAAATAACTATGGTTTCTCCAAGGGTCTTGTTTGATATTTTTAATGTTTTTGTCCTTTGTTTTTATTTTCTAATGGTTGCAAAATGTAAACTAATGTATCTAATGATGCAACAATGTTGAAAATGAAATAAAATTGTAAATTTGTAGAAATCTAATGCTAATTTTAACTAAAATATGCAATAAATTCTTTTCCCAATGTTGCAAAATCTAACTAGATGAACAAAAAATTGAATGCAAAAATGAATTATTTCAGGAAACTACTTCTCAGATCTAACAATAGGAACAAAAATGCACATCAAAAACTGAAAATCACTCATAATTTTTGCTAATAAAATCTATATAGGGAATCATTCGCCCTATGGTGAATGGGTCCTAGATTAGGTTTGATAACAAGGACAAAAATGTAAATCAGGCACCATAAATCACTCAAAAATTTGGCTGAACGGGTGTGTACAGGGACTCATTCACCCTATGGAAAATGGGTCCCAAATTAGGGTTTGCTAAATTGACTTTTGTTTTCTTGAGTTGATCCCATGTTTTTGGTTTTTTAGGTCTATAACAATCAATTCTGTAACAAATTTTCCATATTTTGAGTCTCTAAATGCAATGTTTACTAAGTTTGAATGATGAATAAGGTGCCTAAATTTAATGTGAAATATGAATCTAATGTTAACACTATGCAAAACAAACTCAGATCTAATGCAATTTTTCTATTTTTCTTTAGTGATTTTAAGCAATGCAAACATGCAAATTTACCCTAAATTCAATTTTCACTAATGCAAAATGAAAGAACCCTAAATGCAATGCAAGTAATGAAAATATAATGCAAACTATTGAAAACTAAGATCTAGGCATTGAATGTACTCCAAATCATAAATTAGGATGTTCAAAAGTTAGGTTCATCAAAATGAAACATAAGAAAAAGGGAGGGCTATGAGGTAACCCTAGTTTTCTTTATTTTATTCAAGAAATGAGATCCAAACCATGAAGTAACTATCAACCAAAGAGGTGAGTCAAATAAAGGTTTGGGATCTTAAAATTCCCCCTTTATGCAAGGACAAGGTTCTAGGTCAAATAGTGTTTTAGGGAGATAAATTTGGAATATAAAAATAACTCTAAACCTAGATCTACAAGGTGCAATGAATATATCTATCACAAAACAAAAGGAAAAAACAAATTTTCTAGAAAAATTGAGAGTAAGGAATGTTATGCACCTGTTAGAATCTATTGTTTGTGTAACCCTAATGGGGACTCATTTCCCAGGTGGCAAATGGGTCCTAGTAGTCTTCTTCGAGGGACTAAATAAAAAATTGTAGCTTGTAACCTATGAAAACATGCTTCCTCAAAAATCCTAACAAGAACTCATTCACCCTATGGAAAATGGGTCCTAGTAGGCCCTACCCAAAAACTATTAATCTAAATTGGAAGTTTTAGACCTGCAATTCCTTCCTGTAGTTACTTGAAATCTTCGTTTTCAGATCCAGATCTACCACTAATCTGCAAAAAAAATTTGTTGTTTGTTGGTGGATAGGGGTTTACCTTAGTCAAACCTAATGTTTGGTAATTAAACCTTGAATAGAATTCTAAAACATGAAATTTGTGTGCTATCCTAATCTTAAGTGTGTCTAAGACTAAGATCTCTAATGATGCAAAGAAACCCTACTCAATTGTGTTAGAATAAGATCCTAGAAGGAAACATGAACAATGCAAAAGACCTACTTTAGGAGATCCCAAATACCCTTAATAAGTCATCAAACTAATTATACCTTGCTTTAGGATAAAAATAGAATGATCTTAGAAGATGGAATCACTTAGGAAACAAGTCATTAGGCTTCGTTGAATGTCTTGTTCATATCCCAAAACCTAGAATCCATCATGATTCTCAATAGGAAGCTATCATCACTCCTTCAATAACGCTTGATCTTTGAAAAATAAATGAGCTTGAAGACCTACAAAAACACTATAATGTTTCTCCAAGACTTCACTCTTGCTTGCTTCTTGAATATGAATGCTTGATCTCATGAAAATTCTCTTTAGATTCTTAGATGAAACTATGTGAAATAACCTTGTATTTATAGATATCTTAAGATTAATTCTTGAAATTCAAATAACACAAGGTGACATCAAATTTTGTATTTCAAATCATTAAAATACTGCAAAAAACATATTCCAAGGGGGGGGTCCTAGGTCTAAGGAAGGACCCATTTACCATGTGGTGAATGGGTCCTAGCACACTTAGCTAGGATACACTTCAAGGGATGTTAAATGTTATGTAAAATTAGGGTCCTAGAATCTAGCGAGGACACATTTTCTAGGTGGAAAAAGGGTCCTAGGTCACTAACATAGGACACACACCTTGTAAAATTAAGTGTTGTGTAATATCATTAATGAATGTCAAGTTTTATCCCTCAAAATCTACAATTTATTAGGCTTGGATTTCAATTAAAGGGGCCAATTATGGAAAAATAACCTCAATTAATTAATAAAGCCCTAGATTAGTGTGGAAGTATAAAGATACACTTTACAACACCCTAAATAAGGCACAATTAAGTCTATTTAGTTTTAAATGGCGCTAAACTTAATGTGAATGTATAAAACTCATTACAACATTAAATCGAGGCATAATTAAGCTCATTCTAATATTAATTACTCCCAAATTAAGTTTGATAAAGGGATACTTTTTTGACACTACACTATATATGTGTTTGCATTTCAATTGTTTAAACAAGCATACTACACTTAATATAGCTTAGTAAACATGATTAGAAAAGAAGTCGGTTTTAGTTTTGTGTTTGTTGCTTAATGGTAACAAATGGAAGGGAAAAGGTGGTGAATGGAGGAACTTAACTATAGCATTAAGTTTCTCAATATTTTGTATAAATAAGGGGATAATCTCTTGGTTTTGGCATTCCATTATTCTATTCCATATTTCATTTTCATTTTGCTACAGTTTTCTTTGTGAAAATTTGAGTTTTTGAGTGCAAGTTGATAGGAGTGAGAGAGAGTTACCATTGAGAGATCTAGAGATATTTGCTTGTAATATTTGAGAGTTTGGAGATAGAGTTTAGAATTGTGGGCAAGCTGAAAGTAGGAGCAACAAGTGGAGTGTTGGTATTGAGCTTAGAAGGAAAATTCATCATTGGAAGCGAAATTTTTATACATGCTAGTTATTCTAACCTTTACTCCTTTCTATGTTGGAGTTATGTTGTATTGATTGGATACCAATGCTTGTACAAGATATTGATTCTTATCATAGATATTGATTAAAGCTTGTGCACAAAGCTAGATTGGATATAAGAATATTTGTGGTATCTTATTAGTATGATACATATATAGTTATAATGATTTTCATAATTGTATGACGTAATTATGTAAAACATCTAGAAGGTATTTATATGATACCTAGGATATTGCATGTTGCTTATGCCTACATAAATTATGATGTTAGTAATAAAACAAGAATGATGGTATATTAGGTACATCAAAATTGATATGCGATGTTGTTATGCAAACCATGTTGATAGTTTATTCTTGAATGGTTACTCATATTTTATTGAAGGTAGGAGGAAATTCTATTCCTAGGGTTAGGAAATACATTGAATATGATTATATTGATAATCAACAATAGGGTTGAAAAAAATTTAATGATATATATATATTTTAATTATTCTATTATATTATACTTATATAAGAGTCTATACCTTTCATGGTATTCTAGTCTTAAAGAATAGGACTTTATGTCTCAACAACCCAAAGTTGTAGTGTAAGGATGCTATAAGGTGCAGAAGCACGATCTCCTCACAAGCTAATAATGTCCTCTAGATTAGATACAAACTTAGTGAACATTGTAAACATGTGAATATATGAGTCTTATTGAAAGAAAGGTTTTATGATTATTTATGAACATGGAAACACAAAAACCTTATAGGATAACTTGAAAAGAACCATAGGAAATGGAGAATAATTGAAAGGGAATGCTAATTTTTTTCTTTGTTATTATTTTCTATGGAATATTAGGATTGTGTTTGCAAGTGTTTGTGAAAATGATGAGATTATGCTATAATGAACTTGCATACATATATTGAATAGTGAAATTATAATGGTTGATATGCATTTATCCATTGTGTTGGAATCATGTGGTTGTGTTTGCTAAACAAGATAATCATAGAGTATTAGTATAATACCTAGGTTTTTATAGACCATATGTATACTTACATGGATCATGAAGTATGTGAAATGATATTACATTGAAGTACTATATTGAAATTATAAATTTTTGACGCTATGTAAACTTGTGTGGTTAATTTGGTTGTTCCTAGGATTAGGATAATCCATGGATGAGAGTAACCTAGTTGGTTAATTATATCACATGAATGTACATCACCTTTTGGGTTGAAATTATGTTATGTATAACTTGTCAAAATTTATTAATATTATTTACCAAATCAAGCAAAGGAGTGGTTGAACATATGAATACCACTTCATAGAAGTGAGACTCCATTTCTTAGGAAGTGATTTTGATATGTAACTATCAAATCTTTGGCCAAATTAGTGTAGGTTGCCACTAATTACACTTATCGGTTCACTGTGATCCACACTTACATAACTAGGTTAGGAATGCCATGCATGCAGGTGGGTATCCACTGTATGGTAGCTATAGTTATGTAGGACACAACACCATGCTCAAGAAGGCTATTATTATGAGGGTTACTAGACCAATCTCTTCGTTGAAGGGAGGGCCATCTTACTAGTTAGGTAAATGTGTGGGGAACTATAGTAAATTTGTGGTTGGCAGAAAAGAATTTGGGTAATACTCTCCCTCATGCAGTTGGCAACCTAAATTTGAGGATGTATGCTCAGGAAGGGAAATTTTGAAATTTTGTACTTTATTTCATTGAGCTCTTGGAAGCTATGTATGTATTCATGTATCTCTATCTTTATGGAAATTATATTTGGAAAATGTTATCATTACATGTGATTATGTAATATGAAATCATTACTTGAGATTATGTAATGTTTCTTTATAAAGGAAATGAAAATTTGAAATGGGTTTATTTCAAATATGCATCACTGTTATTGAAATGGAAAAAAATTATGGCTATATGTTGGTAAACTTAAACTATTCACATGTGGGTTAAAACTTAGATAAAATCAATAGGTAAAACATTGGGCTTGTTACAAAAATAATGTTGAAATACATATATAACAACATGCACACTTGACTACAACATCAATACATGTTAAATCAATAAACTTTGACACCCGTTATGTGGGTGATTACATTATCTCCACACAATACATCTCAAAATAAATCTATAGTTTTAGAAGAGGACTCAAATATCCTAAATTATATATGTTACAAATTTATACAATGAAATATAAAATTTGAGGATATGTGTCCTTCTTCCATCATACATGTGATCTAATTCCACTCCAACATATCCATTCATCCCCATTGGTGGTTTCATGCCACCCAACCACATGGTACCTATAGGTTCACCCCATTATTTTAAGAGAGTCATTTGGGAATAAGCACACTCACACTCACATAAAATAAGGGAGTATGGATCACACACACACCAAACATATGAACCATAAAATTATACACATTAGTATGAGTAAGCATCATATCACAAACATGCTCAAGACGAAACATCACCAAAAAATATGCATAATAGATAATCCACAACAAATTAGCATACAATTCCAACACTTAATCATATAACATAATATGAACATGTGAAACCAAGATCTCAACCAATCACACGCATAGTAAGATTTTGGTATCACAATAAAGATAAATTAAATGACAATAAGGATGAAGATCCTAGAGGTAAGATAAGTAGTGTCATCATAATTGAAAGAAAAAGAGGTATGTGGAAATAATTTCATATGCTAATATTTTGAGGAGAGTGTTTGTACAAATTTTAATATTTTAACAATCACACAAGAAAAAACATTTAAATATAAAATAAATAATATATACCATAACATAGGTGTACATGAAGATAACTCTTTCTAGAGGAAAACCCCACACTCCAAAGCAGCTCAATGCATTATTTAATACATAGTTATGATAAACTTGCAGAGCAAGCCTTTACATGAGTATCACCAAAAAATATCTAGAGGAATTATTATAGCTTAAAAACATCTATAAAACTCTACATACAACCTCCATCTCAAGCACTTAATATAAATGAGTTACAAAACATAAAAACCACAAAATGAAGATTATAAAAAATGAGCTAAAACCACCTAAAAGTGGTGCCCATATTATCCCATCATCAAATATACCTTTTATATGATGTGTCAAAACACACATCATAAGTTGGTCAATTGGTGTAACTTCATTTTACAACTCATATTTACAACAAATTTTTATATTTCCTATTTAAATTTTTAGAGGCCATAAATTTTGATCAAGTGGGTCAATTGAGCCCTATTCTAAAAATTAAAGTGCTCAAAGAGATCTACGCAACAAACACCCCATAGGTGTTGGTGTGAATAAGTTTTTTTACCTAATCGGTTCATCACCTAGGTCATATTCACACAGGTTACTTATGTTTAATTAGGGTACACATATGATATTTATCATTTAATATCTCAAGTCATAATATTAAGATACATATCATAATCTTATGCAATCATATGTCTCACCTTGGTCTATATAATAAAGGGTTTCCCTTTGTATTCTAATTTATTGTAAGTAATATATCAATTAAATTTAAATTGATAGAATAACATCATTCTCTCATATTTGATCTTTCTTGTGCTTTCATTGAAGCTCTTATATCTTGAGTGTTTACATCTTCAAAAAAATATTACATGGTATTAGTGTTAAATATCCAAAATATTGAGAGAAGGGGTGAATTGGTATCTTCTTAAACTTATTGAAAAAATACCATCCAATTAATCCAATGCAAATGATAATTAAGATAAGAATAAGCATTAATTGAACATGAAGCACATAACACAAATACACCAAGATTTTTATGTGGAAAACCTAGAATGGGAAAAACCATGGTGAGGATTAATTCACAATATAGTATAACCAGTTATAAGATATTACAAAATAGTGGCTCACTGCCTACATAAATTATAGAAACAAAATGGATAACCGACAGAGATTGAACTGATGAAAGTACACCTCAAAGTGCAAATTCAATTCCTTTGAAGCTCAATAAATTTCCGTGGCAGCATATCACTCTTCGCTCTTTTCACTTCCACATATAATCCACTAACATTCACATACACCAACACACACACATATCCTTATCTTCAAAAAATATTATATATATATATATATATATCTGATTTACCCATAGGTAACAATTAGGTCGGCTCCAAGTAAATATAAAACATTTAAAAAAAAAATTCAACCATGTGGCACACAACTATATGCCGACATGGATTGCACAAACAAAATTTAATCCATTTCACCTTCAATTGTTTGCTAGGTCAACCAACAATAGACCTAATAGAAAAAATGTAAACAAAAAAAATGATGTCAGGGACAACCACGATCATCTAAACGCATGTGATTCTGTTCATGCATGCTTTTATCAATCAAAAATCATTTCCCAAAATTTGAAGTAGTAACTATTACCAAAGGGGAAAACCGAAGAAAAATATCGGAGGACAATCCTACATTATCGGCTCAGAATACTGGATTAACATATATTTGAATCTTGTAGTTGCAACTCATATATTATGGTGACATCAATGACAACAAAAACTGTATCAAGAGATGTGTTCTTCTTCATTCTTCCAATAATCTCCCCCTTTGTCGTTGATGGAAACATGTGCCAAAAGAATTTACAGACTTCCCATGTATAGAGTATACTTTATCTCTCTTTCCTTTCTCCCCCTTTGACATCAAGGACAAAGGTCAACTAAAAAGAATAAAACAATATGTACACAAGGTCCAAAATGTACACCACAGAGAATCAAACTGCTGAACTCCCCTTGAGGAGTTTAACCCAAGCAATGTAAAGCTAAAAAAAAAAAAACTTTACCCAGAGGAGGGAGCACTTTAAAGTTCCTGTAGAATTCCTTTATAGGCTGCTTTACCACTCTCCCAATGCTTCTTAGCAGATATCAACATTTTGTTCAAAGATTCTAAAGAAATACAACTTTCTTCAACCTCATCTAGACTATTCCGGGTTAGATTTATCTCATCCAATTTTCCATCATTAGCCAAAGCATCAACTACCAGAGCGTACTCCATCCTTACATTGTCACCAAGCAGGCCAAATTTTATGATTATCCCTTCCTTTTGCTTCTATAACATGAATTTTTTTCTCTATGCGTAGAAATGGAATTCCAAGTAGATCTATCTTTGTCCATTGATACATTGTATGTACTGGAAATAGTAGTCAATTGGGACTCAATGGAGTCCATGAGATATTTTATACTTTGTGTGAGATCAGGCCACCTTATGCAATAGGCAAACACAAAATTAGCTTCAGATTCACAAGCCTTTATAGATTCAAGGCTCTTTTCTACATTGGTATGTGCCAAAGCACATTTGTCATGAAGGATCAATAGTTTTTTCTCATTCGTTTCTCTTCAACTTCTTGTTTCATTTTCTCACCGAGTCCGATGGCATACTCCTTGAAGGAGTCCAATAAAATCTTTAGATTTTCAACCAGGGTGAGAGATGTATCCACAAATGTATTAAGTGTGACATCTTGCAAAGCCTTAATAGAATCTTCAATGAGATCAGTTCCCTTCTGATGCATTTATAAGATTTCTCTTCTGCCGAATGCATGAAATACATCACCTAACACCATTTTATGTATAAGAGAAATATTTTTCAGATCTGCATAACCTTGATTCATTGGAAGTTGCAAGAGTTCCAAAGGAATTATTGGTTGGAATATGATCTGCTTAGATAGTAGTCCCTTTAAGAATTTATCACCGAAGGAGGATTCTCCGGTGAATTTTTGTGATTCCACAACATGCTGAGCTAATTCTTCATTCTTTCTAGCAATATCATCTAATTCCTTATTTCTATCTTCTTCTTCTTCCGCAGGGTGTACCGTAGGGGTAACATCATGAACCTCTGTATCAACATTTTCTTCAACCAATTTTTTACTTTTCGAAGCCTCATTAGCAACATTAATTTATGGTAGAACATCTATACTACCTGTTTCCAGAAGGATATTGGATTCATTCATTTTTAGAGGTACATTTTCATCAACAACACCAGAAGGAGGATCTTCCTTCATTTCTATAGAAGTTTATTTTCTAGATTCAGGTGTCATACCAGATGCACCAATCATTCCATAATTTATAGTTGTACTTATGATAGTACTTATTGTTTCCTTCCTTATCCCTTTGATTTCCTTCTTGTCTTTTTTCATCAGAGTATTAACTCTTCTCTTCACCCAAAACATGTTAGCACAATTCTCCTTCAAAGTTTCCAGATCACCCAGAGACAGAGTGGATGCAATATCTTTATATGGTTTACTTCTTATTTTCTCTTCCAACTCAACCACATCACCTCTTCTCTTCATCAGTACTTCCCACAATTTTTCAGGAACATCACTCCTAATATTATCCCACTTAGCTTCCAATATAATGACATATTTAATGATAGCCATTATTATTGTTTCCTTATCTTCTTCTCCTACTAAATCATACACTTTAGAAATGGATTTCACCATATTTTCTTGATGCACTAAATTATTCACCAAGGCATCTAGTCTGAGAGGGGAACCAAGTCTTACTAGAGATACGTTTTGTTCTTCCTGGTCCAATGAAACCTCTTCTACAACTCTGGCCTTCTTTGTGTCAGCTTCATGATCACTAACATCCTACTCATCATCATCCTCTATGGAAGATACATAGTGAACTTTCTTTGATCCAACACCGGTTTCTTACAATGCACCTTCACCAAAGGAAACACTCACCCTTCTCTTCCTTGTCAACTTTGCAGTTGGATCTTCCTCCTCTTCTCTTGATCATCAGTAACACTCATATTCTTCTCCTTAGTAGCCTTTTCTTTTCTTCCTCGCTTAGAAGGTACTACCGAAGGAAAACCTTCTAGTAGTGGGTCCAGAAAGGGTCGAGCCTTTGCCTTTGTCAGCAGTGTCAGGCTTAGTCTTTATTGTATCCGGTCCAAAAGATGGTATGGAAGGAGGGATCCTACTGGATCTCCTTAAACTAGGTGATTCTTCAGAATTCTATCCTTGAAGAGCTCTTCCTAAAGCTATCTCTTCATCTATGAAACAAAATTTCAGAGCATTTTGGTTACATTTTTCTTCCTTGTAGATTTGTTGTGCTCCAAATAGAATTCCATGGATTTATCTGGATATGTTCCAATCCGGGGTTCATTTGCATCTTTTGGACTCTTCAATAAGATTTTCACATACCCTTCAGATTCTTCTTCAGTGATCTCATACCCCAAGGGTTGAATCCATATGGTTCAAGGTTCAATTGCTTCTACCATGCATTCATCAGAAGACACATGAAATATAATGCCATTCTTATATTTTTCAACAATCTTCCTCAGAATTATGTCTCTCTCATTCATATTTTTCTTGAATACAAAAAATAATGTTGTCAAGGCATTTCCTTTGTTGTTCACATCACCCAACTTACGCATATGATCAGAAATCTGATGGGCAACAGGTCGGGATGGGTCCCAAAACACTGTTTCAGATTTTCCCAAAAGCATTATGAGGAAATAGAATAACATAAAAACAATCATAGAACCAAAATTGAAAGGATACTTCTTCTCCTTTGGAATTCTCAGGTTCTCAAGTAGTTGTTGTCTGAGAAGCTCACATAGATCATAATTTGCACCATTTATAGTCATATAAATACCTGTATAAATTGTTGTGATAGACACAAAATTATCTCTGTTGGTGAAGTATATTTTATGACCAATCATTATGGATGCATACTTCACGGCTGGATTAGTGATAGGCTTCATTGCAAGATCCCTCTTATCATAAGTTACATCGATGAGATTCATCACCACTTCATTTTTCACTGCTTTTAGCACTGGTACTGGTTCGGTGTCACAAAGTTCAGTGAAAACTTTGATTGCTTCTTTAGTTATCAAGTGCGGCTCATGGGTCCATAAGAAATTATCATGCATTATATTGAGGACCGATTTTACATACTGATCATCCTCTATAGAACAAAAATTTGGGAAGTTTTTCCAACAATCTAAATTCTTTGTCACAAGATTCGAGTACTCGGGTTTCACCAAGAAATTATCTCTAGTGAGTTAATTTAACCACATGTCAATCAATTTGATATGATTGAATCATTCAGTCTTAACCCTAATGTACATTCTTGTATCCTCTATCGACATGATGCCATGAGGAACTGAAGAGAAAGCACCCATAGGGTCATCCTCAAAAACCTTCATCGAGTATTTCTTGTAAGAGGGTCTAGGTCTTTCTATTGTATTTATGATTACAGGAGTTGCCATTTTCTATATACTGAGCTTTTAAAGGATTCAAAAAGAGAATTTTCACAAGCTCACAACTGCACATAATCAAAAAGTACCTTTTTCTTCACAAATAACCAAAACTAGGATTTGCACCAATCACACTTCAATTCACTCCAAATCACTCTAAATCGCTCTTCACCTCCTTCAAATGCACAAGTGATCAAAATTCCTTTATGATTTTTCTTTATAGATCAATGTGATTCCCTAATTCACATTAAATGTGACAAAATTCGAAAAGATGGAAAAAAACTTACATTCTCTCTGAGAAACCCTAATATGCTCCACAAATGAGCATACATGCACTTTTTCTTCTGTTTTCTTTTGAAAAACCTCTGCCTATTCATTTCTTACAACATCTCCTCGTGCCAAAGGCTAACATGCCATAAATCAGGGGTTTTAAAGGATTTTCTGCTAAAGCTCCCCCTACGACCTTGGTAGGTCTAGTTCCTAGAGGAATTATCTGCACCTTTAGAGGGAAAAAATGCATTAGAAGATTTTGATTCTTCTTTCTTTTTCAATATCTTACTCATTTCTTGTTTAACTTCCTCTTTTTCAACCTTCTTCACAAGTTCATTCTTCTTTATCGGAGCAGATTGTTTTGCCTTTTTACTTCTGCATACCTTTGAGACATGTCCTGGTTTGTTGCAAGTGTAACACACAACATTTATTTGACTTCCATTAATCCTTGATCTACACTGATTTAATTTATTCCCATAATTGTTACAAGTATAATAATAGCCAACAAAGGATTGATTAACTCTTCCTGGGTAATCCTACAATAGTGGTTTACAATTTTTGGCCAAACTGGACACTGAAATTATTATTTTTAACTAAATCTTCACATTCAGGTACCTATAGCAGCTAAACCGTGAGGAATATGAAGATGATGCAAACAAGAGTCTCATCACATTTTGTCTTTAGATTCTAAAAATATTTTTTTCAATTTTTTTGGAATAAGATTGCACTACGTTTTCCATCTCCCACTAAAACTATTTTTTTTCAAAAAACAACATTTTAGAAAAGTGACGCTCACTGTATACAACATAATTTTTTTTGTATGAAGGATAAAATTCTAATTTTTTCGAATTTAGATTTGTAACTATGATATATAGCACTTTCATTTGGTCTCATATTTTTTTATTGAATATTTTTTCCTTAATAGAGTTTTGAAGTTAAACCAATTGCGATTTAGACATAGGCAGACTGTATACAACATAACTTTTTCTGTATGTATCTAAATTCAATTTTTTTTTTTTTTAATGGATCAAGGACATCAATACCCAGCATGAACATATTTTAATTTTAATTTTTTTGATAATTTTCTATTTTTCACATGTGAAAAATAGAGAGCTTGATTTTGAGTGAAAAACCTATGTTTAATAAAACTAAAAAAACACATACATAATAAAACCAAAACATATGAAAATTATATTCATGGGATAGCTCATTTTGAGGACTACCATAATCATTTGAAATAAATTTTAAATGAATTCATTTGATCCCCCAAAAGTTAAATCAAAATTGATTTTTTATCAGCATTTTGATAGGTGTAAAGGAGACTCATTTATAGGTATGGGTTAAAACTAGGGAGGTTCTATCCAAGGGGGTTTGATCTAAGGTGGTTTGATCAAACCATATTCAATTGGAATCCTTAAAATGGAATTTTTAAAGCCTTAAATCATTATATTTTCTAAAAATATGTGATTTCAGCAAAAATCAATTCCTCTCAGAAATTGTAAACCAACTTTGTGGGATCACCCTCCTCCATTAAACCAGTTCATCATATGAGTTTTGCATTCACTAGCTCTATGTAAAAACTTATTACAAGCATAGAATTGTCTGGGGAAAGAACCAAATAACTGATTCATCTTGCTTCTGCATTCAGTTGTCTTATGACCAAACTTGTTGCATGAAAAAAAAGTGCCATTGAAAGATGGGTACCTTTGTGCATTTGGTTGTCTGACAGGTGGTTTCCTTCTTGGATTTATTTTCTACTTCCCTTTATCTTGAGCCTTTTGATTGTTTACAACCTTTGAGCTTTCACCTATTTCTAATACCAATCCAACTTTGTCCTTAGAGGGTTTTTGTCCTACAATCAGTTCTTTAAGCCTAGTAGAGCTTGTCTTGAAACTATCTTCACATAATTTTTCTTTTTCCAGTTCTTCTCTTAGGCTCACCACTTCTTGTTCAAGCTTGGAACATTCATTAGACTTATTATTCATTTGTGAATTCAAGAATTCTTCAATTCTCTTCTTTTCTTCCACTTGCAACTTTAGTTTGGTAATATCTCCATTTGCTTGTCTCAGTTGGTCACTGAATTCTCTATGTCTCTCTTTGAATTTCTTTAATTGGTCCTTCAACTTCCAGAAACATTCATTTTCTTCATCAAGATTCCCTTTAAGATCTCTATTTTCATTTTAAGTTTTTTCAAGATCATCAAGGGAAGTCCGAAGCTCTGCATTATCACCCATTTGTCCAATCTCCAAGATCTCCCTCAAGCTGTTAGACTTCTCCAAAGGAACCAAGTTGTGATACCAATTGTTAAATATCCAAGATATTGAGAGGGGGAGGGTGAATCAATATATTATTAAACTTATTGAACAAATACCATCCAATTAATCCAATGCAAATGATAATTAAGATCAACATAAGCATTAATTGAACATGAAGCACATAACACAAAGACACTGATATTTTTACGTGGAAAACCCAGAATGGGAAAAACCACGGTGAGGATTAACTCACAATATAGTATAACTGGTTATAAGATATTACAAAATGGTAGCTCACTGCTAGGACTCACTATCCAAAATGGAATCTCACTGCCTACAAAAATTATAGAAACAAAATGGCTAATCGCCAGAGATTGAATTGATGAAAGTACACCTCAAAGTGCAAATTTAGTTCCTTTGAAGCTCAAGAAATTTGCATGCCAGCAGATCACTCTTCGCTCTTTTCTCTTCCACATATAATCCACTAACATTCACATACACCAACACACAGGCGTATCCTTATCTTCAAAACATCTTATATATATATATCTGATTTTCCCATAGGTAACAATCAGGTTAGCTCCAAGTAAATACAAAACCTTTTAAAAAACAATTCAACTATGTGGCACACAATTATATGTCGACATGGATTACACAAACAAAATTTAATCCATTTCACCTTCAACCGTTTGCTAGGTCGGCCAACAATAGACCTAATAGCAAAAATTGAAACAACAAAAATGATGTTGGGGACAACCACAATCATCTGAACACATGAGATCCTATTCATGCATGCTTTTATCAATCAAAAAACATTTCCCAAAATCTGAAGTAGTAACTATTACCAGAGGGGAAAAATGAAGCAAAATACTGGAGGACAATCCTGCATTACCAGATTAACATATCTCTAAATCTTGCAGTTGCAACTCATATATTATGGTGACGTCAATGACAAAAAAAATTGTATCAAGAGATGTGTTCTTCATTCTTCCAACAATCAAAGCTTGTGGATTTTTTATTTTTTATAGTCTTTATTGAGAAATATGGGCTATAAATCTTGGTAGATCTTGAAAGGTTGAATATTATCTTCTCTTGCATCATATGATGACCTAGATAATAAAAATTTGATAGAAATACCAGATTTGGGGTGCTCATCTTTCTAGATCTATATTGTAGGTTCATTTTGGAGTTTATTGGTGTAAATATAAGCTCACCATTGAGTTCAATGTGTCCAATAAAGTTAGTCTAGCCTTTTAATTTGTATAAATTGGATATGTGACACTAGATCTAAAAGGGTTTGAAGTTGGGAGGTGGTTGCTAGACCCAAAAAGTAGCTACAATTTTGGAGCATTTTGGGTCAAATTCGACCTTTCCATAATGTCTAGAAGGACCTGGAACCCTAATATTGATTGTCCAATCATCAAAATCAAATAAATTTTTACTAGGACCTTAGGAAAGTTTCATATGGATGCTTGCATCATTTCCTATGTAGACATACGTACAATCAAAATTGGAAAAAATCTAAATATTATTTATTTATTTTTATTTTGTAGGGTATTGCATAGTTTGTGGTACCCTAGCATACCATAGTTGCAAGATTTAGCATATATTAGATCCCATTGGGTGCCATGTGGCCTATTGTGATATGACCACACAAATTGGAGGTCTCGCTAAATGGTAACCAATATAAAATAAAAAAGGGAAAAATCTTGGGGAATTTTCTCCTATTGATGTTGTTAAACTTATTTAACATTGAAAAACCATGATTCTAATGGATAGTGTTCTTTTCCCACAATTAGCAATTTAGGGGTATGACAAAGCAATTTTTAGGCCTCAGGCGGTCTTTGCAAATTTGACTTATTTTCCTATATAGGGGAATATTCTAGTTGCTGAGGCATTTTTTGATGAGATCTATGTTGGCATCAAAATGAAATCATTGAGTCTTTTCAATTTGATAGTTCAAATTTAGAGGCTTGTATCTTAGTTATCTGGGTTCATTTTTGTGAGCAATTTTTTTTTTATTTGGGGAAAAATTTCTCAAGATTGATAGTGATGTAGATGGTTTTTGATTTTGGTGCCTACATTTTCTAAAAAATATAAATTCTCATAGTTTTTGCTAAGTAGCTCTTATTTTGGGAACTTCCATGGCTCTATTTGGGCTTGTATAATATATTTTTTGGTGCAATTTTTTAAAAGTGCATAAATTTTATGTAATTCATAATAGTGTGATCATATTGATCTCATTTTACTAAAAAAGTGTACATTTTTATAGCCAAATTTGGAATTTGTATGTTCTAAGATGAAGTTGAATTTATTTTTCTTCGTAAGTGGCACTTGTAATCACACTAAGTATAAAGTGCCAAAATCATGTATTGCTAAGAGAGTCACATGATTGAGTAATTTGGGTGGGGGTCTCTTGGTACATTTTTTGGTTTGTTTGCTAGTTCCCTTCTTTTCCTTCACATATGGATCATTCTAAGATTATGTTTCCAACACTTTATAATTATGCAAGTTAAAATTAGAATGCATGTAATTCCTTAATGCAACTTGGGTATACTCCATATATTGAGAAAAATTTAGTTGAAACCATATATGATATAAGGAAAAGATAAAATGGATGATTAAGAATATAAAATATTTTAGATGTCTTCATAGCCTTGTTTTCCTTGATCTATTATTTCAAACTAAATCATTTAAAAATTCTCATGGTGCTTAGAACAATTTAAAATCATTTTATGACACAACAAATGAAGCCAAAGGCTATCAAATCGATAATGAACAGGTGAGCCTTGATCCAAAGAGCTTTGACAAAGTCTAGGGTTATACTAATAAATTTAATTATCCAAGAGAAAAATGTAAACCATGTGGAATTGAGAAAAATGACATTCAATTAGTCTATAATATACTAAATAAACTTGGTCTTGACTATGAAAATTTTATTTCTATATTTCACACTCACATGCTAACTATGGGATCTACACACACTACACGTTCATTTGTATTTTTTTTTAAGATGTTAATACATGAAAAAACAGTTCTTTTTGCGGGTCTCAAAATCCATAAAAAACTTAGGCTTTGTTGGATGATTAACCAAAAGAACAAAAAGAGTTACAACAATCTAATAAGAAATAAAATAAATAAAATAAAATAATGACATATAGATCAATCACAGATCAAGTCCTCTTCAAAAGAGAACTCGTCTAAGAAGGAGAATCCTAATTTTTCAAGAGGACATGATGTGAAGTACATTCTTATTAAAAATGAACTTGATGAATTGTAACACCTTCTTAAGAAGAACATTGATCTACCTTCTTGAATTTCTAACTCAAATTATTCTTCCTCATTCAAAATAGTCAAAGATCTAATCAAGAAAAAGGCCATGCAATTTTTTACTCTACATTAGCTAAAAATAAAGGAAAATATTTTTGTGCTTCTACAATTCTTTGATTAGGGAGATGGCTTCTCAATTTTGGAGCTTCTCATCATATGACTTCTTCATTGTATATGTTCTCTTCTTTTGAGGCTTGTGTTATGCGACCTATTTTGGTGGGAAATAATAATTACATGAATGTAATTGGGAGGGGACTTGTTGATATTGGGTATGAAACTTTTAATGATGATTTATGTGTACCTCATTTATTAAATAATTTTATTTCCATCTATCATATCACCCATAGTGGAATAGTGAAGAGTGTGGAATTCATCCCTAATTCGGTTATCATTCAAGACTTGGAAAGTAGATATATTATTTCTATTGGGATGGTTGATTATGCATCTCAGTTATACATTTTTTATATTTTTCTCTTGATGATGGATTTGACCCTTTGGCTATTGATCACACTAGTGTGGACTATGATTTCAAGGAAAATTTTGGCTACTTGAACTTGGGTATTCTCATATGTGATTATAGAGGAGGTAATTTTCCACCCTTAAGATGACGAGATCTAAAGGGGAAAACTGTCTCTCCCCTACCTCATTTGACAGAACTCAAGTGAATTGGAGATAGAAGAGTGTGAAATTTAATGAAGTAAATAAATTATTGAGAGCTTTTAGACATTAGAAACTGAAAGAGTAGGGCATATAGGTATTCAGGATAGCTAGATGAGATTTCTATCTAGGATGATAGTGTGGCTATCAAATGATAACACACCTATGTTGGAGTCCCATATCTAGACAAAAAACTAGAACTAACCCTAGGAAAACACATAGTACTTTATACTAGTTTACAAATCTAAAAAGATGTGAAATATAAACGCACAAAATTAAAGGTATTGATATAAATGTATTGAAGGGAAGAGAAATGAAAATAATGTGGAAAGGTTCAATATTGTACCGAGAGTGTGTGATGATGTCCAAGGTTGCTTCAAAAAGGTTCTCCCGCCTACACCTAGACACATAAGACCAAGGAAAAATGTTGGTGGTTGTTTAGGAGTTTTCCTTAGTAAAACCCTCATATTGGTTTTTCCACCTTCATGGAAAACCTTAGACAAGATGATAATAGTAATAATAGACATGAAAAAGATGAAGAAACCCATATGCTACTCAAAGATAGAAATGAAATGATCAAGGAAGATTCTTGAAGAGTCACCCCGTACAAGCACCAAAAGTGAAGCTTGTTGGTGCTATAAATAAGCAACAAGAACCTCTAAGATGATACAAACTTCCTTGAAAGAACTAATTCTATAATAATGGAGCTTCTTCTGAAAGTCATGGATGAGTCTATTGCAAGGTGTGTGTGTAGAAAGGTGGATAAAGCTAGCACACTTACTCAAGAAATGTTATAGAATGAGGAAGAAAGAGTTGTATGTCTGTTTAAAGAGCATGAGAGAAATAATGAAGGGTTGAAGCATAGAGAATGAAGATTGAATTATTTCTTTGCAAAAGAGGGACTTTTTGGTTCAAAAAACCAACCTAAGTGATTCTCGATGTGGCCATAGGCTAATCAAGGTGTTACACTACCAAAACATGGTAGGAATAACATCTAAACGGCCAACTTAGTCACAAATTTTCACAGGACACTAGCATGGTGTGCGAATGTCTTTGCAATGCATAGTGGTCCATGCGAAATAAAACTTAATGGTCAAGGAATGGGGCATGCTAGGTGGTAATAAAATGGTTTTTATTCAAGAGAGCATAATCATTTTAGTTTGTCTAAAGAGGAAGGCACATGGAATGTTAAATTGGATGAGGTGCAATTTTAGACATTACATTTTTCCCGCACTTTAGTGAGCATATGTGTTTGAGAGGAAATATGAACTAAAGTAAAAAAATTGAGAGAGTTTTATACCCAAGATGCGAAGGGGAAGCATAGTATTCTATCCACATGAAGTTGCCCCAGGGAAAATATCTACGCTGATCTTGCATGGAATGATTAGGCTATATCACCACAAGCATGTTAGTTGCAGATAAACATGTCAGGAAAAAGTGGAGATTTAGAAATCAAAGATTATATAGACACAAGATGACACCAATATGTATAGGTGGAAAGTTGTGTTATGCTAGACACCATATGATAATCCAATTGACCTACAACTTCTACAAACTAAATTTTAGGACAACCATAAAAAAGAGATAGGGAAAAGTCTAGTGGGCTATCCCCATGCTAGAAAATATATAATACAACTTAATTTAGACATGATTTGAAAAGAGACATGAGATAAAATATTTGTAATAAGAATGTGATAGTCCCTAACCTTCCTTATTTTATGGAAAGGAACACAAGTTGTTCAGGGTCCTATCATAAGAGAGACATGATAGAGAGAGATAGGGGGATTTGAATATTTGGAGTCAGTACATGATTCATATCGACAACATCTATATACAACTACATATGAATCATCATCATGTTCCAAAATATTTCAGATTGTGAAGAAGAAACACATGAAGACAAAGTAAAAATAAAAATTTGGGTCAACATGGAAGAAGGCCTAAATGTACCCAACAATTTGCATCATCTCCAAATATAGAAACTAAAGGTATGATAGAGAGAAGAATGATGATACAAATAGAAGAAGTGTACGAAAAATCATTTTCCATGTATCTAAGTACCTACAAGGGTATCTTAGGTCCTCTAGGAGAGACTATAACATATATAAACAAGTACATGGAAGCACAAACAAATAAAGAAATTCTAATGTAAAGACATGAAAGTTACCACTCTAGTCAATTATGTCTAGTAGGTCATCCTCCTCCCAATATGGATCATAGAGGGAAGGAAGGTGAAATTGCATTAAAACAATGGCTAGGGTAGAACAAGGTGTCTTGTCCAAAATAAGGGCTAGAGATGTGACTACTTCAATATGCCCATCTACTAGTTCCTATGAGTAAAGTGTCAATGACTTTGTGAAAGTATTAGAAAATTAAATAATTTCCTCCAAAGAGTCAAATTCTTTGGAGAGGAGCATGGTGAATCGACTATAGGTTGTGAAAGAGTAGGAGCCTTAGTGCGATCCTTCAGAAGACGAGCAATGATAAACTTCGATGAATAATCAATTATAAGGACAAAATAAGAGAGATAAGTAGAAGGAGCAGACTTATATTGGTGGGATTTAGGGATAGGATCCTTCTCAAGCTTACACTTAGATGATAAGTTAGGGAGTTGAGATGCAGGAGGAGCAAATAAGGCCACACTAGACATGAAATTTGTATGAGGCATATCTATGGGTTACACAAGTTGGGGAACATTAGGTAGAGATGTGAGGAGATGAAAATCCAAAGAAGGCATGATGAATACTTGCATCCTCTTAGGGTGAGGTTCATCCACATCTCTTGAAGGGACCAAAGGAAAGACATAAGTAGGAGTAGAAAGGGAAGAAGATGGAGCAATTGAGATAGGAGACTTATCTATGACTTTCTACATGACATTGCATTCATTTAACATCACACGCTAGTGACGTTCATGCTCATGTGCAAGTTGATTTTGATAGAGATGTTACTAGGAATAGGATAATGAGAAGGCACTAGGACATGTGAAGTTATCTTCACAACCATTAATTGTGAAAGGACAAGACCCATAGGAGGGATAGGATATGCTGGGGGTGTAGGATCCTTAACCTCAGCTGTGGGCACCTTTACTCATGCTTTTTGGGAAAGGGGAGGAATATGAGGGATCCTCAGGAGTCAAGATGTTAGAGCCACATGTGAAGGACTAGAAAAAGAGGATTGCTCACCCTTATTATATATAGTAGGGTGAGGGATGTCAAGAAGAATTGTAAATTCAAAGATATGGGGTTTTGACTCCATAAATACTGGGGCCTTTCCTTTTCTTGTGCTAGGCATAGTTGAAGGAACAAAAAATTGCTGGAGGTTGTGAGGTCTTGGAAGAATGGGTAGGTCTTTAATCCTCAATGAAGAAGGCTTAGAAGATGAAGCACACTGCTACACAAGAGCAGGTTGAGAGGGGATTGGAGAAGAAAAAAGAGGAGGTGGGACCGAGTCAACTGCTAAGCTCTTAGTCTTGTATCTATAATATTCTTTATATAATAAGTCACATCAAGGCAACATGGGTCCCATCAGAGTAGGCCAAAATTGGTTGAGAGAGAAACCCCCATGTGACACTAGCGATTTGTACCCAATGTCCTAGATAGTTTGCATCATGCCATCGTGAGGAAATTTTACACTTATGTACAATCGAAGTGACTGTGTTCATAGAAAATAGCCACTAAATGCCTAGCTTCACCTTGAACAAGTTGGACTCTGGTATCATGAAAAATGTCATAGAGACATATTTAGGTCTGACAAGGACTATCAAAGAAATGGATCCCAAAGGGGAGAGATAAAAATAATCATGTGTACGGATAATAGTCTTGAACTCATAATATCTTGACCTATGCAGATCATTGATGAAGAGTGTCTCCTTGGTGATAACATTGACCCTGATGGTATGGTAAACCATAATGTGAGTGATGATGTTACCGTTGACCTGAGCGAGAATATAGAGGGGAGAGTACTCTCCATGGTAGGGCACGCCATTAGGTGTAAAAGATATGTTAGGTGTCTTAGCCTATTGACTCAGAGGGGAGATTAGGGTGATAGACACCATATTTATATACACAACATCATCTAATGGCATAGAATTAGTGAAAAAGTTGGCAAAATGAGGTAGGAAGGGATTTATGTAGATTTTCAATTGGCTATTGGTTTAGCGATAAACTTATTATGGTTATTTTTATTTTTGAGGTAGATGTTTCCACTATCTACGTGATCCTGAATCACATTTCTTAGGCAGACACAATGCTCAGTTTCATGTTTAAGCACTCGATGGTATTGGTAGAACTTAGAAATTTCATACCAACTAGGATACAGCTTGTTATTAGGAAGTAGTCTAATTTCTAGAAGGGTGATTAAGTTATCTTTCAATAATTTTTAGAGTACACTTGAGTTAGAATCAAATAGTTTTGTAAAGACTTAATTATGTTGTGACCCAAGTATATTTTTTTACTTTTTTGAGGGATAACTACTATATTAGCTATCAACTTGTTTCTTTTTGACCCTATGGAAGTAGAAATAACCCCAAAACCATCAAGACATGAGGATGAGTTCAAAGACCCATATTGAGCTAACGTTTGTAGATAGTCACGTAACACAATACACAAATGAGCGAATGAAAGATATTTCATCAAGGAAACTCATCCCCTTAATACCGACTGAAGACTTGCCATGGACATCCTCTAGATGTCATGGTTGTAAAGAAGTAAGGTAGTGAAACAACTTTCTACACTAATCTCGAGAGGAGGATAATGCAAAACTTTACAAATATTTTCAACAGAACTTACAAAATCTACCCAATATTTTATGCAAAAATCATGAAGATTACAATATACTTGCAGAGAAAGCTTCTAATAGGAGTATCACCAACTAGAGATCTAGAGGAAAAATGACCGCTATTAGACTCTCAAAATCCATCACAATACACAACCATAAATGCCCTCATAAAATAGGGTTACCTTCTAGGGAAAGTCAAGCCAAAAAAATCTATCGTTAGATTTGAGACCTAATGATGAATCGTCTAGATTTACAATAATAAAATATACATAAAATTTGCCTTTTAGAGTCCCTACCTTTGAGACCCCATTTGGGCACATAACCCTCAAACCCCTTGTAGGGGTACCCCCTGCAAGCCCCCTGTGCTTACCTATCAATAGTAAACCTTATTTAATTGCAAGGTTGAGACACATTTTCCCAAGAATGGTCAAGAAGGGCATAGGGGATTTGGGAAGAAATGGACTAATAATGAGGAATGAAATCAATTAATTTCTCATTCAATTGTTGCTTGAAATGAACAAGGTTAATGATAATAACCTTAGAGCTAATGTTCGCTTGGAACTATTGTAAGAACTAATTTATAATTTAATCGAAATAAAATATAAAATTGTAAGGTAGTGAGAAATACCACTCTAGCACAACCTCCTTAAGGGATTGTGGAAATAATTTCACTAGCAAATGATCCTAATGTAGAAAGTCACTACACAAAGTGGTAAAGGAATTGTCATGTGTTTGTGGCTCTCCCTTACCATTGTATTTTTTGAATTTTGGTATCTCCATCCCTTAAGGAACGAGAGCTTTCAAGATGTTTAAAGTGAGGGGACTAAATTATCTCCAAGAGACATTTTTAGCTACTAAATCCTTCATATGTATGATATGGTAAAACCATCAACCACTCACATTAAATCCTTCAATTTTTTTATCAACTAGGCCCCTTCTTACTAAAAAAAACTTCATCTATGAAATTGTGGTTAGAACCACTATCGATCAAGATGGTGATCCTTTGTCCTACACAAAATTCATGAATCTTGAATGTCTATTCTTCTTAGTTTCAGATAGGGTATTGAGAGTTCCCCCACTTTTGTCTTCCTCTTCTTCCTCATATTATTCATTCACTTTTTTAGAGTCAAATTATTCCTCATTTGAGATAACTTCAATTTAAGCCATTTTTGACATCATTCCCAAGGTTATTTACAATTAAAACAAATTTCATTTCTTTGAAACTCGTTTTGACTATTTTCATTCTTTTTCAATGGTGGTGGAATCTTTTTCATACTTAGTTCTTTTTGGAACTTATTGTTTATGGGTGGAATATTGGATTAAAACTTATTTCAAGGAAACAAAGACTTGAAGGTAAGGTATCTTTTTATTACCTCTTAAAGAGTGGAGGGATCCAATAATTTAAATAAACTCTTCAGTGGCTCTACTAGTCCTTCAAAAAATAAAATTAATTCTTTTTAAACACATCAATAACTTTGACCACAATCCTCTAAAATTATTCAATGTAGTGTTCCATTGATCCATAGTGGTTTAGCTAGGCTAATTCTCAAAAGTGAACTTCTAGATCAAGCCTATCAAATATTTCACCCAATCCTTGAATAAATTCCTTAAGGTTATTGATTAGACTATACTCTTGTGTCATCATGCCATGGAACCACTATTCATGGGAGATCCTTCTATGTGAAGAGAAGTAATCTTGATGGATTCTTCTTTGTACATTGGATTTAGAGATAGGTAGATGTTGATTTTTGTATCCTACATGGGCTAAACACTTATATGTCCAATCATATGTAGGTACAAGAACCTTTTCCAAATATTGTTGCAATTACTTGTTAGCATTATTTTGAATTTATTTCTTGTCAATTTGAGGACCATTTTAGAGTTTGTTGTTAGAATGTAGAAAATGGAAGATCATATTGGAATTATTGCTCAAGAGTTATATATTCAACATGAAGGGATAAAAAATATTCTATTATCTTAGTTTCCACTTCTTCTAGTGGATGCACTCTCGTTTGAAGTAATTTGTGTAAGAAGGGATTAGACAAAGAACCAATAGTTTGATCCCCTTTCAAGTAGATGATTCTAAAGCTCCAAGAAATTTTTGAGCTTACATAATTTGCACCATCATTACCATCATGTTTTTGAATGTTTGAGCCATTTTTATTTGATACAAATTCAAACTAATCAATACTTCAAACATTTCCCATCTTTTCTTCCTCTATCAAATCATTCCTCATTTATGTCAATCTGTGTCTCCTTGTTTTACTATTATCCACTTTTCACCCAATTATGTTAGTCCTTGTTCCCCATGTTGGTAGGATCAAAGCTTTGATACCACAGTACTATCTCCAATTGAAATATTGAGTAATACATGATTAAATTTCTCACCTCACATATTTCAATACTTTAATTGAATTACCTTTGTCACAAGTTTGTATTATATTACCAAAAAATTAGATATATTTGTAGCAATTAAATATAAAAAATTATAAACTATCAACACACCAACCCACTCACAATCTATTATTTATTTCTAGTTCAAGAATTAAGATTTCAAAAGATATAGATCCAAATTAGTTATCATAGAAAACTAACAATCAATTTATTATATATGGTTCTCAACAAACCATTCATCAAATACAAGGAAATGGCATTGAGGTAGACACCAAAAATAAAAAAAATTATAATATTGAAATGATTGCCCAACTTACCAAAAAATTCACAACTAGGTCCTATACAAGTGACCCTCAAATTCTTCAGCACTCAGCCTTGAATTCTCAAATTATTTTTCACAATGAAGATCAAGTGAAATCTTTGAATGAGATCACCAAAATTTGAATCAATTATTTTTATTTTATAATATTGTGATAGAAATGAGGGGTTTTACATCCTTCAATCTCTAACAATAGATGAACTAGATGTCGAATATAATTGAGGGAATGAATTGATAAAACAAGCATACATCCTTTGGCAAAGACCTTGCTTATGCAGTCTCCTTGAACACCCAAATTTCCCTCAAAAAGAAACATTTTTTCATATGCCTCTTCCCAAGCCACATAGGGGGATCAAATAAAATATTGTTTTAAATAGTAGAAACCCCCACTCTAGATACCCACTTCATGAAAATAATTTAAGTAGTCACATTATGAAGATAGAAAAAGAATAACACACTTTAAGGTTAAAATTTCATTTTCCTAGTTATTTTCCCTAAGAATAGATGAAATGGGAAATGGGCTTATGGAGCATCATGAAAGCTTATTGAAAAAGGGGACATGACAATGTCATATTTGATAATAGTGGTTGTAGGTCACCTAGATGGAATTTGTTGCTAGTTGAACTTGAATCTATACCCATGGGAACAAGTTGGTAGAAAATTAAATGTTGCAATTATCTTACATTGATCTTCTAATATCTAAATTTTAATAAGGATTGGTGGTTCAACCTTTAGGAATATGTTCAATTGTGAGGCTCATGGTATCCTAAATTACACCCTTAGGAAGACTCATTCAATGGATTTGGAACAATAATCCAAGAAGTTAAGCAAATTTTTAATAGCTTAGGATGATATCACAAGTAGATAATATATAATATTTTCCTCCTTAAAATATTTGGCTTAGAAATTTTTGCACATTCAAACATGATCGAGAATGAATGTCTTTAAATACAACAAAATAACACACAAATCAATAGATATGTATATTGAGTCATCTCACAATGACTAGTAAGAGGAAGTCAACATGATTTTTTAAAATTTAATTTTAACAAGTTTTGGGTTTATATTTGCAATTGTAGAAATGACCTAGTTCAATTCCACACTTACATATTTGGTCTAGTGTGATGAATGGGAGATCTATGGATCATGATCAATATCTAAAGATGAGTGATATTACCATGAGACAAATTGACACAAGAATATGCCATTTATAGATTAGTTATTGCATTAAGAACACTTTAATCAAGGTAGACCCAAAAACATAAGGGAAAAAGACATGCACATGTAATTTTCATCATTACAATAATGAAATACACATTTCCTAGAACTAAGATATATAGTTAAACATACATTGTGAGAGTTCTATTTAAATTTTAAAATGCATTAAAAAACACATATCAAGAAAAAATAGAAAATGCATTAGTACTACTCCTTTTCTTAGTCCTAGTCCTATCTAGGTGAAAAAATGTACAAATAATAAATAACATCTTTTCATAATCCTAATCCTATCTAGATGAACAAATGTACAAATGATAAATAATACCTTTTCATAATCCTAATCCTATCTAGATGAACACATATACAAATTTAGCAAACAACACCTTTTCATAATCCTATAATATCTAGATTAACATAGTATGAAAAGAAACAAAACCATGAAAATTAGAGGTTTAATATGTATTAGTTATTAATTTCTTTTATTACTTTATTATTATAACTTCAATATATAAATCATGAAAAATATGATAAGCATACCAAAAATACATAATTTAGTATATAAATATTTGACTATTTTTTTAATGAATTTTATAACTCTCAAACAAAAACAACATTATCTTTAACCAGTTAAACTCAAAATCTCAAATTTAAATACTAAATTTATCAAATAAATAAATAAAAATGTAAATTATTTAAATAATCTCATCTATTCAAATAATCTCATAAATATTTCAGAGATGCAAGATTAACCCAATAACAACTATCCTTTCTTAGAGGAACCATAAGTAAGGAAAAAGAAGAAGAAAGCGTTACCAAAGGCTCCTGCAGTGATTGCCGACATATAATAAACATTTAAGGGATGTTTGCATGGCAAAGACGGAAAATAAGTTAAAAATGTTTTTGCAGAATGCAAAAGGAGTTCTGTAACATGAAGGGAATCCCTTGCAGGCTGACGATTAAATTAATGACGTTCTGAATAGGCGTCATAACGTTGATGTGTATTTAACATCTTTTCTGTGTTGTAATGGTCTCGCATTTGCTATTCACCAATTATACCTGCTTTAACATTTACATATTCTTTCATAGCTGAAAGGACCGCGCGCTCCTGTACTGCTATGCGCTGTTGTGCTGTTTTCCTCGACCGAGAAAAACGCGAGTTGTGTAGTATGTACAATGGACAACGGTCAGGCTTTTAGGAAATGGCAGCATCTTCCGCCGTGGTCATATGGCGAAGCCTGCTGGGTTGCGGGTAGAACGACCTTCTCCTTCGTAGTTGATGAGAGGAGGGACGGATGAGCGCAGACAATGCTTTCTTCATCCATTCTCCTCTTTCCACGCTGCCGATCCTCGCCAGCGAATTCTTCATGGCCGATCTCTGCATATATAGCTGAGAATTCGAAGGTGCGGAGGAAGTGAATTTCCTATGGAGACTGCAACGGAACGCACCTGGATGATTGCTGGGCGAGCAAAGGCACATCTTCCTCGCTGGAGCAGACGGAACGGCCGCTCTCTGCCCGTCCATGGGCCCAATGCCACGGACCGGGGAGCAGGCCTGCAGATTTCTCTTTGGCGACATGGATCTGGCTAAGTTGAAACTGATTAAAGGAGAATGGCGGCTGGGAGAGAGAGAGCGATGGAGAGCGAGGGGCAGAATAGGGGCGCTGGATCTAGTCTTTGTGGAAGCCATTGATTTCCTTTGGTGTCAAACCGAGGAGAGCTGATTGCCTCAACATATAGCCCACTAGGGGCGAACGTGAGTTTTCAGCCGTTTACAGACTTCACGCCCATTTTTTCGGTTTCGTTTCCTAAGGTTATTTAGTGTAGTGCAACTCTTACGCCACCTGTTGCCCTGTGTGTCCATTCACCATTGCGCTTCAAAAAGCTTGGCTAGTAAATATAATATCTCTTAAGAATATTCTTACGCAATTTTTTTCGTAATAGCTTTAAAATCATATCTGATTGTAATTTACGTTTTAAAAGATGGGCACCCGGGCATCAAATTAGAACACGTGGAGCACAAATGGTGGGTGATTGAAAACAGAATTTAGTATCACCTCGGTTCCCGCAATTCTTCCAGATAATACCACGTTCAAATAATGAGCTATTAAAGTAGGCTATGCATTATTGTCCATTATCCCTTCTCCCAGCAACATCATGTTCAGTATAATTTACTCTTGGCATTAATTCTTCCCAATAGAATGTACAACTCATTACAATAAGGATGGAGTATGGAAGTGTCTTTTGGAGCCGGCTAACTCCTAGACAAAATGCACCTATGTACATACAAAAATGCATGAAAACATACACAACAACATATATGGAAACATACATAACATGATGAGACGTTGTAGTGCAAGGCCTGTCAAACGGAGAAAAAAGTGACGAAATCGGTAGACGGGACCAAACGTCCGAGAAATGGTAGGTAGGAGTTAACGATGTCATTAGGTCAGTTTTCCCGACTCCTGACGACTGATAAACGTGGGCTCCTTATCTTGTCCTTGAAGTTTCGCTTTCATCCACTTCTTTTTGGTGCAAGAAAATTGGAGGTGAACTAACGTGGAGTGTGCATTTTTGTTTGAGAAAGAAGATTCAAAACACGATGAGTATCCAGTTTGCACGTTGAAAGCTGAAG
Organism: Sequoiadendron giganteum; assembly: GCA_007115665.2. Classification (NCBI taxonomy): domain Eukaryota; kingdom Viridiplantae; phylum Streptophyta; class Pinopsida; order Cupressales; family Cupressaceae; genus Sequoiadendron; species Sequoiadendron giganteum. The sequence goes on along the minus strand of CM021108.1, from coordinate 438,812,900 downwards.
ATTTGAGTGCACGTGGAGGAGTTGGAGGTAGTCTACATGTTGTAAGCTGAAGTTTGGAGTGCACGTGGAGAAGTTGGAGGAGAAACCCAACCAAATCGAGGCGAGGGGTGCTAACCAAGTCGATTGCAGAGGGTCTTACAACACCTTGTAATTTGTAATTTGGGAAACACAATGTGGGATTTCAATTATTTGAATCTCCTTGTTTAAATGTATGAATGTCTTCAAAATCACACCTTCCATAGTTGTGTTTAAATTTTAGATGATTCAAAAAAAAAGTGCACAAAATAATTGTAATTTGGGAAACACAATGTTGGATTTTAGTTATTTGAATCTCCTTGTTTAAATGTAAAGGGTTGTCTCATGGTGGGTTGTTTGCTTGGAATGTTACAAAACAGTATGAATGTCTTCAAAATCACACATTCCATTCTTGTGTTTAAATTTTGCATGATTGAAAAAAAAAAAGTGCACAAAATAAATGTAATTTGGAAAACACAATGTTGAGTTTTAGTTATTTGAATCTTCTTGTTTAAATGTAAAGGGTTGTCTCATGGTGGGTTGCTTACTTCTTTGTTAGAGTAAAGGTTTTAACTTAATTATGTTAATTAAGTTACATTTATTCCTCTTAAGATTTCACTTTAGTTTGCATATTGTGACATTTAATAATTATATTAATTATTAAATGTCTACCTATTAGGGTTACTTTTAGGTTTGCGCAATCTCTTTTTATAAGGATTGATCATTGTATTTTTATTCTCTCTTCCTGATTAATACATTTTTCAGCTTTCAGAGCACCCTTGTTTTTTTGTCTCCATCTCTTCTTTCTGTGACAGGTTATTTGCATGCAGGTGATCTTCGGGGACTCTAAAATTGGTTTTGACAACTTCTACATGGTATCAGAGATCTAGACCTATGGCTACCTATTTGTCTTTTGAAGATATTTCCTTAGAGTAATTCTTTTTGTGCAAGGGTTTCAAACCAGGCATCTTTTTTGTGGATCTGGGGGTAGACAAATTTTTTTGTACATTTTTGGGCCAAATGGATGTCGCCATATATTCAGAGCACCCAAAAACCCTAGGAATGCTTGTCAAATCATCGATTTTGGAGAAAGTTGATTCTGAGGCAAAAATATAAGGCCTCCCCAGCACACACTCTGAGGTCGAAAATGACACGAAAATTAAAAATAAAAAATAAAAAGGGTTTTTTCCAACCCACAGCCAATGCCTCCAGTTCACAAGAAAAGCGCACTTATGGTTTTGCAACATGGAATGTTACAAAACAGTATGAATGTCTTTAAAATTACACATTCTATTCTTGTGTTTAAATTTCACATGATTGAAAAATAAAAGTGCACAAAATAATTATAATTTGGAAAACACAATGTTGAGTTTCAGTTATTTGAATCTCCTTGTTTAAATGTAAAGGGTTGTTTCATGGTGGGTTGCTTGCTTCTTAACACCTACGGTGTTGCATCATGGAATGTTACAAAACAGTATGAATTTTTCTTCAAAATCACACATTCCATTATGTGTTTAAATTTTGCATGATTGAAAAAAAAAATGCACAAAAAAATTGTAATTTGGAAAACACAATGTTGGGTTTCAGGTATTTGAATCTCCTTGTTTAAATGTAAAGGTTTGTCTCATGGTGGGTTGCTTGCTTCTTAACACCTACGATTTTGCAACATGGAATGTTAGAAAACAGTATGAATGTCTTCAAAATCACACATTTCATTTTTGTATTTAAATTTTGCATGATTGAAAAAAAAAGTACACAAAATAATTGTAATTTGGAAAACACAATGTTGGGTTTCAGTTATTTGAATCTTCTTGTTTAAATGTAAAGGGTTGTCTTATGGTGGGTTGCTTGCTTCTTAACACCTACGGTTTTGCAATATGGAATGTTACAAAACAGTATGAATTTCTTCAAAATCACACATTCCATTCTTGTGTTTGAATTTCGCATGATTGAAAAGAAAAAGTGCACAAAATAATTGTAATTTGGAAAACACAATGTTGGGTTTCAATTATTTGAATCTCCTTGTTTAAATGTAAAGGGTTGTCTAATGGTGGGTTGCTTGCTTCTTAACACCTACAATTTTGCAACATGGAATGTTAAAAAACTGTATGAATGTCTTCAAAATCACACATTCCATTCTTGTGTTTAAATTTTGCATGATTGAAAAAAAAAAGTGCACAAAATAATTGTAATTTGGAAAACACAATGTTGGGTTTCAATTATTTGAATCTCCTTGTTTAAATGTAAAAGGGTTGTCTCATGGCAAGTTGCTTGCTTCTTAACACCTACAGTTTTGCAACATGGAATGTTATAAAACAATATGATTGTCTTCAAAATCACACATTCCATTCTTGTGTTTAAATTTTGATTGAAAAGAAAAGTGCACAAAATAATTGTAATTTGGAAAATACAATGTTGGGTTTCAGTTATTTGAATCTCCTTGTTTAAATGTAAAGGGTTGTCTCATGGCGGGTTGCTTGCTTCTTAACACCTATGGTTTTGCAACATGGAATATTACAAAATATTATGAATGTTTTCAAAATCACACATTCCAATCTTGTGTTTAAGTTTTGCATGACTGAAAAAAAAAAGTGCACAAAATAATTGTAATTTGGAAAACACAATGTTGGGTTTCAGTTATTTGAATCTCCTTGTTTAAATGCAAAGGGTTGTCTCATGGTGGGTTGCTTGCTTCTTAACACCTACGGTTTTGTCTTATACTTGAACTTTCAAATTTATTTTTATTTGGATTATATGAATATAGTGCCCATTCCACCTATATTGTCCTAAATTAATATAATGAAGTATGAATTAACAAATTTATTTTAATTTGATTTAAATAATATATAAATTTACTATATCAAAGTTATGAGTTAAGTTATTTATATTTTTAAATATGAGACATAGTTAAAGAATTTAATTATTATATACAATAAATTATATTTATCAAAATATTTAACTTTAAAAGAAAGTACTTTTTTTCTAAAGATTGGCTTAAGTTAATTAATTAAATGTATATAACTTAACAATAAATTAATTTAGTTGGTTGTATTATCATAAATGAGCTAGGGAATGTTATTGGTGTTGCTTGTGGAAAACTTAAAGAATGAATTAGAGGTGATGGGGGAGATGGAAAAGCAAAAGGGGGTCCACAATTTTCGGAGGGAGAAAACAGATCTTTCCCGTAATTCAAAACCTGCTTTTCCCGAGGTCCTCTCTGGACATCCTCGATTTTCCTGCCCTTCCTTTTGCAAGGCTCCAGGTTCTTCTTGGGAGTCGTATGGTCCTTTTTCCGATGGTGATGTTAATCATAGCTATTCTCACCCGAAATTTTTTAACAATTTTGATTGTGACCCTAGGGTTTCAAATTTTTCTCTTCGTCCGCCTCCGTCTGCTGTATCATCTCGGATCAATAGTTCTGCTGTTCCTGTTCATGGTTTTTCTGACAAGGGTTTTCTGGGTTCTGTTTTTAGTAATGGTAAATGGGTTCTGGATACTTTTCAACAATGGCCTGCTAATTCTCCCTGCAGAGGGAAGTGGCTACCAGTTTCTCATCGAAAGAAAGCTCTTTCCAAAGTTCCCCAACTGGTTTTTGACATTGCGAATTGTCCTCATCTTCTTTATCTGCTCGTTCTCAGCCTGATGCTACAGCTGCTCGTTCATCATCTCCTCTTTCCAATCCTGCTACTTTTCCCAATACCATTCCCATTCCTTGCTCTTCCTCCGCTCTCGCTCCTCTCACTTTTCCTAATAATATTCCTCTTCCTCTGAGGAGTAGTCTCTCGAATCATTCAGTTTCCAATTCAGTGTCTGGCAATCTTGGTAAAACTGTTCAGTCTACTAAGGTTCATTCTGGTAAAGCCAAATCTTTCACAAATTCCTAAGTCTACTAATGCTCATTTAGCTCATTCCCACAATTCAAAAGGAAAGTCTTTCAGGAAACGGTCCTCTCAGCTTGAAGTCACTTTGCCACAATCAATGCTCGATCCACAAATCTCGGATCTAAAGGATGTAGCTTTGTTTGGTAAGTTTTGGAAATTTTCCCCTTCTCTTGCTAAATTGTAGTCATGGGTTTTTAATTCTTGGGTTGGATCCAACCAAGTATTTTTCCTAGATAAAGGAGTTGGGTATTTTGTGGTGATTTTTTCTGATAAAGATTCACGCAATGCTATGTTTCAAAAAAAAACTTGGATGATGGAAGGTAATGGCCTTTTTACCACTTTATGGACCCCGAATTTTAATCCTTCTTAGGTCAAGGAGTAGTTTATTCCTTTCCGGGTTCAGTTACAAGGTCTTCCCTTGGAATATAGAGAGCAGGGTATTATCGAAATTATTGGGAACAAATTGGGAATCTTCATGCATCATGATTTGGATTTTTTTTCAAATCCCTCCTTACCAGTTAGGTTTTCGGTTTTATTGAATGTTAAAAAAGGAAAGTTACCAGAAAATATTCAAATTAAAACTGTGTTTGGTACTTGGGTGCAAGCGGTTCTTGTGGAAGATCCCTTGTTAGTTTGTTGTAAATTCCATTTTCCTCTCCATCCTTTTGCGAAATGTCGTTCTTTTGATGCAGTAAGCTCTGGGGTTAAGTCAAATCCAGTTAAGTTGTCACCTTCGGTAGCTTCTCATGCTACTTCACTTTCATGCATAAGTTCTTGGAATTCAGAATTTTATTTTCTTCGGGATGTACTTGACCTTTGCTACAATTGGTTTTTCTATATTTGTTATACATCTTATGTCCTGTTTGTGGTGAGAAACTTTCATGTTGTTCCCTCAAAGGTTGAGATTGAATTTTTGCCTCAGGTCTTTGCTCTTCAAGTTTCTTCGAGTTGTGGTTTATCTTTAAAAAAATCCATTCCCTCTCCTTTCAAGTAGTTTGGCATGCCTTTTGCAAGCAAGGCGGGTTTTTCTTTACACTCTCCAATGAAGATTTTTCTTTTTTCACTAAATTTTCGATCTCCTGAGTTTAGCTTCAATTGTCTTCTACAAGCAAACCAGTGTGCATCGATGCTAACTCTAGGTGTAATAAATAATTGTGATAAAAATCTTGCTATTTTTGATATGCCAGAAGGTGTCAGCTCTCCCTTTGATGTTGCAAATCAAGATATATATCCAGATTTTCCTGATGTGGTGCCATTAGATGAGGCTTTGGTCAAATTTGTTGATCAGTCTCTTATTTCAGTTGGTGAGCAGTTTATTGATGACTTTGCCTTAGAACTTTTTGATAATGCTAATGATCCTCTTCTCGAGGATTCTTGTTCTATTTCTCAAACTAATTTTTCTCCTCATAATCCAAAATCTCCTGCCAAGAGAGGTAGGAAATCTTTAGCTATGAAGCTTCAAGAAGAAATTTCAAAGGGAATTCAATCGACCCTAGACTCCAGTCTAGGTAATTCTTTAACTCCAAAAAGGCCTAGGAGAGCTTGCTGCTCTCCCAAGATTCAATGAAAATTATCTCTTGGAATGCCAGAGGTTTAAATGCCTCTGGCAAAAAGTCCCAAGTGAAACAACAATTGGATGTTTCAGGGGCTGATATTATTTTGTTACAAGAAACAAAAACTTTTGAAGAATCTTTTTCTTCAATTAAAAAAAAATGGCCTCTTTGGGGTGCTATTCATTCCCCTTCTCAAGGGGCTTCGTGTGGCTTAATAACTCTTTGGAATAACAAGTCAGTTTCTATTTCGAATTCTTCATTTCATCACAATTGGCAATTAATGTATGTTTCTCACTTTGAGCTTTCATTCTGGCTATTGAATGTTTATGGCCCAATCAGTTCTTCTGATAAAAAACAACTTTGGGCTTTACTCAAAGCAAAAATTGATTTGTTGGGTCAAGAGAAATTTGTACAAGCTGGTGATTTTAATGCTATTGCAAATGTGTGGGAGAAAAAAGGTGGTATAAATCCTCCTAAAGTGGTTATTTCTGATTTTGCATCATTCATTCAAGATAATGCTTTGAAGGATGTGATACCTATAAATGGCCTATTCACTTGGACTAATAGAAGAAAGAATTTCCTGCAAATTGCAGAGTGGTTAGATAGATTTTTACTTTCTTCAAATTGGGTTGATTCGAAGTTCTCTGCCTCTTCACAAATTTTACCCTTAATTGCTTCTGATCATTTTGCCATTTCTTTGACTTTATCTGACAATATTTCCAAGTCAAAGCATCACCCCTCTTTTAAATTTGAGGCCATGTGGCTTAGACATCCTGATTTAATTAATTGTATAAAACAGTGGTGGTCTTCAACTCCTTATATTCAAGGTTCTAAAATGCTCCAATTAAGTAATAAATTGGATCATGTCAAGAAGAATCTAAAATATTGGAATTAGTTAGTTTTTAAGAATGTTTTTTCTCAAAAGGATCTAGTGTATAAAAAGCTAGTAGAAATAAATGAGAAAATCATTAAAAATGGGCTAGATAACATCATTTTTGAAGAACATAAGATATTGCAGCTTGAATGGTCAAAATTGTTATCTCGTGAAGAAGAATACTGGAGGCAAAAATTTAGGGAATTGTGGCTGAAAGATGGAGATAAGAATACCAAATTTTTTCATCACTCAGTTCAAGCCAAAAGATCAAAATCTGCAATTTTTGCTATCCAAGATAGTTTGTCAAGAGAATTACTTGTTAATGAGAATGAAATTCAAAATGAAGCAGTTAACTTCTTCTCAAATCTGTTATCAAAGTCTGATAATTCAACTGGAAATTTATCTGCTGAAAAAGAGGAGCTTTTGCAGAATATTCCCTCTTTGGTTTCTTTGGATGATAATGTGAGGTTACTTGCTCCTTTTTCTCTTAAAGAACTTAAAGAGGTTGTGTTTTCAATGTCGCCAAACAAGGCCCCAGGTCCTGATGGTTTCACAACCATCTTTTTTCAAAAATGTTAGGATTTTATTGGCTTTGATATTTTAAGTGCTCTGGAAGAATCAAGGAAGTCTGGTGGAATGTTAAAAAAGTTCAATGTCACAAATGTTGCAATCATCCCTAAAATCTTGTCTCCTAAGTCATTCTCAGATTTCAGGCCTATTTCATTATGCAATACAATTTACAAAATCTTCACAAAAGCCATATATCGTCATCTTCATCCTCTAATTTCATCTATCATCTCTGAAGAGCAAGGTGGTTTTGTGCATGGTAGAGAAACACCAGAAGGAGCAATTGTGGCTCACGAAACTTTGCATACCATAAATTCAAATCATTTGTCAGCCATGATAATTAAGCTAGATATGCAAAAAGCATATGATAGAGTTGATTGGTGTTTTCTAAAACAAGTGCTTTTGAAATTCAATTTTTCTCCTAAATGGTGTAAATGGATAATGGCTTGCATTTATGAGGCAAGGTTTTCTGTTTTAATTAACGGTTATGCTGTAGGGTTTTTCAAATCATCTCAAGGTGTTCGTCAAGGAGATCCACTATCGCCATTTCTATTTATCATTTTGGCTGAAGCTTTGAGTAGATCATTCAAAAATGCAAAACTTCAAGGGAAAATAAAAGGAGTTGCTTTTCCAAATACAAATATATCTGTTACTCATTTGTTATTTGCTGATGATACTCTATTATTTGGGAAAGCAAATTTGTTAGAAGCAAAAAACATTAAATCCCTTTTGGATAAATACACTAATGTTTCTGGTCAGCGGGTAAATGTAGATAAATTGAAGATTTATCTGTTTAACACTAAAGCTTCTACTGAAAAGACTATTGTCAAGCTTTTTGGCTTTAGCCAGGATCGTTTGCCAAGTAAGTATTTAGGTATTCCTTTTTTCTCTAGAAAAAGTAAGGTTTCCTACTGGTTCAAAATAATTCAAAATATCCAAGCAAAATTACTATCCTGGAAAGGTCGTTGGCTCTCATTAGCAGGCAAAATTCTTTTAGTAAAATCAGTTCTGTCGTCCATTCCCAATTACTTTATGTCAGTATTGAAAGCTCCAAAATATATTTTGCTTCAAATTCAAAAATTGATCAGGAAATTTCTATGGTCTGGTAACTTGGATGGGAAAAAAAAGATTCCTTTGGTTTCTCTGGAAACTATGTGCTTGAGTAAGGAAAAGGGAGGTGCAGGACTCCAAAATATTAATGAGAGAAATGTTGCTTTGGGTGCTAAAATGGTCTGGCATATGTTTCAAATCTTGCATTAAATGGTGTCATATAATGCAAAATAAGTATCTGGATAGTCAAAATTCATCAAGAATTTTCACACTGTTAAATCCTCCATCTAGTTCTACAATGTGGAATTTCATATTGTCCTACAGAAAAGTTATTCTTCCTCATTTATCTTGGGAAATAAATGATGGAAAATAGGCCCAATTTTGGAATGACTCTTGGAATGGGTCTAAAAAGCTCAATTGTTATAATTTGGATTCTTCAATAGCTTTTTTATCTTCAAAATTTGGTACATATGTGCATCAATATTTTGACAATGTTGATCCAATATCAGGAAAAGTCTCTTGGAAAGATTTTTCAAGTGAACCTATTGATAACAATCATAAAATTATCATTGCTACTATTTTGAAGGATAGAATAGTTTATGTTTCATCCTGCTCAGATAGATTATTATGGAAAAAATATGATAAAGGTTGTTACTCAGTCAAAGAAGGTTATCTTTCCATTTCCAAATCAAATTCGTTTATTCAAAGTCACAGAGCATATAGTTTTTGTTGGAACTCTAAAATTCTTCCTAAAATTGGGTGTTTTGCTTGGTTAGCAATTCATAACAGAATCTTAACTAGTGATAAACTTTCGAGGCTGAAAATTTTAGCTCCATTCAATTGTGTTCTTTGTGGTCATATGTTAGAAGATTAAAATCTTAACTGTTGCTTTGGGTGCTAAAATGGTCTGGCATATGTTTTCAAATCCTCCATTAAAATGGTGTCGTATAATGCAAAATAAGTATCTGGATAGTCAAAATTCATCAAGAATTTTCACACTATTAAATCCTCCATCTGGTTTTGCAATGTGGAATTTCATATTGTCTTGCAAAAAAGTTATTCTTCCTCATTTATCTTGGGAAATAAATGATGGCAAACAGGCCCAATTTTGGAATGACTCTTGGAATGGGCCTAAAAAGCTCAATTGTTATAATTTGGATTCTTCAATAGCTTTTTTATCTTCAAAATTTGGTACATATGTGCATCAATATTTTGACAATGTTGATCCAATATCAGGAAAAGTCTCTTGGAAAGATTTTTCAAGTGAACCTATTGATAACAATCATATATTTATCATTGCTACTATTTTGAAGGATAGAATAGTTTATGTTTCATCCTGCTCAGATAGATTATTATGGAAAAAATCTGATAAAGGTTGTTACTCAGTCAAAGAAGGTTATCTTTCCATTTCCAAATCAAATTCGTTTATTCAAAGTCACAGAGCATATAGTTTTTGTTGGAATTCTAAAATTCTTCCTAAAATTGGGTGTTTTGCTTGGTTAGCAATTCATAACAGAATCTTAACTAGTGATAAACTTTCGAGGTTGAAAATTTTAGCTCCATTCAATTGTGTTCTTTGTGGTCAGATGTTAGAAGATTCAAATCATTTGTTCCTTTCATGTTCTGTTGCTCAAATTTGTTGGCATTTTGTCTTATCAAAATTGGAGTTTTAGATGCCTTTGCCAAATTCTTTATGGGATATATTTTCTAGTTGACCTAAACTATACCAGTCTTCGTTCTTTTCTTGCCTCTGGGAAGTGATCCCTGCTTCAGTCTTATGGTCTATGTAGTGGGATAGGAATAAAAGCATATTTAGAAAGGAAAAACAATCAGTGGAGCATATTCTGTCTTCTTTACAAATTTCAATTTCTAAATCAGTAAATGCCTATGTTTCAAAAAATAAAAATACTGCTTCATCCTTCTCGGATTGGGATTCTAAATCTCTTTCACGTTGGCCTCTCATGGTTCTCCCTTTCAAGGGTAGCTTTTTCAATGTTTCAATCAAAATTGATAGAACCAAAGTTAAATGGTTATCTCCCCCTTTGGGCTTTTTTAAACTGAATTTTGATGGTGCCTCAAGGGGCAATCCAGGTAGTTTAGGAGCTGGCATAGTGCTAAGAGATCATAAAGGTTTGGTTCTTAGTGCAAAATCCTACAAACTAGCAAATGGATCAAATAATGCCGCTGAAGCGCAGGCTTTACTCTATGGTTTGCATTTGGCCCAGATTCTTAAAATCTCTCATTTAGAGATTGAAGGTGATTCCCTAATTTTAATAAATGCTTGTAGGGAAGGGTATTCACATAATTGGATGCGAGCCTATCATTTAAAGCAAATTATCAAATTTTTGAATCTTTTTTCGCAATACAAGTTATTGCATACTTATAGAGAAGGTAACATGGTGGCTGATTTCTTAGCTAATGTGGGTTGTGATCAAACTATAAGTGAAGTGGCTCATTGTGTTCAAATTGGGAAAATTGATGTTGAGTTGGAAAAGCTAATTTCAAAAGAGGAAGTCGGTATCTGACTATAAGCTATCATTGAATTTAATTTATTTGGAAGCATCAAGTTTGGAGGTGCTAGTTGGAAGAATCGCTTATCTAGCAACTTTCACTTTTACGGTTGATGATTTCAAATAATTTTTTTCACAAATTTATGATATTAGTTGTTTTCCTATCCTGACAGATTTTCATCATGTGGCAGCATGGTTCAATTCGAATGGTTGAAAGGCTATTTTGGGATGTTTTTCTATTGATTATATGTTATGAAGAAGTACAAGATAGGAATCGACGGATTGGCACTTCTGTCGTGATTCTTTATTTTTTGGTTCCTCCTTTCTTACGATCAGATATTTGCAATCATAACATAAACCTATCTAAGTTGCCATGAGGTGGATGTCAATCTGCTTCATGCTAAATTCACATGGCATAGTGAGTAATCGGTTGCTATGCTATGAAAAAGAAAAATTTGTAGTTCTTTTCTCCATTCGTTATTGTTCATGCAATCATAAGAGAAAACTGTCGTGCCATGAGGTGGATGGCAAACAGTATCATGCAAAATTCACATGGCGTTACACTTGCTCTCTCTGTACTAGTTCTAAAGGCATTTTTAGATCATGGTCTTTTATTTCTGTACTTATGATACAAAATAGGTTTGTCAGTCATTTCAGTCGGTACTCCTTCAGATTTTCTCATGATAAGTTGGTAAGTTTACAAGTTTCAAGGCAGCTCGCAGTCTTTATATTCAGAGTTAATTTGGTAAGCTTACATATTATAAGGCAACTCGAGCTTAGCATTGTTTGCTCATTCAAAGTCTTTTGGAATTTATGGTTCTAACTTCACCTGCATGCTTCATTATGGATTATCCACTACATAATTTTAGAATGTGGCTCCCAGTTCCGAGTTGGGAGAGCCCATTTTCTGGTAAGATTGATATGCAGTTTTTGCAAACTATTTTCAGATTCAGATGCTCGTGTGATTATAAATGTCTAATGTCCATAATTGGAAAAGCGGTTCTTCAACCTAGATCAAGAAGGATGATCTTTCCATCCAATATTCTCTCAATCTTTTTGTCTAATGTCATGGATATCTTGCAGTGCTTTGATTCAGTCAATTCTATAGCCGATACAATGGTACATGCTATATTTCTGGAAAATGAGGCAATTCTTTCCAGTGCTTAGAATTATGTTTTTTCGTAGGGTCAAGGCTATGTGGGTGGTATTTTGCCTCCTCATCTTTTATCAGATAACACAACAATTGTTAATGTTTATGATGCTTTAAAATTGTCTCTTGAATTTTCAGACGCTAGCCACCTAAATAAAGCATTATCATTGCTCTCTCATCAATTGGGAAGAGAAATGTCTGAAAGTTTCAGGGAGAAATTTCACTATATCTCTTTTCTGCTTCATTATAATTGTTATCATGCAGCATCTCCACTTCAAAAAAGGACAAGGACAATGCAATATCCTTTCCTAGAAGAGTCTTGGTTTGAAGCATTCGATCACTCTTTTGATGGCAACAACTTGAAGCTTGTGAGCAAGGCAGAATTTTCTCAGCTAGATCAAAATGATAATGAAGTACAGGGGGATAACGAGTTGTCTCAGCTAGAGCAAGATGGCAATAAAGAACAGGGGGATAGTAAGGAAGTCTTTGTCCCGATGGAGGAGTAACAAAAATGCAATAATTTTTTGAATGAGCACAGTTTTTAGTAAATTTGAATCATCAACCATCTACTATTGTAAATCAAGAATTTATTATCCTGATATAATTGTAAATTGGCATTTCATTGTAGATATAAAAAACAGAGTATTTTTATTTTCATGTTGGGCTATAACCGGAGGTTTTCTTACTGGCTCTTTCCTCCCGATATGTCCTTTGAGCCAGTAGATGTATAAGTTGATTAATATTTAAATATATAGTGGCTTACCACTCTTATCTAAAAAAAAATAAAAAATTAATTTAGTTTGGGAATGATAAATGTGTAAATCAATAATTGAAAGAAAAGAAATATAAGTATTTAGCATAAAATATGTAAATTAATGTTAAATTAGTGTAATGATTGAAATTGTATACCCTTACAATTTTGCATTATTTTTTAAGTCCACTTTAGTGTTCATCTCTCTTATTGTGCTTTTTAGATTCATTCAACCTTTACCTTAGTCTTTTCTTGGTAAGGTAATAAGGCCTTTTTAATGAAAAACATTCTTCAAAAAAGACTAGTATAAGCATTTAGAAGTAACCATTAATTTTAGAAATCATGTGTACTTGTTTTAATGGGCTACATAAACATGTGGAAAATTTATAAATTGGGGTAGTTAAGTGGATTTATTTAGACCTTTTAGTAAATTATAGTTATAATTAATAATAAAAATAGGATACTGCCAAGGAAAGAAGTATTAATAATAACTATTATAGTAAATGAGAGGAGTTAGGAACCTATGAGTTGATACAAGGAATAAAGGGGGGTCCTAAGAAGATGATACCACTAAAGTAGGCCTGAAAAAGGAATTAGGGATGAATACAAGGATTAATTAAATTCCAAATAAAAAAACCCATGCCAAAAGGAGATAGCAAGATATTAAGATAATTTTTTGAAGAAATTAAGATAGTTCATGAGATGCACATAGAAGAAGAAAAAATATTGAAACAAAACCAAATAAGATAAGGAAGATTTTGAAAAAGGATGGGAAAAGGCTAAAGAAGCCTCAATTGAGTGCACCAAGAGGGTTGTTGTTGAAAGTGATGAGTATCCACCAATAGAGGAATCAATATTTATTGTGATGTTCAATAATGATGAAAAATCTAAAAGAATAAATATCATCGTTAAATTATAAATTTTTGAATAAATATGTAAAAGAAAAAATATCATTGTTAAAATTATAATTATTCCATGGATACTAACCATCCATATAGTCATTATATTAAAGGTAAAATGATAGGAAATGATATGGAACTTGATATTTATTGTGATGTTCAATAAAAACTTTATTAAAGATTGCATATGATCCAATAGTTAAAGGTTTGACCATTTACCCCTAAATTATCCTTATACCAAGGTTACTCCTAAGGAAAGGGTTAAATGTCAAATGAAATGAAAGATCCCATGTGGCATTTCCTTCCTTAGTACTTTGGATTGGGTGGAATTCTTAAAGACTAATCTATATCTCCAATCAGTCTTGTAATTCACATGCATCCACTTCCCTTGCCCAACATATCCTAATCACATAATTCACATCTTTGATATATGTGAAGGATATTTTTTGTGGTTTATGATTTTCTTCCTACCTCTTTTTTCTATTCCCTTATTTGAACAATTTAGATTACAAATCGAAACTTGGACTTAAGGATCAAAGAATGAACACATTCAATCTTAAAGTGCAAGCTTTTACTATTTTACTATTCATTGTAACTTGATTCTCCATTTGTAAGTTTTGTTGAAGTGAATGATCTAAAGATTTTTTTAAGTGAATGGTATTGTTTCTATTTGAAATGCAAGCCTAGATTTACACAGTTTAAAAATACATGGGTTTGGTACATTGTGAATTGTAAGTTAAAAAACTCAATGTGTTTTGAAACACAACACGTTTTGAAACCTCCTATTTGTCACAAGAAATTCATAACTATACATATCTAGGTCTCCATTTGAAATAAAAACATCAAATCGTGATAGTGTGTTTGGGTATGAAAATTACATGATTCAAAACATAGAGCACGATTTGTAACTTGCACTTCACATGGTATCTAAAACACACCATTTTTTGTAACCCTTACTAGATCAAAAATTATATTCAATTTGCCTAATAACATGAACAATGGTGTTGTTTTTATTTGAATTGTAGACCTAGATATATGTAGTTTAAAAACACATGGGTTGGGTATGTTGTGAATTCTAGGTTAATAAACACAATGTGTTTTGAAACATGACACATTTTGAAACCTCCTATTTATCATGATAAATTTATAACTATACATATCTAGGTCTCTATTTCAAATAACAACATCATTTCATGATAGTATGTTTAGATATGAAAATTTACAAGTTTCAAAACACACCATGATTTGTAACATGCACTTAACATGGTACCCAAAACACATTGTGTTTTGTAACCCTTGCTATGGAAAGTATATCCAATTTACCCAAGAACATGAATGATGGTGTTGTTTTTATTGAGTTTTGGACCTAGATATAACATAGTTTAAAAACACATGGGTTGGGTATGTTGTCAATTTTAGGTTAATAAACATAGTGTTTTTTGAAACACGACACATTTTGAAACCTCCTATTTCTCATAATAACTTCATAATTATACATATCTAGGTCTTCATAATTATACTCATTATGTGATATATTTTGATGTTGTTATGATACAGTTTCATTTAGTAGTTGATGCAATATCTTGGTGTGTTTTTATGTATTTTCTTCTATCTTTAACAATGTTAAAGGTCTTGAATTGATGGTTTCATATTAAACAAATTCATTGAATCATTTGCTACATACAAATTCTTGTACATTACATTAAAATTTAAAGAAATGCATGTATTTTTCATCATATTAAATAATGGGATTGCTACAATTCAAAGGGTGATCACTCTAGATATTGAATTTTTACATATGTAGTATGTATTATTGTCACACCTTTATTGCATATTGGCCTATAGTTTTCAAAATTATTTCATTTTTTTTATTAAACATTTATAGTTTACTTGGAAAAAACATAATATATTCATAACTATACTTATCTATCCATTATTTACATATGTATTTTAAATAACAATAAAATCTCAACACAATGTGTTTTGGTATGAAAAAGTGTGGGTTATAAACATAGTGCATTTTTAAGCTTGCAATTTGTTATAGTAGGTAGTTTGTGTTATTTGAAGTGTGTACTGTGAGGGTTAAATCCCTATGCCATGATGCACAGGTTAAAAACCAAAGAATATTTTGACACCTCAAATTTCTTATAAGATATTCATAACTATAATTATCTAC
This sequence comes from Sequoiadendron giganteum, assembly GCA_007115665.2. Lineage (NCBI taxonomy): Eukaryota > Viridiplantae > Streptophyta > Pinopsida > Cupressales > Cupressaceae > Sequoiadendron > Sequoiadendron giganteum. The sequence goes on along the minus strand of CM021108.1, from coordinate 438,797,474 downwards.
ATGGAATTTTAAATAGTTCATCACAATTTCATGACGTTGTGTTTGGGTACGAGAAATTGCAAGTTTCAAAATCCACTATTTTTTGTAACTTGCAATTCATAAGGTACCTAATAACACCGATTGATTTGTAACCCACCGATTGATTTTTAACCTCTAATATGGAGAAGGATATTCAATTTACCCAATAACAACAATAGTGGTGTTGCTGCTATTTGAAATGTAGACTTATGTAATGATAGTTGCAAACCATATGGGTTGGGTAAGTTGTGAACTGTAGGTTATAAAACACAGTGTGTTTGAAGGATACAATTTTTTATAGCAAGCATCATGTGCAATGTGAAGCATGTACTATGAAGGTTAAACCCCTATGCCATAACATGCATGTTTAAAACTAAATAATGTTTTAAAAAACATGATGATTTGTAACCTGCTCTTCACATGGTATCCAAAACACATTGTGTTATGTAACCTCTACTATGGAAAAGTGTATTCAAATTACCCCATAATAGGAATAATCCCTTCCTCCTAAAAAAAATAAAAAAATAAAATAGTTCTAGAGTAAATAGTTTAAAATTGATATTTTATAAAAATCCAATGCAACTTATAAGAAATTAAAAAATATTCAATAAATAAGAGGAGATGGAGGCACTAAAAAAAACAAGACTTGGGACTTGATTGATTTATTTGAAGGTGAGAAACCCATTGGTTGCAAGTGGGTAAACTAGCTGAAATTTAGAGTAGAAAAAAAATTAGAAAGGTACAAGGATAGTTGGTGCAATGGGTTATTCTAAGGTAGAAGGAATATAATTTAGTGAGATATTTACCTTGTATCTATGTTCAGTTTCATTAGGATGTTGTTGTGTATAGCTACATTTTTTGATTTTGAAGTGGACAAAATAAATTTTTGAATACAACATTATCATAGGGAGATTTAGATGAGGAAATCTATATTTTTTAACCTAAAATATTTTAGATCAGGGGTATAAAATATTTGGTTTGTAAACTAAAAGAATCTTTGTATGGATTAAAGTAGTCACAATGTATATTGTATCAAAATTAGAATTGAGTTTTCCAAGGAACCAAGTTGAGTTAATAATAGTTTTACATGTTGATGATATGCTAATAATTAGGAATAATGGAGTTTTGATTAGATAACTCAAGGTTTAGTTGGATTTCAGGTTTGAGATGAAAGATCTAGGTGCTATAATGTACATACTTGGTATACAAATAAACAAAAATATGAATAAGAAGAAGTTATGGTTAAGCTAGAGGAAATATCTTGAGACTATTCTATAGTGGTTGAACATGCATGATGATAATACTATAAGTATTACTTTTCCAATAGCCACTAAGTTGAGCCTATAAAAATTCCCTAAATTTATGGAGGTTTTGAGGGACATAAAAAAAACATATTGTGTGCAGCGTTATTTACTATCCTAAAAGATGTAAAACACAAAGAAATGCAAGGAGAAACAACACAACACCACCTCAAGATTAGCCTAAGTTTAACTTAAATAAAAGAAAGATGGAAAAAAAAATATACCTTATCCAAGTTGATCTTTTTGGTTGGCCCTTTGATGTAGCTTGAATTTGTGCTCCTTGATGGCAAATACGATGAAAACGATATGTAAAGTGATCTAGATTGCAAGATGAATGCAATGAAAGATGTGGGTATTTTGGTGGATGAATGCAACAATGGAGGTTGAATGGAAGTATGCAAGTGCTTGAAATCTTGTGTGCTTGAGAGTAGAATGCTTGAATGCAAATTATATTATGAATGTGATACGAAAAAATGATACAAAATCTTCCATTTTAAGGGAAGAGTCTATAGAGAATTCAATTGATAGGATTTAGCCAACATAGGCAAGATGGAGGGTTGTGGTGAGTTGAGGACTCACAAGCCCTCACATCTTGCCATGTGGAAGATGAGGTGTCAAAAGGATAGGTGATGTTGAAAGAGGACATGTGAGGTGGAGAGAGGACATGTGAGGTGGAGGTACTTGCAAGTACCTTGGGATTAGGGAAAGATTTCCTCAAAAAAGAAGTTCTTGTCCCCATATAAGGATGATGGTGACAAGTGAAAATTTTTAGAAAGTCTTTTTTTATCATCATGGGAATGAGAGAAGTTTTTGGGGGAATAAATGTGAATCTTAAATTCACATGATTAAGGAGTACCTTGGGGATAAAACAAGGTCCTCATAAAGGAGATCCTTGTCCCATGTGATTGATGTGACTTATGAAGGAATTTAGAATTTCCCAACAACCTACATGGGGAAGAGAAATGAATTGAATGAATTGAATGAATAAATGTGAATTTTAAATTCACATGGGGAAGAGGTCAATGCTTAATAAAGAAAGCACTTATGAAAGGTTGACTTGGAGGACATACCAGAAATGGCAGGTGATTAGATTAAAGTTGTGCAAACATGTGATTAGGAAGATTAATGAAGGATTAAAGACAAGTGGCCAAATATGGAGGATGTGACATTAATCTTGATTAAGGATGTGCACATCCTAATCATGGATTAATTAAACTAATCCAGATTAGAAGAAGATTATGGAGGATGTGACAAGGAAAAAAAAAAAAGGGAATTTAAAATTGATTTAAACTCAAAAAGATAAATGACTAAATTAAATAAATTGATATATTAATTTAATTTAGAGAAGAAATGATGAAAAGTAAAGTATTTAATTATTAAATTAAATACTTTAGAAACCTTAGAGGAAGGGAAAATATTAATTAAATAAGTCATTTAATTAATATTGATCAATGAAATAGACGAATAAAGGATACAAATTTGACCGTATGGGAGTGGTCAAATTTGGATGTCTACATTTTTTCCCTCTTCGAAATACTGTTAGAATAACAGTGTTTCAAAGAAAAATAAAATGCAGATGACTCTATAGAGGAAGTGACTAGAAAATGATGCCCCAGCATGGGAGAAGTTGTGTGAGTTGTTCAAATGGAGGGAAGTGAAGGGAGATGCCCTGATCTCACAAGAAAGTGACTAAGAAGGAGGAATGGATAAAAATGGTAGGGTATGCCCCCTCGAGAGGGTGGTTGGGGAAGAAAAAGGGGCCTCGAGCAACTTCTCAATATGGGGAAACAAAAGAAATCAATTTTTGCACAACCAAAATCATAATTCATGGGTTGGAGAAAGAAGGGATGGAGGATACATGAAATGGAATGGAGGAGAAAATGAAATGCAATCCTAATGCAATTTTCCATTTTTGGAGCACTGATTTTTGCTATAGCATAAGACACTGGGTACCATGGTATGTGAAACCAAGGCAGATTACTATCTAATGCATACACAAACACAACAAACAAGGAGGCTATCCCAACACCCCAAATTCATAATGACTTTGGTCGGGCTAGGTATTGGGATAACCACAAGCACAAAAGGATGCCCCAACGTAACACAATACCTCAGGGGTCTCGATGGATACTACGTGGGACAACCAAGAAGACAAAAACAAAGATCAAGATATGCCCCTATGTTAACCAGTCAAAACACACCATAATATGATAGATCATGGTGGCCTTGACAAGTGATGATAGGGAGCTCAAATGATAAATAAAAGCCAAAAGTATCAAAATATTGCAATCAATTTCAAAACATCCTTTGCCATAGGATCAAGAGGATGGATGGGGTTGATGAGGTCTATTAGAAAGGATACATCCTATTGAGACCAAAGATGGATACTAAACTAAAAGATTGATTATGACCCAGGAGACTCCAAAACCAATTGAATCTCATGATACAAATGGATCTCATTTGTGAAGAACTAGCTAGATAAGGACATACTTGGCAGTACAACACAAGGAACGAGACACAAGACACAAGACTGACACACCCTAAACACCTAGGGGCTCGAGGGTTGATAAGAGATTAGCCTTTCCTACGTGAAAGCACAAATCCCTCGTAGTTCAATAAAATACTATGGATAAAAGTGGAAAGAGGAAAATGAAGATAGATGATGAAGGACAACGATGAGACTAACCAAAAATAGAGCAAAGAAAAAAAAAGCCCTGGGGGTGGATCAAATGATCGACCTTGCCTACATGAAAGCACGTAGCCCTCATAGTTTGACAAAAGACGAAAGACCAACAAGGGATAAGAGCGAAAAGGGGAAAATGGGGATAGATGATGAATGATCGAAACCAGATCAACAAAATGCCTCGAGGACGGATCAAATGATCGGCCTTGCCTACGTGAAAGCGCAAGGGCAATGTAGTTCGACACAAGGCCAAAGAAAGACAAGGGACAAGGGATGATGAGATGACCATGATAAATGGATAAAAGGATGGATCCAATATGATGAGCTAGGATAGGTCATGCGGATGGGATGGTTGATATGCCTAAGATGTGGATTATGTGAAGCTCGGGGATGGGATAGTTATCCAGATCATCAGAATATGAATTGGGAGGATGAGACGATGTATAGACAAGTGATGAAAAGCGATAAGAGATCGAAAAGATGTGAGAAATAGATAGGAGTGATGATAGTGAGATAAATAGCATTGGATTGCATGGGTGTAGTGTATAGCTTGATACCAATGATAAGGGATTATGAGATGGAATGAAAACAAAGATAAAGGGGTGGATAGATAAAGATAGGGAGAGGGAAAGATGCTAGGATGGATGGATAGAGGGATAAGGATTTAGAAGGATGGAAGAGATTGTTTGGATGGGTAGGGAGATAAGGACGGGGAGATGGAAGGGATTACTTGGATGGATGGATGGGTGATTTCACCAAGGACTATGTCACAAAGAAGAAGATTCCCCACTCTAGATGTGTCATGCGTGATGAGGCAAGAGGGATAGTAGATAGTAGGATGGGTGGATAAGGGAGTGAGATGGACATAGATAGGAGATATGGATAAGGAAGGGATATGGGTGTCAGCATGATGGATGGATGATGAAGGTAGATGGATGTAGATAATATGCATGGATCATTAAAGTAGATGGGGAGGATAAGGAATATGATAGCGTATGGATGAGGGGAATATATGCCAAGAGGTGTCCAAAGCATGTATATATATGTGCCCCTATCTTTATCAAGATCACAAGGAAGATGGAGGGACTGGGGTAAATGGGATATGATGGATAGGATGTAGAAGATAGGAAAATGTAGGAGATGGAGGAAGGGGATGCATAGATGGGAGTTTCCCCCAATTGTGGAAGTAAACCGGATGGGGGATTTATGCATGATGCTTGTTTTCCAAGTTTTCATCATGGTACTTATCCAAGGCACTTGTTTACCAAGTTTGCATGATTGGATGGATTATTTTTCTTTACTATTTTGTTGGATTTTTTTATTTTTTGTTTTTTGACTTTTTGGAAAGAAATGCGGATGGAGATGGATAAGGATAGGGATGTGGATATGTGGATTTAGAATATAGTTGATAGGGAGATGGATGAAGGACTCAAGTATCAAGTTCCATAAGATTTTATAAGAGCCCACGTTTGAAGCTAGTATTCAGATGTTGGTACAACCTTATTAGGATATAAGGATTATGCAAGAGGATGGATTAAAGGGATTTGATGGGGGAGATATGGGGGATAATGGATGGGATGTGTGATGGGGGAAGGTGTTCAAGACCAACATTGGCACATGTGGTGGGGGATGTGAAAGGATAGGGGATGACTGGAATGTGGGGATAATGGAGGAGTTGGGGTAGTGAATTTTGGGACATAGGGACCCAAAATAGATTTAGGAGATGGAGGATGTGAATTTTTTTTTGTGGACTAGCAACTTTGGATGTCATTATGGATTTTTCATTTGAAGGCACTACATCTTTTTTCTTGGGAATCCACATGGTTCTGATTTTTGATTTAGTGGGACTTGATGGTCTTGTGGATGGATTTGGATTTTGGATTTGATTTTTCTTTTCTTGAACATGTCTTTTTAAGGGGACATGAGGAGCTTTAGATTCATGTGGATGTTTGGGTTTATGCATTTTTGCTTTGGCATCCAAAGTTATTTTAGTAGCGATGGGACAAATATAAGGTGGTGGATGATGTGGAGGAGATATAAATGGAGTGACAAAGGTATACTTTTGATGATGATGTGTGGATGGAGGATGTGAGATAGCATGCATGGAGGGGTGCCTTTGTTGATTCTGATTAGGAGTTATGAATTTAGGATTCTTATGATGCGTGCTAGGGACAGGTGATGGATGGATAAGAGGATGAAGAGGATAAGATGGAGGAGGTGATTTTGGGATATAAGGGCCCAAAATGGAAGTTGTATATGGAGGATGCATTAGGGTGGATGGAGGTACGTAAGAACACAAAATAGATGCAGTAGATGGAGGATGAGCAATGGTGGATAGAGGGACATAAGGACCCAAAATGGACTTAGAGGATGAAGGAGGAAGATGGACGGTTGTTTTGAGGTAATATGATGGAGGAGGGTGGATGGCGACAAATGGTTTGGTAGAGAGATGGGAAGTGCCTCTCATTCCTTTGGAAAAGGCTCACTTATGATGTATGGAGGTTGTACCAACATTTTTGGATTGTGATTCTTGGGAGATATATCCAAGACCTTGTGTGCTTGGATGTTCTTTGACCAGGATGGGCTCTAAAGTACCTTGCTCATAAAGGCCTAAACATTTTCCTTGATAGTTCATGTTCTTGAGCATGTGATCTATGGTAGGGTGCATATTCTTTTGGAAGTATGATGCGAGTCCATTAGCAGGTGGAGCAGGAAGGGTGGTGCATATACTTTGTTTTTCTTCTAAAAGAATACCACCATGGATGAGTGTAATGTTACCAAGGTGATATAAAAGTGGTGTTGGGGTGACAAGGCTAGGCGACGATGGAGGATTATGTGATGGAGATGATGGGGTGGCAACATCCTGATCAGGAGGAATGAGTGATAAGGGATCGAGAGAGAGATTAGGTGGTATAACAAGATTTGGATTTATGGCAGTGGGTGATAAGGGCTCATGAGATGGGCTGATTGGATCTTGAGTGCAAAGGGGATCATGGGATGGAGCAGATGAGTTAGCGTGATCTTGAGATGGGGTAGATTGGATGGTAGGATCAAGATCCCATTGAGGAGAGGGATCATGAGATGAAATGGATGAGGGACTATGATCTTGAGATGGAGTAGATAGGATGATAGGATATTGATTTGGAGGAGGGGATATGCTTGTATGCTTTGGATTAAGCTCTTGGCATGACTCGTCTTGTGTGGAGGAGTGTTGGGGGGACTCCTCAAGTGGGGGAGATGGAAGGACAGAGGATTCATGAATGTCATGGGATTGGATTTTGGTGAGACAAGGGCTATGGGTGGATTGGATTTGGGTGTCTCCAAAGGATTGGGTTGATCTACAAGTAGAAGATGGGGATGCAATGGATTTGTTGGGTTTGATGGTTTCAATCGCTTGGACGGTGTTATATATGTAATGGGAGTGATAAACATAGGATGGGGAAGGTCCTCATTGCTAGTGACCATACATGATCGAGCGAGAGGGCATGGTTCCAAAACATCAAGATGTGGATTTGGGGATGTCTCTTCTGTCATGAGTCCTTGGACAAAATTTTGAAGGAGATCTTTGGGCATTGTAGGTTCAGGTGGGGTGATGGGAATGGATGGAGGATTATGGATGGGTGGAGGACCAAGATTAGGGATTAGTGGATTAGGATTAGATAAGTGGATGGAATTGGATAGAGGACTAGGAGTAGATGGATGATTAAGCTTGGCGAGTGGATCAAGGTTAGATGGAGGATTGAGATAGGGTGAATTGATAGGAGGATTAAAATATAATGGAATGGAGGGGGGAGTAATACAAGAGCATGCAGATGCTAGATTAGGTTGGGGAGATTGGGATGGTTGATTATAGTAGGAATATTGGGATGGTGGATTGTGATAGGAAGGTGTGGATGTTGGATTAGGATGGGAAGATTGAGGTGGTGGATTGGAATAGGAGGACATAGATGGTGGATTGGCATAGGAGGACATGGATGGAAGATTAGGATAGGAAGATTGAGATGGTAGATTAGGATAAGAGGACATGGGTGGAGGATTAGGATAAGAAGATTGAGATGGTAGATTAGGATAAGAGGAATATTGGGATGGTGGATTATGATAGGAAGGCGTGGGTGCTGGATTAGGATGGGAAGATTGGGATGTGGGATTAAGGTAGAGATATTGTGATGGTTGATGATGATAAGGATAGGAGTATGGGGATGGTGGATTAGTATAGGAGGATGTGGATGTTGGATAGGAGGGAGATGTAGAGGGAGGACATGATAGATATGTGGATGGTGAGGGTACCAGATATCCCTTGTCCAGGGTAGCATAAGGACTATTATTAGATGCAGATGAAGGCATGGGGGAATAGTTCAGAGGAATGGATGGACTTGGAGAGGGGATCGGAAGAAGCTTTCTAGCAACAATAGCATCAAGGGGATCTATATTATACTCATCTTGATCAACAAGACTTTCATTATCATCATCAACGTAGTTGAGATTCCCATTGACTACTATTGTCGGTTGCGCGAAAGGAAGATAAGGATTCATGACAGATATAGATGGAAAATATAAGAATAGATGATTAGCATGAAATAATAGATGATGAAAAGATAAATAGGATGGATTGGAAGAAGATGGAAGAAGATATAGGTGGACTAAAGCTCAAGTTGGGATTCAGGTTAAGCTTCGATGGGGATTGGATTAAAGCTTAGATTCAGATGATGGGATTAAAGCTTAGATTAGAATTGAATTGGATATTAGGTTAGGAATAGATTGAAGCTTAGATTATGGTCTGAAAAAGCCTAGGAGTGACAAGATTGAGAAAAATCAAAAATTATTTTTTTTATGGTTTTTTCTATGTCCTAGTAAATCACATTTTCGGAGGTCTTCAGAGCGGAATTTGGGGTTGAAACTTGCATCTATCCCTAAAATTAGGCTGCTACAGGCCCACTATTTTAGGGATTGAATTAGTAATCTTGGAGACCTTTCCAACAATTTAAAAGGTTTTGAATTCTGAGCACCGAGTAGAAAGTTATGACCCCAACAAGTTGGGGTAAATAAATCCCTAGTTTTTTAAAAAAAAATTGGATGGTTTGGGGATGAATAGGAAGAGGAGAAATGATTGGATTATGTTTTTGGGTTGAGGAAGATGTAGGCTAATTGTGGCATGAAGGATTGACCCTCTTTATTTTTTATGGGAAGCAAATTTTCCTCTGTGTGAAACAAATTCACTCGAATAGAGAAGCAGATTCATCCAAGCAGAGAAGCAGATTCTCCCCCTAGGAGAAAGTTCACCCAAATTTGGGGCAAGGTCATGTTGATGGGTGTTTTCTGCAAAGCAACAACTCAGACAGAACATAAAATATCCTATCTCTCTTGAAAGGTTGATCTCTATGAGAAAAGAGATAACCCCAAGGTCTCTTGGGTGTCAGGTCTTGACAATGCAGTAGAACCACTCAATGATAAATGTGAGAATGTTGGTAATCACAATGGGATCTTACAAAATGAGTATTGGAGGCTCTAAACTTATCAAGTTTTATAATAGAATGATATTCAAATTCTTAGTTCTAGCTGGAGTTCAAAGAAATAATAAAAGATGGGGGATTTAGAAATCCTAAGATTAATACTACTCTTGAGATTAATGATACTGATGATGGAATACTTGGAGTGGACCAATCTCTACAAAATTAATTTCTGCTCAACCCAGGCTATACCTGCAATCCCACAGAAACAGTGCAATCTTCTAAGGTATTAAAGATTTTTATATCATAAACATTCATTAAATGAAACTGGACGAATGTCTACAATTGAACTAAGCACACGAGTATCAGGTATAGGCTGACCTTGTGTAGCAATCCCATAATCAAGAAGCTGCCCAAAGTGTGAACCAAAAATCGCTAAAACACTCCAAGCATTGAATAACTAGCACCATTAAATTACTCAACTCTAATCTAAAATGCATTCATATGGTTCAAAACAATTTCAAAGATAGAACAAGAATCATGCAGGATAAATTGGTTCAAAGAAGGCACCAGTAATAACACAATGTCTTCACTTGCATTGAATCATCAGTAATTAAAACAATTTGGATGTTCAGTGTTACAACATTTGCTTGAAATATGACTAACTTCTAACTATAACCATCTACTCTAATTCTAACAAATTAACTCATTGTCTAAATTAATTGGCAACCAACTTAACCAGCCCTTACGAATGAGGCCAAAGGCCATACTTATAGAAATCCTACCTGTGTGAGCCAGAGCTAGGGTTACAAAGAAGGTTGGCCACCAACCAAATTGGCCCCGACAGCCTGCAATAAATCGCCACCCTGCATTGAATGCGTGAGGTTCCCTCCTCAGATCGACCCCAAATTTCACAAATCTTGAGTCAGGCAGCTCGAACCCGCAGGTCCCATCTGCCATTAATGCTCCACTCGCACGAACAAAAGAATGACAACACACACGCAACACTAGTTCGAATACGAGCCACCGACCAAACCTGAGCTGGGCAAATGAATGACTCAGATCAAGTCAAACCAGGTTGAGCCCCCCAGGCCACGTCCACCTTGGATCAACGGCCACTGAATGCGCCAACCTTGCATGTAGGAATGGGTTTCGCCTATCCACGACCACAATATGTACTCGACTGTATCCCGTAGATCTCGCAAAAATATTCAAAGTACACCCATCCTTCCCTTGGCCCCGACATCAACCTTTAGCTCAATCCAATCTGTATTCAAAAGGGCCACCATTAATGCTCTATACATCATCAAAATCCAAGTCGATCCAATAGGGTCCCCAAGGTAAGAAAACCAAGCACAAACCCAAGTGGAGGTGGAACCAAAAACAGACAGAAGTGGAAACCAAAAACAAGAATGGAAGGAAAACGAGCAGAGGTGGAGATGGGACCAAGACAAGAACGGAAAGAAAATAGGCGGAGGTGGAACCAAACCCGACGGAGGCGGAAACGGAAAAAAGATGGGACTTTTCACAAAGTCCCGAGCTCAGATCCCATCCCGGTTCCGGTTTTGATGAAATAAAGGAAGACTGAAGTAGACCCAAGGGAAAGAAACCAACTCGAAGGCCGAACATAATGAAATGACAAAGACGTAGGAAGCGGAGCCAGAATGGGAACGAAAAACAAAACCGTGAACTTTGTCAAAGTTTAGAGTTAAGTTCCATCCCGATTTCACCTCCGAAAAACGAAGGAAAAAATGAACCAAGGAAAACCCAAGGGAGGAAACCGACCCGAAGGCCGAAGACAAGCAAAGCAATGAAGAAAACAAGAAGGTGGGAAATGGAGCCGGAATGGGAACGGAGACCGAACCATGAACTTTTTCAAAGTTCAGAGTTAAGTTCCATCCCGATTCCGCCCCCGACAAAACAATAGAAACAAGGCCAAAAGAGAAAAAGAACAACCCCCAATACCCCAAACAAAAACACCAATGGAAACAAAAGGCAAAAGGAACCCACCCCCAGAGAGGACATCCGCGAGACCCCAAAACCACTAGGAACTCAACTCAAAGGCACCCATAACCAAGACAAGCACCAAAGACCAAAACCCCAAGATTTTCAAAGATACGCTCAAAAAGTGGCAAGGCGATAGAAAAGGGCCAAAAGGGCAGGAAAAAGAGGGTCCCCACTTTCAGTGGGGCATGTGTGCAAAACTGCATAACAAATGGTGACTCCACTGGGGAAATGCTCCTGAGAATTTCAATGACAAACTAGAATCAAGAACTCAGAATCCCTGGTTTCAGTCCAAACACTAGGTTACCAATGGACAAGGTTTCAGAAATCACAAGCAAGCAAACCTTTCTTGTACCAAGGTCAAAGTGTGTGAGTATGCATTCATTTCCCTTTCCTAAGTTGCAATAGGGACCAAACTCAGTCCAACAGGACTACATAAGAATTCTAACTCCAAAAGCAACTTGGAGAGAGCCTCGCTGCTAGATAGGCATCCATAGCCCCGATGATATTATCACTGCGACCCTCCCTAGCATAGTTCTACTACCAGCCAGGCATCCATAGCCCCGGTAGAGATACTAGGATACCCCTGATAAGGTGAACATTTCTTTTGATTTTCAATATTTTATTTTATTTTCTTTTTCTTGATATTCTCTTTGAGGTTTGCTTTTAAAGCTTTACTTTTCACCTTGCAGGAAATGAAGCCCAGGCTCAAGGATGAGGACCACAACGACACTGGAGCAGAATTTAAGATTTTTCACCCAGTTAGACCTCCTAAAGACCACATGCGACCTTGGAATTCTTAAGATTTGTGTGAAGATATAAGACTCAAATACGTTCCAGAATTTTGACTTAATCAAGTGATTCCAGTTCCTAGTACATGCAACATCAGGTGAAGGAATTCCACCAGTTAAAGTGACTCTGAAAGGATGATTAGAGTTTGTAAATGAAATCCACAGAGCAACCCAGATAAGCAGCCAGTCATATAGATGCAATAATCCCAGAGGAAAGAAAGGAAACCCAAAGTAGGAGTAGAGCAAAAAGCCAAAACCAAGTGAAGAACAGCAACCCAAACCAAAAGCAGAAAAAGAGAAAAACAAACAAAGGAAACCCTACTCTAACCAAGGCAAAAGCAAAATAGCAAAAAGGAAACCTAATCTACTTATGTACAAGGATAGAGCTGAAAACAACTCAAGACTGGAAATAATGCTTTAAATACTACCCATTGACAGGCAGTGGGATATCCTCTCCAGTGAGGGTTTTCAAATGGAAGGCATTATCTCCCAGAATCTCTACAATCTGATAAGGGCCAAGCCAAAGTCTGTCAAATTTTCCATGCTCCCCTTTTCTGTCATGGGCTTTATCCCAGCAGAGAACCAAGTCAGAGATTCTAAAGGCTTTCACCTTGGCTCTCCTATCAAACCATCTCTTCACTAGACCTTGATGCCTAGCAAAGTTTTCTAAGGCTTCATCTCTTCTCTCTTCAAGGTGTAACAATTCAGTGAAGCGGGCTTCACTCTTATCTTCTCCATCATAGTACTCATTGATGAATTTCAGGGTAGGGATCTTCAATAGGATGGGAAAGATAGGTTCCAAACTATACACTAGGTGATAAGGAGAGGTTCCTAAGGATGTCTTTTGTCTGGTATGATCTGCCCTGAGAGAAAATCTAAGCTAGGTGTGCCAATCCTTGGGGTTCTTTTCTAGTAGTTTCTGGATGACTGTCAATAGGTTCTTATTGGAAGACTCAACTAAACCATTCCCCTATGGATAGTAATTGGATGCAAATTTTATGGCAATTCCATGATCATAAGCCCAGTTAGAAAAATTTAATGATGCAAATGCAGAACCATTATCACTAACTACAGCTAATGGACAACCAAAGTGATTAGTAATACCTGACTCCATGAAATTGATTACCACTTTAGAGGTGCATTGTTTGCAAGCAAAAGCCTTGGTCCACCTAGTAAAGTAATCGGTTATAGTAAGAATATACCTGTGGCCCGTAGATGAAGGTGGATTGATTGGACCTATAAAGTCCACCCCCCACTGTGTGAATTGTTTTACCTTTATGACAGGCTGAAGTGGAAGAGTTGCACACCTCTCCCTTTTAGTCATGGTCTGACATGCATGACAAGTTCTCACATGGTTATGCGTGTCCTTGAACAAGGTAGGCCAGTAATAGCCTGCCCTCAGGATCTGATTTACAGTAGAAGCTGTTGAGCCATGGCCTATGCCATATTTGTCATGAAATTCAGTCATTACTCTCCCAACCTCTTCCTTGCTTAGGCATCTCAAGTAGACCCCCTCATGATTTTTCTTGTATATAACAACTCCTTTCATCATAAAACTGCCACTCTTCAAATGTAGAGCTATCCTTTGTACTGAATTAAGGTGTTTAGGACACTGTTGGTTCAAAAGATAGTGGAGACTATCATCATACCAGTCCCCAGGAGAAACATCCTCAAGATTATAATGTTAGGCTACAAGGTGAGGACTCATTTTTGCCATTTTCCTGGTCATTCCTTTCCCTCTTACCAACTTCATGGGTTGAATTTCAATATCATACTCTTGTAACATAGTTACCCACTTGGCTCTACGTTCACCCAATTCATTCTGCATCAACAACAACTTGACTGCAGGATCAGGGACTATAGAAAAGACCTTATTTCTCAGTATATAGTGTCTGAACTTCTTCACAGTTCGGATCAAGGCATAAGCCTGCTTTTCAACATCAAGATATCTCAGTTTTGCATCTTTCAAAGGTACACTTATGAGTTCTATGGGACGCTCATTCCCTTGATCAAACTTTTTTGTCAGCAAGCTAGCATAGGAGCGATCAAAGGCAAACAAATAGATATAGAATGACTTAGCATAATTAGGACTCACCAAAATAGGGGCCTCAATAATAGCTCTCTTGATTTCTACAAATGCTTCCTTAGCCTCTGTATTCCATTCAAATTTTGCTTCTTGCTTCAACATGGCATTCAATGGCTTGACTATCTTTGCAAATCCAGTGATAAACTTTCTAAAAAAGTTAATCTTGCCAAAGAATGACTTCATTTATTTCTTGCTTGCAGGGGGTTGAATTTTCAGTATAGCCTCCACTCATTAAGGATCAATGGAAATTCCCTGTTCTGAAATAACATGTCCCAACTGCTTTCCCTCAGTGACTCCAAAGATGCACTTCTTTGGATTAAGTGAAATGACAAATTCCCTGCACTTCTGGAATACTTTGCATAAATCTGCAACATGATCACTTCTCTTCTTGGAAAATACTGTCAAATCATCCATGTAGATGATGATGCACTTGCCAACAATGTCTTTGAAGGCAATTCCATAACTCTTTGGAATGTATCCCCAACATTGATTAATCCAAAGGGCATTCTTCTGTAAGAAAAATTTCCCCATTTTGTAGTAAAGGTAGTTTTGTGCCTATCTTCATATTGGACCATGACCTGGTTGTATCCAAAGTACCCATCTAGAAAGGACACCATCCGAGATCCATTAACAATTTGAAGTACCTCATCTAGTGAAGGGACTGGATAATTATCCTTTTCAGATGCTCTGTTCAGGTTCCTGAAATCACCACACAGTTTGATTTCTCCATTTTTCTTCCTTACTGGAACCAAGTTTGCAACCCATGTTGAATGTCTTACTGGAAATATGATTTGTGCTGAAAGTAGCTTCTGTACTTCCTTCTGAATGATGGGCTCCAATAGAGCATTAATTTTTCTTTGTCTTTGCTTGAATGGCTTAACATTTGACTTGAGGGGAATAGTATGTGTAATGATTGAAGTGTCATATGTCCTCAAGTTATCATAACTCTAGGCTATCACATCCTGATATGTGTGCAAGGAATTAATGATTCCTTGTCTCTCCTCTGGGGTGCACATCTTACTAATAAAGACATTTTTGACATCACTTTGGGTCCCCATGTATGTTTCACACTGACAGTTGAGGGACTCCCTTTTCATTTTTTGCTCCTAATCTCTTATTTTATCCAGATCAAAGATCCTTTCCAATTGCACCATGCCTCTTGGGATGGTATTAGCCTTCAGATTGAGGACTCCTTCTAGGTCCATTTCAGCCTCTTGAGGCTCAACCTCATCAATCACTTGAGAAGCAAACACATCACAACTAGTGATAAAATCAAGAATATGCTTATCATCTTGAAATACCTGAAAATTGGTGATATTGTCAGGCACTAAGGGTACTAGAACAAGTTCCATAGTGAACTTCTTTAAGCCTGAAAGTGATAAGGGCTGCAATGTACCTACTGCCTAGGCCAGAGAATTAGCAGTTTGATTCTTACTTTGATGTATCAGTTGAATGTTGAAGGCATCAAATCCTTCAATAAGGTCCCATATTTTGTGCTTATAATTGGCCATCCTTTTGTCATGACATGAGTATTGTTTCCTTACTTGCCTGACCACTAGCTTAGAATCTCCAAACACTTTCAGAATTTTGAATTTCTTTCTTAATGCCACTAATAGCCCATGAACTAGAGCTTCATACTCAGCTACATTGTTAGTGCATTGGAATTGGAGTCTATGATCAACAAAGTAGGTCTTACCTTTAGGACTGATCAGCTCAAGCCCTGCTCTAGCACCTTGCTTCAATTTGGATCCATCAAACCTTAATGTCCAAAGTCATTAGCTCCTGCTTTTCTTGAAACACCTTTGTCCTTGCTGATGCCCGGAGGTTCTTCAGGATGCCTCAGGTTCTTTCCCTTTAGATCATTTTGAATGCTCTATATGTTTATCTTAACAGCTGGGACTATGTTAATGTATCCTTGTATCTGCCCCACTCCAGTTTTACATAAGCAACATTCCAGTTCAGAATGAGGAGCATTGTGAACTCTGCACCAACTAGGAAGAAGCAACTCTTCAAAGTTCATATTTTTACCCAGCTGAATCTGATCTTCTACACATTTCTGGATAAACTCTTGGAAGTTATCCAACAAACTGAGTTGTCTATCTGCATGATCATCAAGTTCCTCTGTTTGTTTAAATAGTGCTTGGGAACTGATGGCTTCTGATGTGGATTCACCAGAAGAGCTTTGCAGCACCAAGATTTCCTTTGTGTCTGAGGCAGGGGAGGCTAGGACATAGTTCCCCATACTGACTTCTGATACAAGTATCTCATTTGAAGTATTCTGATATTTAGTAATGACATACTTCATTCCAGGTTCTCTCTCAATTCTGATTTGATTTGGGACTCCTTTCCAGGGGAGCCACATGTGAGAATGGTCTATGGATGTATGTCCATTCAGTGCTCTGGTAAAGTCTCTACCCAAGATTAGACCATAAGTGCCAGGAATGTCTGCTACTTGAATATTAAGTATTTGTTGCACTCTAGGATCTGAAACAACTTGCATGGGAATCATGTTCAACTCTCCCACTATATTCACCTCTATTTTGTCCAATTAGGTGACCTTCTTCTGAGAAGCTGCAGGGGTAATACCGAGAGCCCTATAGACAACAAAAGGCATAACATTTGTAGATGCCTCTGAATCCAACAGACAATTGTGCAGATTCTTTCCAAAGATACAAACAAAAATCAAAAAAGGAGGGGTTTCCATTTTTCCTTGGAACAAACTCAATTGAGTGTCCACTTGTGCAACTTGATTTTTATCTTTTTCTTTCCCTCTATCCCTAGGTGGTGCCTGATTTAGGCCTTTAGGTGCTTGTGAAATAGGAGGCCTTCCAATTGCCTCATTGAATGCTAATCCTAGTGTTGCTATACTTGAATTAAAGGACCCTAAGACTACATTTCTGATTTCAGGAACCCTTAGCAACTCGAAAGCTGAAAGACTCACCTTCACTTTCCTGAGTTCCTCAGTGACATATTCTCCCAGTTGTTCCACATTCATGTCAGTGTGGACCTCCTTAGAATGACCAGTCTTCCTATCTCTTGCTGCATCAACATTTCTCGCTTTGGAAACATCTGGTTCTCCTTCTTTTGTAAGGTATTTTGTTGGCACCTAAGGGTAGGATGGATTGTTATTGGCATGTGGATCCGATGGAGTAGTAAAATTTTGTGGAGGGGTAGATGTAGTGAATGGACCTCCAACTTGTGGATTCTTGTGGGGCTTGCTCATCAGACCATACTTTCTGATAGGTTGTTGAAACATCTGTACTTCTTCAACATCAGCCTCTTCTTCATCCAATGGGCCATTCTCGTTCTTAGTTTCTTCATTAAATAGCTGAGAGATTTCATCTTCATTAAGCACTTATTTTGTCTCCCCATTCTGGATACTTGAGTCCTCTTCTAGTTCATTCTCCTCATCCCTTGGGAAAAGGGGCATGATTCAACACCAATACTGGGGAATCATAGGGATTTGAGGGTACCAATTCTTGGCCAGTGGATTTGTTTTCAAATTCATATTGAAATATGGAAGCATTAGTTTCAAATTCAGGACAATCAAACTCTGAGTGTTGACTTGTCTTGTGAAGTCTACACCATCCTAAAAAAGTTGCTTCTGCTAGGTACACACCACCTGGAGGTTTATCTTGATTGGAAGGTTGATCCAGTGGAGTGGGGAATCCTCCATTATTAGGTCTAGTATTCCATGGCCTACTCTATTTAGGTGGCTATCTCATTTCAAACCCTTGTCCACCTTGTTGACCTCTATCAAAGTTTTGATTTTTGTCATAGTGTTTCCCTCTATTATAACTTAATTGCACTCTCTACTGATTACCTTGGATTTGGCTATTCTAGTTCCTCAAGTAGCTTACCTTTGTGTTCAGATTCTTCACTTTCTTAGTTAACTCATCTAACCTTTTTTTATCAAGATTATTGTAAGGGACTGGATTCACAGTGTTTGGAGGGTATCTTGACACTCCTCCAGAACCATTAGACTGATTCAAAACTTCTGAGTTTTGCAAATATGTAGGGAAACTAGCTTGTGACTATGAATAAAGGGGTTGATGGACACCCTATTGCAGATAATTGGGCATTGGGTGAGTCTGACTTATTGGATGACCTGGGTGAGGGACCAAAGGAAACTATGGAATGGGATTCATGATGGGTGTGTGATTGGTTAGAGCCTGGTTGAGAGATTGGACTTGGCCTGGGTGAGCAGTAGGTCCCAGAGATGGCAGGGGTCCAGACAAGTGTTGTCTCAAGTCAGTACTAACCTTAACAACCTCTATTTATGCAATGAGCAGGGTAGTTGAGGGATTAGTTCTCCACTTAAGGAAGGTGGATGTAAGGTTGTCTAGGGCTTCGAAGTAGACTTCTAGGGTAGTGGCATCATTTCCCACATAAGGTGCTTGAAGTCTAGTGTATGCTCGATGGAACCTATTGTTGAATGATCCTATAGGCTCATTAACTTCTCTCTTGACTCCAATAAACTAAATGTAGAGCTCATTGGCACTAATGGGAATCTTAAACTTCTGTAGAAATGCAGCCTCAAGTTCAAACCAATTATGAATGGATGCAGCAAGTAAATGATTGTACCAATAAAAATCCTCCTCTTTGAGAGAATAAAGAAAAATTCTGCATGCAACATCCTCATGATTAATCCCTCTATCTCTCAAACAATTATGAAAGATCCTAATATGCTCCTCTACCATTCTATTAGGGTCATTTGTGTGAAACTTAGAGTAGAAATGCACAGGGTTCTTGGGCATAACATTGTAGTTATTGAATGTCAGAGGTGATGGGTTATTTGCCAAGAAATCCATTGGTGGAGGTGGAGGTGGTAAAGGTTGATTGATGATTGGTTGGGGTTGTTGAATGGAATCATCCTCAAAATCATATGAAGATGAGGTGGATGAGGGTGACGATAGTGGAAATGATAGGTTGGATGATGACTCCTCCCTTCTTCTGGTCCTTCTTGACCTGGTTGGAGGTGGCAATTCTTGAAACTCTTCTTCTTCTCCTGGTGTAGATCCGGTTCTCCTTTCGAGCCTCTAAAGAGAGATGGCATTTAGAAAATGCTCTAGCTTGCTTCTTCAGGCCCTCCTTTTAGCGCCAATCCTGTTGATGGGTGTTTTGTGCACATCAACAACTCAGACATAACATAAAATATCCTATCTCTCTTGAAAGGTTGATCTCTATGAGAAAAGAGATAACCCCAATGTCTCTCAGGTTTCAGGTCTTGACAGTGCAGTAGAACCACTCAGTGATAAATGTGAGAATGTTGGTAATCATAAAGGGACCTTACAAAATGAGTATTGGAGGCTCTAAACTTATGAAGTTTTATAATAGAATGAGATTCAAGTTCTTGGTTCCAACTGGAGTTCAAAGAAATAATAAAAGATGGGGGGTTTAGAAATCCTAAGATTAATACTACTCTTGATATTAATGATACTCATGATGGAATAATTGGAGCAGACCAATCTCTACAAAACTAATTTTTGCTCAACCCAGGCTATACCTGTAATCCCACAGAAATAGTGCAATCTTCTAAGGTATTAAATATTTTTAGATCATAAATATTTATTCAATGAAACTGGACGAATGTATACAATTGAACTAAGCACATGAGTATCAGGTATAGGTTGACCTTGTGTAGCAATCCCATAATAAAGAAGCTACCCAAAGTGTGAACCAAAAATCACTACAACACTCCAAGCATTGAATCACTAGTACCATTAAATTACTTAACTCTAATCTAAAATGCATTCAGATGTTTCAAAACAATTTCAAAGATAGAACAAGAATCATGTAGGATAAATTGGTTCAAAGAAGGCACCAGTAATAACACAATGTCTTCACTTGCATTGAATCATCAGTAATTACAACAATTCAGATGTTCTGTGTTACAACATTTGCTTGAAATATGACTAACTTCTAACTTTAACCTTCTGCTCTAATTCTAACAAATTAAATCACTATCTAAAGTAATTGGCAACTAGCTTAACCAACCCTTATGAATGAGGCCAAAGGCCATACTTATAGAAATCCTACCTGCATGAGCCAGAGCTAGGGTTACAAAGAAGGTCGACCACCAACTAAATTGGCCCCGATAGCCAGCAATAAATCGCTGCCCTGCATTGAATGCGTGAGGCGCCCTCCTCATATTGACCCTAGATTCCGCAAATCTCGAGTTAGGCAACTCGAACCCGTAGGTCCCATCCACCATTAATGCTCCACCCACATGAACAAAAGAATGACAATGTGTGCACAACGCTAGTTCGAATACGAGCCACCAACCAAACTCGAGCTAGGCAAACGGATGACTCAGATCAAGTCAAACTAGGTTGAGCCCCCCATGCCACGTCCACCTCAGATCAATGGCCACTGAACATGCCGAACTTGCGTGTATGGATGGGTTTCACCTGTCCGCGGCCACAATATGTACTTGATTGTATCCCATGGATCTCACCAAATCTTCAAAGTACACCCATCCTTCCCCCAACCATGACAACAACCTTCAACTCGATCCAATCTGCATTCAAAAGGGCCACCATTAATGCTCAATACATCATCAAAATTCAAGTCGATCCAATAGAGTCCCCAAGGTAAGAAAATCAAGCACAAACCTAAGTGGAGGTAGAACCAAAAACAAATGGAAGCGGAAACCAAAAATAAGAGTGGAAGGAAAACAGGCAAAGGCAGAGATGGGACCAAGACAAGAATGGAAAGAAAATAGGCGGAGGCGGAAACAGAAAAAAGATGAGACTTTTCACAAAGTCCTGAGCTCAGATCCCATCATGGTTCTAGTTCTGATGAAGGAAAGGAACACCAAAGCAGACCCAAGGGAAATAAACCAACCCGAAGGCCAAACACAGCGAAATGACAAAGACGCAGGAATCGAAGTCGGAATGTGAATGGAAACTGAACTGTGAACTTCGTCAAAGTTCAGAGTTAAGTTCCATCCCGGTTCCACCTCTGACAAACGAAGGAAAAAATGAACCAAGGAAACCCAAGGGAGGAAACCGACCCAAAGGCCAAAGACAATCAAAGCAATGAAGAAAACAAGAAGGCGGGAAATGGAGCTGGAACGGGAACGGAGACCGAATCGTGAACTTTGTCAAAGTTTAGAGTTAAGTTCCATCTCGATTCCGCCCCTGGTAGAACAAAAGAAACAAGGCCAAAAGAGAAAAAGAACAACTCCCAAGACTCCAAACAAAAACACCAAGGGAAACAAAAGGAAAAAGGAACCCATCCCATAGAGAGGACATCCGCGAGACCCCAAAACCACTAGGGACTCAACACAAAGGCACCCATAACCAAGACAAGCACCAAATACCAAAACCCCAAGATTTTCAAAGATAAGCTCAAAAAATGACAAGGCCATAGAAAAGGGCCAAAAGGGTAGAAAAATGAGGGTCACCACTTTCAGTGGGGTGTGTGTGCAAAACTGCACAATAGGTCACCCAACTTAGAGTTAAGGTTGCCCAAATTAGGGTCAAGGTCGCGCAACTTTGAGGCAAGGTCACCTAGCTTAGGGTCAAGGTCGCCCAACTTAGGGTCAAGGTCACCCAAGTCAAGTGCAGGGTTGCCCAAGTCAAGGGCAAGGTCATCCTTGTCAAGGACAAGGTCGCCCAAGTCAAGTACAGGATCGCCCAAGTCAAGGGTAAGGTTTCCCAACTAGGTGAAAGACTTGCCTAAATAGTTTTCAGACTTGTCTAATTCTGAGAAACAGTCAAATGACGTTGATAAATAGGATAAATAGACCCACTGAACGGGAAGATGGACTATCAGGATGAGAAAACAGACTACTAGAACGGGGAAACAGACTACCAGAACGGGGAAACAGACTACCAAAATGGGGAAACAAACTACCAAAACGGGGAAACGGACTACCAGAACGGGGAAACAGACTATCGAAGCAGGCAAATGGACTATTGAAACGGGGAAACAGACTATCAGAATGGGCAAACGGGCTATTGAAATGGGGAAACAGATGCTCGAAATGGGCGAACAGACTAATAGATTGACTGAACCGAAGGGAGGATTGACTGTATAGAGTGCAAAATCGCCCAAATATGAGGTAGGATCGCCCAACTCAGAGGTAGAATCACCCCTTTTGTAGAAATAGGTGAATGAAATGGGTTGTTTGACTGACAAAATGACTCAAATAGAGGGTAGAATCGCCCCTCTAGAGGTCAGGGTCACCTTTCTTATGGGAAAAATTGCCCCTATTGAGGGTAAGGTCACCTATTCTGTGAAGGATGTGAGATTTTGACAAGAACAAATTGGGGAATGACTCAGACAAAAGGCCCCTGTTAGGGGTAGAATCACCCCTATTAAGTGAAAGGTCACCCCTATCATTTGACCTGGACTTAACTTGGATAAAATGGCTATGGAAAAGGACAAAAAACACAACAAACAAGTAGAAGGCAAAGGCTGACTTGACTAAATAGACATACACTGATTTCGCACAAAAAAGATAGTTCAAACAGCACAATCCTAAGATTAGTATGAAGGGTATGACCAACACGGTCCTCTAACTAGGCTGAACAAGGAAAACTAGGGAGTCCTTGATATACGCATGGTACATGAGACACAACCATGAACACGAGCCCATCTACAGGAATGAGTCAGAAGCCCCAACGAGGTACTAGAAACTTGGACCAACTCTTCACGTCTTATCTAGGTATCACCCTAGCTTCGATGCTTCACTAGACACGACGTGACTGGATTGGGGTACAAATTTGGCTCTCCCCCCTTTATATACCCCATTGGTAACACATGGTTGGGATCATCCCTTAGGGTGATGAAATCGCCAAGCAGGTCCCGCTAAAAGAAGACACTAAACATTTTCTGCTAGTCCCCAGTCTCAGACAAAGTGCAAGGGGAAAGCTTGAACGATCAAGTGCCTCATAGGTAACACAAAGGACTAAGTGGACTATGATTTCTCTTTACCCAGGACCACCAAATGGCGCAAGCGGATTGAATACGTCAATATCCCACTTGACAAGCATGACAAACAAGTATTTTGAATCCCCCTAATTAGATCTATGTGCCTAACTAGTATGAAAATGGTAAACAAACAAGCTAACTAATGTTCTTGGTCCACTCTTCTTGTAGCAAATATGTTAGAGGTTTTAACCTTTGGTCTTTGACAAGCATGAAATAGCTACACAAATGTTAGTAAAAATAGGCACATTCACCAACAAAACAACTTAGAGGGTCAATACTAAGAAAAATAACAAGAAACGAACCCTAGAAATGAACTTCAAGTACCTGTTTTTACCTCAATCACCTTTGTCTAGGGAAGAATTGCCCCTGTTGAGGGAAAGGTTGCCTATCTTAAGGGAAAAGTCACCCATGTTGAGGGAAAGGTCACCCCTATCAGTATCAAGGTTGCCCCTATGCAGGAATCAAGGAGAAAATTTTCTCCTGTTTCACAGATGGGTGATTCTGCAAGGGCAAAATCACCTCTGTTTAGGGTAGGGTCGTCTTCGTTCAAGGCAGAGTCACCCCTGTGAGTTGTGGAGTCGCCTCTATGTAACCTGAACCTGCAAAACATCTAACAATAGCAAATGTGAAAGAAACAAACCCGTTTGTGGGTTCCACCGGGCGTGCTAGAAATATGTGCAGCGTTATTTGCTATCCTAAAAGATGCAAAACACAAAGAAATGCAAGGAGAAACAACATAACACCACCTCAAGATTAGCCTAAGTTTAACTTGAATAAAAGAAAGATGAAACAACAAATATACCTTAACCAAGTTGATCTTTTTGGTTGGCCCTTTTATGTAGTTTGAATGTGTGCTCCTTGATGGTAAATATGATGAAAATGATATGTAAAGTGATCTAGATTGCAAGATGAATGCAAATGGACGTTTGATGAATGCAACAATGGAGGTTGAATGCAAGTATGCAAGTACTTGAAATCTTGTGTGCTTGAGAGTAGAATGCTTGAATGCAAATTATGTTATGAATGTGATATGAAAAAATGAGACAAAATCTTCCATTTTAAGGGAAGAGTCACTAGAGAATTCAATGGCTAGGATTTAGCCAACATGGGAAAGATGGAGGGTTGTGGTGATTTGAGGACTCACAAGCCCTCACATCTTGCCATGTGGAAGATGAGGTGTCAAAAGGACATGTGATGTGGAAAGAGGACATGTGAGGTGGAGAGAGGACATGTGAGGTGGAGGTACTTGCAAGTACCTTTGGATTAGGGAAAGATTTCCTCAAAAAATAAGTTTGTGTCCCCATACGAGGATGATGGTGACAAGTGAGGAATTTTAGAAACTCCTCTCTTATTATCATGGGGATGAGAGAAGTTGTTGGGGGAATAAATGTGAATTTTAAATTTACATGATTGAGGAGTACCTTGGGTATAAGACAAGGTCCTCATAAAGGAGGTCCTTGTCCCATGTGACTGATGTGACTTATGAAGGAATTTAGAATTTCCCAACAACCTACAAGGGGAAGAGAAATGCATTGAATGAATAAATATGAATTTTAAATTCACATGGGGAAGAGGCCAATGCTTAATAAAGAAATCACTTATGAAAGGTTGACTTGGAGGACATACCAAAAATGGCAGGTGATTAGATTAAGGTTGTGCAAACATGTGATTAGGAAGATTAATGAAGGATTAAAGATAAGTGGCCAAGTATGGAGGATGTGACATTAATCCTGATTAAGGATGTGCACATCCTAATCACGAATTAATTAAACTAATCCAGATTAGAAGAAGATTATGGAGGATGTGACAAGGAGAGAGAAAAGAGGGAATTTAAAATTGATTTAAACTCAAAAATGTAAATGACTAAATTAAATAAATTGATATATTTATTTAATTTATAGAAAAAATAATGAAAGGTTAAATTAAATACTTTAGAAACTTTAGAGGAAGGGGAAATACTAATTAAGTCATTTAATTAATATTGATGAAATAGATGAATAAAGGATACAGATTTGACCATACGGGAGTGGTCAAATTTGGATGTCTACGCATATTGTGCAATTTTAATTGATAGTTGTATGTATGCACTAAAATGTATGAGGCTTAAAGCAGGTGATCATATTTTTGTGTACTTGAAAGGAAGTGTAAAGTAATAGTTATGTTATCATGACACTAATAATGTAGGAAAGGTTTTGAATGTATGGGGGATTATTGATTTTGATTGGGATAGAGATTTGGATAGCTAGATATCAATTAGTGGTTATATTTTTATGTTATTTAGAATAGTTGTGAGCTAGATAATTAAGTGGAAGTAGATAAAAAAAACATTGTACACTATTAAATAAAAGTACATGGAAACACCATATGATTGCAAATAAGTTATTTTGTAACACAAACTATGATGCAATATTAGTTTTAAGTCATATATTGTTGAATTATGATTCATAGAATGTAATTTATTTGGTAGATAATTTTTTTACCATGCTTAAACTAAAAATATGGATGTACATTTTTGCTCTTATGGCGTTGAGCAGGAAATGGTCTACAATGGGTGTTCTGAATTCTTCTGGTGGCACAGATATAGGGGAATCCAATGATGATGAGGATCCATTATGGGCTTTGCTGTTTAGTGGTTACATGGTGGGTGTGGAGGGTGTTTGATGGTGAATGCCTTGCCCTATTCCTGGTGGGCTCTTTGTCAATCTATTGCTTGTGGTGGTTCCATTTTTTTGCGAAGAGGGTGATGGCTCTATTTCGGTTGTTGAAAATTATGGGTTTTGTTTGATGGTGGTCTGGTGGCATTGGTTGGACGAGTGTTCTTGGAAGACCCTTTTTCTATATGGATCAAGGAGGGTGTTGCTTCTCTTTCTAGTGGGGGTTGCAACTGTGTTGTATGGGGGGTTTTCTTTTGTTGCTCCCCTCCTTGTGTTCCCTTCACCTATGAATGGGATTACGATGGTTTCCTCTCTTGGTTGGTTGGAGGCCTCTCTAGCCTACCATGTGTGCTTTGTCCCCTTTTTGTTTGGGATTCATGGTGCTTCTTGTGTGGTCTCTAGTTCTTTTTAGAGGTGCTGCCTTTGTTCTCCAATGTTACTACCAGATTGGTCATTGGGTTTAGCAAGTGTGGGCTCCTTTCTATGCTATGGACAAGCAACTATCCATTGGTATCGATGTCATTGTTCTGGGCTATGTTTGGGTCTTTGAGGTGTGTGGGTCTCTGGTTCTTGTCAGAGGTGTTCTTTGTTGTGATTCCTCTGTTCCCTTGGCTAGAGCTTTGGTGCTTGTTCTCTCTTCATTGTGAAATTTCTTCGGTGCTTGGGTCTCTTAGAGCCTCTACTGCTCTTGTTCCTTGGTTTTCTTGGGTTTATCATGGATTTCCTCAAAATTTTGTGTTTGCTCTCTTGGGAATTTAGCCTGCGTTGGCTTGAGTGGTGGTGTTTACCAGTGGGCTCTCTTTTTTCACTGGATGGGTCTAGTTTTGGGTGAGGTTTCTACCTTTCTCTATATTGGCATTGCTTCTGGTGAGCTTTGGTGGTTTTGTGGAGCATGCTCCTTGATTTGGTGCAATATTAGAGGCTTTGTTGTTGAAGCTTTTGTGGGCCTCTACCAGTTTTGGCTAATGTGGTTCTTTTCCCCCTTGGTGGCTACATTATCTTCTCTTACAACCCTGGTTGTGGTCTATTTCTAGGGGTTTTGCTTTAGTCTTCCTCTAGATTCTTGGTTTTTGGCTAGGTTATATGTCATGCCTTTCCTCATGACCCAGATGTGTTTGTGGTTTTCACTCCTTTTTAATTTCTTGTTGCCAAGTTTGTTGAAGGATGGTGTGTTTACTTTTTCTACGGGAGTGGTGGCTTTCTCCTTGATTTTATAGCTTGCTCCTATTGAGGTGGATTCCTCTTCTATTGAGGTGAAGATGGGTGTTGTGGTTTTGGTTGGAAGCTTCATTTTCTAGTTTTATTTGCTACTATCCCTTTTGAGTTGTGATTTACTCCTATGTAGGTGGAGTATGGGGCTGTTGGGGATTTCTAGGTTCGGTGGAATAGGATTTCATGTGATCCTCTCCAATAGAGGGGAGCTCTCTCTATTTGATATAGAGAATGAGTTGGCTTTCCGGTTTGACTGGTGTTGCAAGGAGGGCTCAAAGTTGTTGTTTCTAAGTAGTGGGTTTATTGTAGCCTTTAGGATCTATGGTTGGTGATGGGATCTTGGTCCTTATCTTGTGTCTGCTTTGTTTGTACTTTTTGGCTTTGTCCTTTGGTTTCTTTGGATTTGACTTAGGATTGTTGTTGGTTTTGAGTGTATTGTCACTTCTGGTTATCTATTGACCGGGTTCTATTAGTGTTTCTATGATTTTCTATGGTGTTTCCATTGGTGTTGTTTCTCTATTTCATGACAAAGTTTGAGACTTTATCATTTGGAAGTGTCTTTTTATTTGCTTTGTAAAATGTTCCTTGGTCCTTTCAAAACCTTTCTTACCTTATAAAAACATGTGGATGTACAATATCCTTTTATTAAGGAGATAGGTGAGTTACGGAAAGTAAAAATTGAGGATACTAACACTTAAGTAAATGCTACTAATTCTTGAACAAAACCTATGAATATTATATTATTTATGGTACAAGGATGGGATGGGTTTATTTTTATCTTACACATGAGGTTAACTTCTTGGGATGATATAATTTCTCCTACAATGGATAGCAAGAGAGATAATCTTAGAAATTTGGTATTCTATTAAACAATAGATAGTCATTTATGTGTTTCATAATGGTTTCTTCAAAAATATGTGTTTTCATATTAGATGGATGAGGTCATGACACATTAATTCCCCCCTCCCCTATTATATTATTCAACCATTAACTAAAATGAGAAAAATACATGTCCTAATAAATTGACCTTCAATTCCTCCTTCTCTATATTATACCATAATGATTAAATATTCATATACTATTCTTTACACTATTTCTATATTGGGAATAACACATGAAATATTTAACCATTGACATTATAGTAGTCTTCCAAGTCTCTAAAATATTGTCTTAACTAATTAATTTACTTTATCATACGAAATCCCTTGAGAGTGAAAAAATCACATCCTTCTCAAAACAACCTGAAAATGGGAGTGAAGGTGGAAAGAGTTACTTTAATTTTTTTCTATTGAGAATGGAGTGAGATTCATCAAATAATAGATGGAATCCTTAAATATATCATCATTATATTCTTCAAAATGAATTCCATCCACCTTACCACCTTCAAAAAAATTGTAACCTTCTATTTCTCTAGAAAAGGATTCATACCATTTTGTTCTACCTTTCATATTTCTCTTTTTTCTACTTTAAATGGAAAGGTGATGAGATATTGAGAGCATTTAAGAACAAGAAAATGTATTATGAGGGTTTTTGTTTGTGTGTGTAAGAAAGAAATGAAAAAATTCTTCAAAGAAGACTAGTATGAAATAATATAAAACATTAGAAGTTAATTAAAAATAATGACATTATTATCAAATATGTAGAATTATACATTGACACACTTGATGAGAAAAGTGTCTAAATTTTAAATTACTGAATTTGTGTATTGCAATTACTTTTTCTACATATAAGCATTTCTAAGTAATCATTAACTTGAGAAATCATGAGTACTTATTTTAATGGGCTATACAAACACATCGAAATTTTATAGATTGGGGTACGTTAGTGGATTTATTTAGAGCTAAATTAAGTTAAAATTATAATTGATAATAAAAATAGGATATGTACCTAAACAGACATTTATTTTTCCATGATCCATAATGCCAATGTGTGTGTTAAGAGTGAAGATATATGACTAAAATTTCTAGAATGTAGCCTATGATCTAAAAAGATAAAGTGTATTTGAGCTTTTTATTATTTACATAGGGGTGATTGTAAGCATGTAAAACTATGAGAAACCTTTAGAGAAAATAGAATCTAGAGTTATTATTGAGTTGGTGAATTTTAAGTGTTGTCGAATTGAATGATCTAAATAGGTGTTAAGTGAATGGTGTTGTTACTATTTGAATTGTTAAACTAGATATACATAGTTTAAAAAGCACATGGGTTGGTATGTTGTGAATTGTAAGTTAATAAACATCATATATTTTTAATCACATGTTTTGAAACATCTTATTTCTCATATGAATAATATAATGGTATAATGATATAATAATATAATACTTATATAATAACATATTAGTTGTAAAATAATCATATAAAATTATTTACATAATAATAAATATATACTAATAATAATAATAAAATAATAATACAAATTTAATTATATTGTAAAAATATATAATAATAATAATAAATATACAATATTATAATTTAAATATATAATAACATAATAATTTCAATATCAAAATAATACTATAATAATATAATAAAATAATTTAATAATTACAATATTTAATATATAATATATAATTTAATATAATATCAATTACTAAACAATAATTTTTTTTTCCATAAAAGTGGCTAAGCCACTGAAATTTTATTATAATGAAAATAGATTACATTGTTGTGCATATAAAACTCAATATTGTCTACAGGAGAGCCCAATTCTAAAACTAACATATGTTTTGCATACTATAAATCCCAACTAGATACAAAAAACCCAATGAAGAAAGAGTGTATCCACCCATCGACCCCCAGTCTAGCACAAGCTAGAAAAGTATGCAAAGCTCATGAAAGAAAAATGAGCGATTAAATCATTTCTAAGAGTCTTCCACCATGGAAGAAGAGCTAGCCTCATAATGAGATGGAGGCAAAGGATTATACATATTAAAAGCTTCTTCATTTTTTTAATGAAGGCGAAAGCTTGCTCCGAGGTCTTTGATCTTGCTGTAATGTCAAACAAGAAGTGAAGAGCAAGGAAAATATCAACTCCAACTGCTAGGATTTCTGGTGTAACATTTTCATGTAATTCATTGCAATCCAGAACAGTCCTTTCAAAATCATCACAAGTGATGCCAGACCTGAGAATAAACATCAAATCTCCACAAGAACCATTAGTAATCAGATCATTATGAGAAATAAAGCCCCCAATAGGAAAAAGACTTGAATCAAAATGATAATT
The DNA here is from genome assembly GCA_007115665.2 of Sequoiadendron giganteum. NCBI lineage: Eukaryota > Viridiplantae > Streptophyta > Pinopsida > Cupressales > Cupressaceae > Sequoiadendron > Sequoiadendron giganteum. Next base: position 438,767,115 of record CM021108.1, on the reverse strand, counting down.
GTCCAAAGCTTGACGAAGTTCCAAGTCAAAAAGAAAACTTGGTTGAGCAAAATTTGAAGCAAGGACCATGACCAGATTAGGGTCCAAAAGAATTTCCATGCAAATAGTAAGAAAATGAGAAAGCACTTCATGGAAGGTGGTGTTATTATTTTCTCGCAGCCAGTGGGAGCCCACCACCTTTTTGCAAGCCAAAAAAGTATCTGCATCATCCAAGCAAAAAACTTTACCCAATTTTTCACAATTATATGGACGAGGGTCACTGAAATCTTTCCCTTTTGAGAGGAGCAAAATTTTATATCAATCGGCACCAGACTGGAGAGACATAATAATACGATGAAAACACTGTAGAAATCCCAATACACCACCAAAAATGGAAACCCATTTTGGTTTTAAATATCAAAGAGTAATAAAAAAAATGTTGTTGGCTCACATGTCAAAGATATGCCATCGATCACATAGAAGTAAGAACAATCATATGAAAGCCCCCAACAGAAAATAATCATTGCTAAAAACTACACAGTCGGCTTCACAGAGGATATGCCAAGCAAAAGAGCATGCGAATGAACCGAATATTTATAGATGATTACAATTTAATCATAAATTGATAACCTTTACTTATCACTGGGAAGAGATATGTGATCTTTTGAGCATAGAAACCAGTGAAGGAGAAGTCCAGAACATACAAAGAAATGATTGTAATACTTGTGGGATAATCATAAGTAATACACATATCTTCCCAATGATTAAATATGCAAATCTGATAAACGTTGGCCAATGTAATGATGCCAATTAAGATGAGCCAAGTTCTTAAAGGAGCCAGAGAAGATAATGATTTAGATTAGTGGTGAAACTTTGCCTTTGCTAAAGAAAATGATTACCAATGAACACTTGGAACTAAAAGCATTTCCGCCAAACATAGCAAGACCAGAAGTGATAAATTTAAGCAGTGGAAATAAAAAAGCATGTGAACTGTCATTTCCACTCTAGGAAAATGAAGGTGGGAATTAAAGCAATTATTAATTTCCCAATAGGGATCACCTGGGTGGTAACATTGTTAAGGAAGGGATTTCATTCTCTAAGAATTCCTTGTACAACCATTGATCATCTATTGCCTTGTTAGCAAGAAATTATGCCACATGGTTTGCCTCTCTGTAACAATGAGACACTGTGTAATTGCTAAAGAGAGATAATTGAAGATCTTTTTCCAAAAGGTACTGCAACTGCCAAACATGAGAATTTTTATTAATGATTGAATTAAAAATGACCATGGAATCACCTTCCATCTCAATATCCATAATTCCCAAAGTTTGAGCCAATTCTAGTCCAAGGCTTAGGGCTTCTAGTTTAGCTTTATTATTAGTCCCAGGAGGAACAATTTTACAAGAAGCCTTCGGGATTTTTGAATCTGAGTTTGTTATAAAAATCTTGATACCATATTTTTTAGGGTTACCTCTAGAAGCCCCATCATATTTTAACTTGGAACAATTCAAAGGGGGGGAATCCATTTAGCTTCTTTTCTTGCTTTGATTTTATCAACCTTATTTGAAATCGAGACATGAAATGGCAAAGTTTTAAGAGAAGACCAGGAGTTTATGATGAAGCTATCCCAATTTGAAAAGGTTTTCAAATTATTAATTTGTTTGATGATATGAGTTTTAGTTGCTTCAGAGATTTCTTTTTCAAGCTTGAAAAGTGCAGCTTCCAAAGAGGTAGAAATACCTCTAAAGATTCTATTATTTCTTTAAATCCATATGTTTCAAAGGAGCAAGGAAGGGGAAACCACCCACAAACAAGAGAAGAAAGATGAATGAAAGCACTGAGGCCAAGATTTGAACCGAATAGCCAACAAAGACCCAATCAACAATTGCCAACCCAACTTCTGAAATAACCAATACCAACATTGTGAAGCAAAGGGGCAATGCAAGAAAAGATGGTCTGCAGATTCTAAGAAGTAACCACAAAGTACACAAGGGAAGGCTACAGTGATACCCAGTTTGTCCAATCTTGCCCTCATGAGGGGTTTATCATGAAGAGCAACCCAATAAAAATCCTTGGCCTTCGGTAGCCAGGCATCTTTCCAAAAAATGGAAGAGGGGAGCTTAGATTTAGAGATGGAAGACAAGAGAGACTTATAACCATATCTCACTGAGTAATTGCCTATTTTTTATTTGGTCCAAATTAGGACATCCTCCTTTTCCATGTAAACTGTGGTTCTTTTTTCTAATTCCTCTTTAAAAGCTAACTTGAGATGAGAGGGAATAGGGAGAAATTTAATGGATTTCCACTTAACTTTTGGTAACACTTGGGAGAGATCCATAGAAAAATAATCTACCACTTTTGAGCCCCACTGGTTTTTAAGTAATGGTATCAAAGGACCCCAATATCTAAGATGGGATAGTGCAGGATAGCTATTCCAAACATCCTCCCAGAACTTAGCTTTCTGACTATTATAGATTAACCAAGAGAGGTGAGGAAGGATAATTGAACGAGAGGAAGAAATAAAATTCTAGACAACAGAGCCCCTAGGAAGAGAAGAAGCAGTAAAGATGCATTCCCTTGGGTGAGTGTTAAGATATTTTTATATCATAATTTTCCCCCATCTCGAGTTAGGGTTTTGATAAAGTCTCCATGTTAATTTGGCACCTAGAGCAAGATTTTGAAGTTTGACATCTCTTATCCCAGCCCCCCTAGCTCTTTCGAAAGGCAGACCTTGTTCCAGGGAATGAGAGGAATTCTCTCTTTTCCTCCCACATTATCGCTCCATAAAAATGAGCAAAGCACAAAATTTAAATGATTTAAAGTGGTTACAGGGGATTTAAGCATAGACATCAAATAAATTGGAATGGCATTCGTAACATATTTTATCATCTAAATTTTGCTTGAAAAAGAGAGCCACTTTTGTTTCCATGCAAGAATTCTCCCCTCTATTGAGGAGACCGCTTTATCCCAGAAAGAAGGTAAGTCTTTCTCGAAAAAGAAGCAGATGCCAAGATATGAACATGGTAATGTACCCATAGGGAATCCCCAAAAATTTTGAAGCTTGTGTTCAATGAAAGAAGGCACATTTAGTAGAAACAACTTGGATTTTGTGTGGTTAATCACCTGACCCAAAGCCACCGAGTATTCCATTAAAAGGTTTTTGATAGTTTTAGCCTTTGGAATTGATGTATGTCCAAACAATAAGGTGTCATCTAGAAAGAGACCATGAGTTTGGATTTCCTGCGTATTGGGTAGGTGTATATCTCTCCAGAGCTTTTTCTGATTGGCTAGCTTAATAGCTTTGCTCAGTCCTTCTGCCATGAGAATGAATAAAAGGGGGAAAGGGGGTATCCTTGTCTTATCCCCCTTGATGAGGAGAAAAAACTAAAGGGAGAACCATTAATCAGGACTAAAAATATTGCAGTTGAAATACAAGAGTGAATCCATTTAACCCATTTGCTAGAAAAACCAAATTTCCAAAGAACTACAATTAAAAAGTCCCAATTTACCCTATCATAAGCCTTCATCATATCCAGTTTTAGGATCATAGATGGAATCTTGTGTTGCATAATGGAGTGCAAGATTTCATGGGCAAAAATTGCTCCATCCGTTGTCTCCCTTCCAGGGACAAAGCCCCCTTGTTCTTCTGACACAATTTGTGGAATAAATTTTGTAAGGGGAATAGTGATTGCTTTTGTGAATATTTTATAAAGGGTATTACACAAGGAGATTGGTCTAAAATCTACAAATTTTGATGGTTTTTCCACCTTTGGGATAATAGCAATAAAGGTGGAGTTTAGCTCCTTAAGAATAGTCTTGTTGCATCTGGATTCTTCCAGAGCAAGCAAGATATCTTGCCTGATTATATTCCAACATTTTTGAAAGAACAATGTAGTAAAACGATCAGGACCCAAAGACTTTTCAGGTGACATATCAAAAACAACCAATTTTAATTCCTCGAGGGAGAAGGGAGCCATAAGGAAGTAATTGTCCTCCTGGGTGCGTAAAGATGGGATGGAATCCAAGAATGAGGTGCTCATATTTATTGGTTCTATTGTGAGGAGATTTTTAAAGAAAGAAGTGGCTTCACTTTCAATTTCTTTATCATCTTCTAGAACAACACCGACATTGATTTTAATAGAAGAGATTATATTCTTTTGTCTCTTAATTTTGGCTAAGGCATGAAAATATTTGGTGTTTCTATTTCCCTCTGATAACCAGGTATCTCTAGATTTTTGCCTCCAATAACATTGTTCACGGAGGAGAACCTCATCTAATTCAGAAACAAGGGATTTTTGAAGATCAAACAAGGCCGGGTTCATGCCATTCTCAATAATGTGCTCATTTAGGTCTTCAATTTCTGACTGGAGTCTCTTTTTTCTGAAAATATGTTCTTGAAGTGGGAAATGTTTGAAGCTTTGATTTTTCTTTTTTTAAAGTTCAACTTCTTAACTAAATGGAACATGTGGGAGCTAGCAAAAAAGGGAGAGTTTTCCCAGTAGTATTGGATCATGGGAAAAAAGGTTGGATCCCTTATCCAAATTTGTTCAAAATTGAAAGGAATCTTATTTGGGGCTCTATCTTCTAGTAATACTAGTAGAATTAGGAAATGGTCAGAGCCTGGATAACCCAAGATTGAAGAGTAAATACCTATATCAGAATCAAGCCAATTTGGAGATAATAAAAAATGATCAAGCCTTTCAGCAATTTGACATAAATATTTCCTTTTATTGGTCCAAGTAAATAAACCATTTTGTGGTTTGCAATCTAGAAGGTGGTTTTTCTCAATGAATCCTTTAAAATCTTCCATAACTCTTTTATTAGGAATTATGCCACCCATCTTTTCAGAGTCTTCCAAGATTGCATTGAAATATCCACCAAAGATAATCAAATAATCACCTAAAGTTTGGGAGACCAAGGATAAGAGGTCCCATAGTTTTCATTTCTCAGAAATACAAGTTGGGCCATAAATATTGACCAACCAAAAATTAACCTCTAAAAAATTTCTCCTCACAAGAGCCAAGGACTAATGAGAGGAGGCAACAATCACCTTTATTTGTACTGATTTTTCCTTCCATAGATAGGAAATTCCTCTCGAAGCCCCTATCAAAGGGAAGCAAGAGAATTTCCATTGGGACCATTTAGAAAAAAGGGAATCTGTTGATTCTGAATTCAATTTTGTTTCTTGCAACATGATGATGTCAAAGTCTGCAACTTCCAATTGATGCTTAATTAAGCATCTCTTGTTAGGGGCATTTAAGCCCCTAACATTCCACGAAATAACCCTCATTTTCCTCGAGGGGAGGAAGCCTCTCCCCTCTTCCCTTGAGATTTTGTTTGGGATGGAATCCTTATAGAAATATCTAACTACAAGTTTCTTTTTGTAGCCCCTGCTCTTGTCAGAGGTGGACTGAAGGTTCTTTTCTTTTTAGTTGGAGAAAAAAGAGTAGCTTGAATTCCAACATCAATCTCTTGTGTGTTTTCTGGTTTTTTGGTTTACAACCTCTCTTCCTAGGAGTGGAGAGGGGAGGGATTAACTTTGGAGATAAAGGATATTGAGAGATGGGAAGCTTGTCTTTTGGAATAGGGCTTGCATCTCTAGATTCTAAAAAGTTAAAATCCTAGAGCTTGTTCGGTGAAATTACATCAAAAGGATTTTCAAAAAGAGGGAATTCCAGTCCCTTCTCAATTTGCAATAGGTCATTATCTATTTCAGTCAAAACTCGATCTTGAGTTTCCATATTAAAATTTACATTTACATTTTTTATTATATTCTGCACTTTGTCAATTAATTATTGGTCTACTGAAATGAGATTTATCAATTGTTTACCTTTTTTCGGGGAGCTTTTTTCCTTTTCCACCTTTTGCATACTGGCTTCAACTTCATTTACAAGATAATTTGAGGGAATATAAGGGGAGATATCCTTATGAGGTGGGGATGGGGCCTTTTGAGTACCATTTTTGTCTATTGGTAAGGGCACCATAGCTGTTGCAAACTCAAAAATGGAGAATTCGAGCATTATGTAGGAGCAATTTTGTTGGGCTTTTCAAAACTTATTTCCACCACAGGAGAAATGCTCGGAGGGATGGGGTTAAACAATTTTTTCTTATGATTAATGACCTCAGAAGGAATGGAGGTTTTGTCCAACAAAAAGATTGAATTTGAAGTCCAGGACTCTTTTTTGCTCATATCCAAATTGTCAGCCACTCCCTTTGAAGGGACAAATTTAAGCTTTTTGAAAAGAGGTGCATCAATCACAATGGAAGATTTTTGAAAACCATCTTGCACTCTCATGATATCCTATCTCAATATGACTTCCAATTATTTTAGATTGCAAATCCTTGGTAGGTTTGAATTAGGGTTAATTAGGATACAAAGTTTTATACACAACAAACCCTCTTCGATTGAGCAATCAAATTGTAAGAATTCCCCAAAAGAATTCCCAATTGCTTCAAAGATCTCAGGATCAGTAAAATCCAAAAGAATACAAGGAAGCTTAAACCATTCAGGGGTTTCTCGACTTAAATATTGGAAGGGTCAAAAAAATGGGTGTCATGGATAAGTAAAAACTAGGGTTTTTCCCACCCAATTTTTTTTACTTTCTAGAACTTTATTTTTTGCTTCTAGTGAATCCAAAACTAGAACAAAAGTATTCAATGAGAGAACTTGAAAGTAAAGAGTTCCATACCAGTGAGCATGGATGTGTTTATGCAACTTGGTGAGAGCTAAACCCTCACCCCATACTTGGAGGAAAACAACAAACCCATGAAGGTCTTGGGTTTTTTGGTTAAGGGATTGATTTTCTACATGTATGCATGGGACTGGAACCCACACCTTTTCCTTCATGACATCCTCCTTATTTTCCACCAGCTTAGAAGCTTCGTGATCCCTTTTGGCATGCAACCCAATCATCTTTTCTTCCTCGAGCCCCTCATACCGATTGCCATTATTTTGAGCTACAGTACCAATTTTTGGCTCCTTTGACGCTCTAGGTCGAGGGTTTTTGAATTTTTCATAAAAAAAAACCTTGCCTTGTTTCCTTTTCCCATTTCCTCTTTGTTGGCTTCTAGGTGGAAAAACCCTAGCTTGGGGCACATTCACTTTGCCCCTCGACCGATCGTTAGATCTTATAGATTTTCTTTGTGGCTCTTGAAATCCCCTAAAATATTTAGATCGAAGGGGCTTATTTTCCGTCTATTTTTCCTTGTTCAAATCTACTTTTGGCTCAACATTCACCATATGAACCCTTGCATTCGTAGCATTCCGATCATTCAGAGCATTCTCCGCATTAGCCTGAGGTGCCATATCCACCCACCTCCCATTGTGATAAACCCATTGCGGTATGTGTCAAGCCAAATTGTCTGGCTTCTGAAGCTCTCCAATGACCTCATCTCCCCAACATAGACGATGAGGGTTTTCCTCACAAAACCCTTGACGGAGTGCTATTATCAACTCGCAATTACTAAACAATATTATTATTTATAAAACAATATAATAATAATTATAAAATAATAATACAAATTTAATTATATTATAAAAAAATATAATAATAATAAGTACAATAATAAATATATAATAATATAATAAAATAATATAATATTATAATATAATAATATGATATAATAAATTGAAATTAAATTAACTTGGATTGCACTTAAGTTTGAAAAGATGAAAGAAAAATTGGATGACAAAACTAAGTAACAAAGCTACAATTTCCATCATCCCTTTGTCACTTTCACTCTGTCTTGGTCTATCACTTCTATCTCATCTTGGTGGGTCTCCTTATAATGGTTTTTCTGATGTTATCTATTCCCATATGCATGCTGGCATGCTATTTTCTATGTTTTTGTCAGTAGAATAGCTACGTCCAATAGGAACTGCCACATGAACGGGAATGGAAAATACAAAAACATAATTGGTATCCCTACAATGGTTGCAACGAAAAATACGTAAACAAAAGCTACAAGGGTAAAGGTGAGGTTAAGAGTGGGTTAGAAATAGTACAAAGGGGAGAGGTGGGGTTAGGAGTGGGCCCAACCACCTAAGCAGTCAATGCTTAGAGTATGTCAGTTAAGATCGACCTCGTTGCCCTTTCCCTTCACTTTAAAATGCTTTGCCAATAAATATATGTTATCTTTTGGGAATATCCTTCCACAAAACTTTTCGTAATATCTTTAAAAAAAATCTGATTTACCTCACTTTTACTATTGCCTCAAATGGTGGCCGGTTAGAAACAAATTTTAGTATCATCTTGGGTTTTGACGAGTCTTCCAATACTATTCACAACTCACAACTATAACGCTGGATCCTCGCCAATGTCTTTCAAGTTCCAACATGTACTTTACTCTAGGTGGATTTGTAAGGATTTGGGGAGTAGATTTATGGAAAAAATAGATGAAGCAAAAGTATATGGCAATATATTGTGTAAATTTATGTGATACAATTTAATATATATTCAATGTTGTGATAATGTACAATTATATAGACAAATTCTAAATAATTCATATATTAATATTCTTCGAATTTATATTCATTATAGTTTATAATCAAGATAATTACATAAATAAATTGAAACTTAAGTAAGAAAAAAGATTAAAAAATAACTATGATGTTTGGTAGAAGTAAATCATAGTCATAACAAGATATGTATTTCAAACTAAGCTCATTTTATTGTTCCAATTGAATTGCCACATTGTGATCAAAGAAGTAAAGCCTTAACACTATCATAGTTACAGGGATAGGGATACGATGTTGAAGAACTATTAATAAAAAACTTTAAAGACATTTTAAATTAAATATTAATTATAGAAATACTTTTAATGTTAAAGAATTGACATATAAGCTAATTAATCTCTTGGAAACTAAATAGAACCATCATTCACCTTAACCATTGTCCAATTAGATAAGGCTCTAGGAGACCAAGGATTGGGGCTATGAGTTTGTCTCCAAATGCTATTAGGTACATTATCATGCCTATTGTATGAGATTATTTCCAATACAATAATCATGTTTTATATCATGTCATTTATTATCAATCTCTAAGATGAATTATGGAATCAATAAATTGTTATTGTACCCTCCTTAAAATGTGTGCTTCTTTTTATTTTTCAAGGTATTTTGATTTAAAATATAAATATTAATTTTATATATTATTTTTATAGCCACCTCTTTCTATCCTCAAAATAGGAAACTTTTTTCATCTCTCAAACTTTTATAAGCATATCCCCTACCCCAAAACTTGAAGAAAAACTACTTGATATATATATATATATATATATATATATTATAGACATGTAAAATTCACCTAACACTTATCACACACACTAAATGATATTTTTACATCATCAACATCATTACCACCAAATATCACTACATTCCACATCAATTGCATTAAAAACCCTAATTTCCCCTATTAATTGAATAATATGACGTTATTTAATTAATTCAATTTTTCACCATTTTTGATAAAATTAAATAAATTTTATTTATTTAATAAAGTCCTAAAACCCTAAATTTATGTTATTAATTGAATAATATGTCATTATTTAATTAATTCACATTTCATCATTTTTTTGACCAATTAGATAAATTACATTTATTTAATAAAGTCACAATCTACCTTTATTTCATCTTGATTAATTAAATAACACCAATTGTTTAATTACGTCACTAAATCACTTTATTCCCCTAAGTCGAATGAATTATTAAAACATAATAATTTAATTAACTCACTTTCCCTCCAAATTTGAATAAATTGAATAAACTATTCAAATCATCATAAAAAATCAAATCAAACTAATGCAACTTTATTTGCAAAAGTCAAACTTGATTTGCACGTTCAACTCCAAAATGAATGAATTAATAAAAATAATTAATTAATCATTCTCAACCACTCCCGATTGAGCAAATTATGATTGAGTGACTAAGAAACCTACTCCTGACTGAGCAATCTATTTCTCTAACTAACCAATCTATTTCTCAATCCCACATATTATTCAATCTATTTCTTCAATCACACTAATTACATAATCTATTTTGTATAGATTATGCCCATGTAAATCCTCTCAACAACTTTTGACCGTTGATCAAGATATTCTACTACATGATCCTCATCATCCATTTCAAATCATAATTTCTATATAACAAACCTCTTTCCTCATAAAATAGGATCGAAGAATCAACCTATCTTGCACAACGAAGTACTGTTGGGATCATAACCAACATTAACAATGCTTCAACACATGTCTTTGATCAACACATGCATCATTCTTCAAAGCTCTCGCATGCAACAATGGAGATTTCACAATGATATGAACAATCCAACATCTTGCGAATACACTTTGACATGGGATGGTAACACTATTCTTTTCATGAATTCATGTATGCTTTCATATTTTGATTTTTTTTCTTGAATTCAGTAATAGTTTAGTTTCATTTCGTGAGTGAAGGAATAAATCTGGATTCTTGTTTTGATTAGATTAGTTTCTATTTCATTGCATTTATCTTGTTTAGAAGCTACAATTTTCCCCCTCACACATTTTGGCATGCCCAGTGGGACCTCGGTCCTTAACACTAATGATTTCGTGAGCTAATTTTGAAGTTATAGGTCCTAGAGGCGCGCTCTGGAAAAATCTTCACACATAGGTTCCAAAAAACTGTTGCACTTGATTTCACGGAACTAGCGCACTTGACCCTATTTCTAGCGCACTTGACACTATTTTTTTTGCTTTTGACATTTTCTTATGCTTCTGTTTTATGACAGAGGGCACTTCTGATAATTTTTAGCACCTTTTCCTTCTGACAAAGGCCACACTTGACTCTTTTTCTCTCACTTTTGCTTTGTCAGGCTTTTGTCTGAAAGCTGAATGTTAAATTTCAATTTCTGCCATTAACGATCATTCAATTTGGGTGTTTGATAGGTACTAATGTTGCTTTTGTAGGGTTTTCAAAATCATAACTGATTTTTATCCATAAACGATTAACGTTTTTTTTGTAGGGAAGATGAATGGTCAAAGATATTTAATTGTCAAAACTTTTGTAAAGTTAGAAACTTTTAATTTGGTTCATAAAAAGGACCCCACAAACGAAAACTTATATTTTTGGTGCTCTAAAAATGAACCCCTTCAAAGCTTTCTAGATTAGAAAATGCTTCAATTTGGTGCATCAAAAGAACCCCACAAACGAACACTTCAGATTTTTGTGCTATAAAAACTAACCTTTTCAAAGCTTTCTAGATTAGAAATATGCTTCAATTTGGTGCACAAAAAGAAAAATACAAACATGTAATTTAATTTGTGATCTAAATTTTTTTTTAAGCTTTCAAATTGATACTTGGAATGTTTGATTTTCTTTGTGTTGACCAAACGATTTTCTTTTTGTTGACGCATTCTCAAAGTCATTTTTTGTTGACCAAGTAAGACTAGGATCTAGGAACACTCAAAATTTAGGTTTAAAAATGAACAAATAAGTTTTTTGTCTTCCACCTTTTCTATCTCATTGATTGATATCCAGAACAGTTCACGTTGGTGCAAATTACAAAGAACCCTTGTTATGCTTTTCACACATTATTTTGGGGATAACATCGCTTGAAGTGCTTAAAAAGAATCAAAATTATGATGAATTATATTCTATGCGTTCAGTGTCTGGAAAACTAAATTATGTATCCTCTCCCCTCGCATCCTTTGGGTGATCTTGGGTGACAAACATACATTTTTGAGTCTTTTTGAGTGTTGCATTACTTGTTATTTTATCTTTTATCCTTAGAAAGAGGGCTTGCTTTGAGAAAAATCCCACACTGGAGAACTCATTGCAAGGTCTTGAAGCACATTAACTAGTGGGCTATATCAAAGGTTGTGAAATTGTAAGAAAGTAACTTCAATCTTGGTTCATCAATGAACTGCACCTAATCCTATGCCTTAAATGGAATAGGAACAGTTAAAGAGCCTTAAGTTGCCTGCAGGCGGTAGTGAAATGATAGGTGTTCTCAGTTTGTTGTCATTAAAACCCTTTTTGTGGTAGAGCCAAACAATCTTGCCAATGAGTTCTTTAAAGTGGTGCATCCGAATTTACTTTTGAGAAGTTACTTGTCATGTCCGATCTCTTGAGGATTTAAATAGATTAAGAGTTCATTCTTAACATATCTTATATTTTCTTTTGAAATTGCATGTAAAGTCATCTCTTCTACTACAAAGGGCATGAGGCAAGCCTACTAAGAAGAACGTACCTACTCCTTAAGGTGTAAAGATTGCTTTGTAAAAATAGCCATTAAACCACCAAAAATATTTGGCATCAAACACTGTGATTGAGTTAAAAAAAATGAACACATCAAACAATATTAAACATGGTAAAAAAATTCAAACCTTTGATTTAGTGTATGCTTTTAAAAGAAGCCCTATATTTACACTCCTTAAAGGATCTCCTTAAAGGTTTCCAAATATTCAGGATTTAATTCCAGGCTACATTGGCTCAAAGTAAATATTGGAAATTATGGCTTGGGTGTTGTGATTTCACAACTTGAAGCCATGGACATGAAGGTCACAAAAGTCCATTCTTTTTTGAGTCATTCAAGTACTATTGTATCACTTGTCATACTCTAAACATGAATAATTTGAGGAAAAACAAACTTAAACTGCAAAAAATTTAGGGAAAGTTTTCTCAAACTGAAAACAACTTACACATAGGTCACTTTTGCACAAAAATCTATCGTAGTTGCCCCATTTTCTACCACAGATGCCAAAACTTCAATGCATTGATCTTTGTCCCAAAAAAGCTATTGATGAAAATCTGTTGCATTTGATAAAACCAACACACTTGATATTTTCATGCTACGTTTGACAGACATTTTCCAACGCACTTGCCACAAATTTGGCTGCATTTGACAAAAACAACTCAATTTTGACTATGTAAACCATCACACTTGAGAAATACATATAGAGGTTGCACTTGACATTTCTTCTTGCACTTGCTTCTCAAAATCCAATGCATTTGACAAATTTTAGGCCGTAGTTGATAAAATTGGGCGCTTTTGCTCCAAATTGGCTTCTTTTGCCTCAAAACTATCACTCTTGCTTTGTCTTGCTAAAAATTAGAAAAATTAACTAAAGCTAGTTATAGGATCCTTGTAGAAACAAAACAATTGGAAACCATATAGGTCATATAGTCCTTTAGCTATTATTTCCATCCTACTTGTTAGAAATCAAAATCAAAACAAACCACTTGGATCATTCCTTCACTTAGATTTCTAAGATATCAATAGTTGCTTGAACCAAATGGATAGTTCAAATAAGCTTTTCCATAACATATCCTCTAGACAAGCAAGTGAAATATCAACCCTAGTCCTTCGGCATTTTGATTTTCTGAAAGTAGTACCATTCCAAAATAATGCTCAAACCTTAGGGTCTCGAGCTTTCATAGCAACCATCTCAAAATAATATTTCACCTTATGACCATTTGGTATCCAACTTCTCTAGTTCAACAATCGAACATTACAACACCCATCCTATAACCAAGTCTCACACATATTGAAGGTGAACAAACTAATATCATTAGTAGTTTGAGGAGCTTTATATTTGAGACAAAAGAAACACCCAACCAGTGGAGAAACGCAACAAACATACTAGATAAAGAGGAAGAGAAAGAGGATCTAGTAGACGAAAGACTTGTGTGGTAGTAGGTATCCATCCTTCATGATCTCTAGCAAGAGAAAAATCCTTAAGTGGAAATCCATATTTCGACTTTCAAAAAACCGTCCTAGTCTAAAGTTTGCCAAGGGGCACATCCTAAAAACTTACCACAACCGCAACATCTGACTAATTCATTTCTATTTATGCTTTTCAATGGGTGGACTAGACTTGAACACTCAATAGAAAATACCAAAAATAACACAATTTCATTTTCCTTCAAATATAAATCTAAAAACAAAAGCATCCTCTCATTGCATGATTAGGAGTTACGAAAATATTCATAAAAATATTGGAACTTGTTTATGACAAAATGATCACAACATAGGAAAAATATGGAAGCAAACAAGAACACAACTAGCATGCCCACAACAAACACCATGAACAAAGAAGGAGGCCCATGGGGTTATAGGCCGAACAATCTTGAAACCCATTAAAGGAGACCCATGTATAAGGAAACATTTAGTGAGGAGGAGCTAAACTGAAAATGACAAGAAGTGGTGGAGGCAACAAACCAAAACCCTAAAGCCATGGTGTTAGAGGAAGAAGGTAATGAGGAAGAGATAAATGATGAAGAATTTTTTTAGCATTCGAACAATCCCAAATTACTCAAGCTTATGTAAAAATTGTTGCAAAATGATCCAAACTCTTACTTCTTTAAGTTAGCACAAAGTGGAGCTAAATTACCCTTCAAATTTAATGTAGAAGCACTTAAGGATCCTAATCTTAATCCCTTAGGGGATAATTCATTTGCGAGGCAAATATCCAAACCTGTGGAGGTTCCAAACATACCGCTTATATTCTCACAAAGCAATGATCAACCAAAGGACAATCCTTTGTTTCAAAAAATAATCGATTGAACAAGCAACAGTCGCTCAACAGTATCAAGGAGGTCCTTCACAAAATATACCATAGGGAAACCGTCCTCCACTAGGACAATAAATTTCCCAAGGGACTTCATACTTTGATCCTTCACAAAACATGCAAAATCTATTGGAGTACGAAAGACATTGAGAGGGGGGGGTGAATTAGTGTCTTAATAAACAATTTTAATTTATTGATATTTCAAAAACCACTTAATCTCTTTGAAAACAATAAATGTTCAGTTTCAAGATTATGATCAAATGTCATAACCAAATTCAGATTCTCAAACAACATATAAACTTAAATGATGCAATGCAAATATAGAAGACAACAAGATCAAAAGGCATCCACAAAAGAGTAATAACACATTATTTTTCATGAGTGGAAAACCATCATAGGGATGAAAAACCACTTTTAAATTCCTCACTGGTTTATCAAAACTACCTCACTGGCAAAGCCTCACTGGCTACAAAATGCCTTGCTGGAAAAGCCTTCTCATAGCATTCTGTAAAACATGAAGAAATCAATTACAAAGGGTTGCTCTATTTCTCTACATAAAATTTCACTTCTCAACACTAACACATTCCATATCCTAAAGATTCATAAGAACTAGAATCTTTAAAATATAAAACATGTCAAATAATAACCCCACTGCTTTGCATATAGTTTACAAGGTAATCATTTCTATAATTCTATTTTTCAACTTCAAAAAGATATGTCTCTGTAAAGCATCGAAATAGAAACAGTGACAAGTCACTAATTATATAATAAACAATAACAGATGTAATGTTGTCACTTGTCATCAAACAAAACCATCAAATAAACCCTTTCAACTATTCTCATAACTACCTACTCCTGTCGAGTCACTATGGTGACTTCACATTTAACACCTTTAATCTGTCCATTTAATCTGGTTGTTTCATATGAAAGGTTGACACCTTGTACAAACTAACTCAAGGTGTTACACAAAATAAACACCAAGTTGACCTTATAAGCAATTATCATTTCATATTCGACATAATAAGATAACATTATATATGTTATAACCTTAAGCAGAAACAAAAGATAATAAAAGACCAAAGTGTGCCCTAGAACAGGGTTACACAATAGAACCCTTTATTGGAAAAACACCATGACTAAACCCAAAACCATTTCCAGGTAAACCAAGAACCACGAAGATTAAGGAAACAAAATACCAATATTTTGTTCATTGTAAACCATAACTACCACAGTAGCCTAGAAACCATTTTTTGTGTAGCTATCCATGAAACAATGCTATCCTCGATTGTTCACCAAGCTTCCACAAACTTCCCTAAGCAGCTGCATATACCATGTTTTTTCTTTTGTAAAATGAGTAATCATTTAGGGCACAAACTTTGTGTCGATGAACTTTACAAACTATCATTCACTTTGAGCAAAACAATAATACTAATATGTTAACCTTTGCCAATTAAAAAAAATCAGCATTATGTCAGTCTTGGTCCCCTATTTGCATGACCACTCAAAAACTTAACATACTCAATGTCTATGTGTTAATGATAACCCTTGAGTATAATCAAACAAATAATGCCTTTTCAACCTTAGTGATCAAGAATATCATTTCTCAATGCAATGATACTATCAAGACTGCCTTTGTAATAGAACATTATTCACTTCACCTTAAGTGTTTCTTTGGCATTGATGCCAAAACACAAACTAATGAACATGCCACCTCAACCAATACCAAAGACCAATGTATGGTATAAATCCCAAATGTATCAAGTGCAGAAAAAAACCCCATATGCATATCAAATATTGCTGCCTCAATAAAAATTGTTGTCTCAATGACTTTTCAATGTCCAAGTTGCCCATAAACTTAGAGATATATTCTACCTTCGTAACAAAAGAGCATTTCCAACTCAATGGCATTCAACACCAATCAAATAGCACTAAACCTTCAATGAATTCCACAAATGTATGCAAAAAGGTATCACTAGAAATGTACCAAACCAAACTAAACCATGATGATCATTAAATATAGAATACCTGAGAATATATTCCAACACTGTAAGTGCCAAAAACACCCTTGACATCAATGCCAAAACCAATGTCAAAGAGGTCAACAAAATCCCCCTTTGGCATTGATTTCAAACTTGCCAAAGAATTCATATCACCTAAATATAACTTGTATGAGCACCAATGCAACAATCCCTTCCATGTCAAACAATCACCAGCATTATGCAATATTGAGCATTAAACATCATGAACCAAATGAAAAACCATAATTGATCCTATATGCCAAAACTGAAATGTTACTCATGTTATCATAAGAAGCACCGCTAACATTAGAAGCACCTAATGTTGGACTGAAAACCATAAACCTGTCACTGAGCTCTTCTCCCCCTTTTGACAACAATTCCAAAGGTTAAAGGGGTGGGAAATTAACAAATAACTACTCATGAATGAAAATTTATTGTAGTGGCACAAAACAACATCAGATCTGAATGAATAAAACTAAAAAGAGCACTACACAATGAAATATAGAACTGCCATGGTATCAAACTAAACCAAGATGCCACCATGCTGAAAATATAACCCAAGGGTGTAGAATATGCATGAAAACTCCCCCTAAAACCATGAGTATTGTTGATTTTAGGTGAGCACCATGTCACTGTCATGTTAGTACAAGCAATGTGTCTCCAAACATCAAGGCTTCCACTATCCAATTAAATGTTTCACACAAAGTTCAACATTGTTACTAAAAAGAAGGAATCAAGGCATAAGTAGATATGAGGTTAAGACTGTCTTGTCATGATATTATTATGTGTATAATCCATAGTAGCAAAGCATGTATCAATTGTATTGTCAAGCTTGTCAAAACAATAAACTCGACATGTATAATGAAACCAAACTGTAGTGTCAAGGTGAAAACCTACAACATTACCAAAGTAACCAAATGCCAAAAAACCAAAGATTTATGATAGGCATTAAAGTAAACAAAGTTGCATTGCCAAATACCCTGTATTTCCAAATACCAAGATACACTTCTCATTAAGTCTTGCCACCTGCAAGTTAATAACAATGATAACCTTCAAAAGACTGAGACATTCCACAAAAGTAATAGTTGTCTAACAAAGCTAGTAGTGCATATCATCACCTGTCAACTCCACTATCACTTCACAAAGTCAAACATGCATTCAAATAATGGATAAACTACAAGAAGAGTGACAAGATTTTACCACTGGCCAAATACTTGTTTAGCAAAGAACCTATCCAAGAAGCAAATACTACAAATACTGTCTAGTAAGGTGCACTATACTTATCTAAGATAGAAGCAAGACACAAAGTGTAATGTCAAAGAGCATATGCATTTTCAAAGAGAATTCACCATAAACCTAGAATAAGAAAGAAATCCAAAAAAGAAACTATTAAGAGCCACTATATATAGCTTCACCACTGCACCACTTTCATCATTGCATAGTTAAAGTATGTGATATTCACTTTCAAGCTTCATTCACTGCCAACACTAACTATCCCAAAACAAAGGTATTGTTAGCAAAAACATAAACCACGGTCAAAGCATGTGCATACTATGCATTGTACAAGTACAAACTATCCATGTAGCCCAAAAATTTGAAATAACCAAGATATGAGAAAAGTATACATTGTAATCATGAAAAACCATTGTGGAAGCGTGATAAATCATAGCCATAAAGTGTAAGCATCATGAGAAAAAATTACCAAATTTATTACCAAAGTGCATTACCAACTGTCAAGTAAATGAGGGAAGCATGAGACCATATCACCAATCTGAAACCAATTACCACAAACTATCAAAGCAAACCAATGCCATCATCAAGGCAACACTTTCAACCATCAAGACAACAAGATACTTCTCCACTTTCAAAATGAATATGCATTGTAAATATGTACTATCTAGGCAACTGTCTGAGTGTATGGGAAAAATAATAAATCAGTCTACCAAAAATGAGATCAGATGTTACTATCTTTGATCATATAGGAAATCAAAATAATGAGCAAACCATTGTCACCCCAAAATGCCAAGCCACAAAAAAATTTGATTACTCCTCAATATTATGAATTTTAGTGTGGAGTGTTCTAACAATTAAAAAATAGCACTGTGATCACTATCACTAGATAATACCTCCTTAAATAACTTCAAATTCAATTTCCAATGTTGCTTTGAATGAACAAATGCTACTTTCTATTGCAGCAACAAACAACCTCATTATGCTAGATCAAGCAATACAAAAGGAAGAGTTGTATAGAGCCACTCCATGGAAACCTTGTCTACATACTGATCAAAGACTGAGAGTAGTGAAAGAAAAATACAACTAATAAAGATCACTGTTTAAGCACCATACTATTGATCAACAAGGAAAGTGTAGAAGAAATATCACCATTATATTCAGAGACCATTGGATAAAGGATAACTACTCCATGTTGTATGCTTATCACTTTGACACTTTTTGTTCCTTTTGCCATGTCATACGATTGAAGATTAATATGTTCATGCAAGAGAATCACCACCACGCAAAGTAATCCACTAAGTGAGAGCACTTGATAGAAAGTAGAGCACAGTCAACAACTAAGATCTTGACACAGGGATGAACAAACTTTCATGAATTGGCACTAAAGCCCTGAAGATACCATTATGTACTTATCAATAAGGGTAAGAACCTATCAGCATGCAATCTCTTTGTCTATGGGGTTTGATTCATAATGCAATGATCATCTCCCCCTACCTTTATGCTACATTTTATGCACTTGAAGATGCCTTTTGTGCATAAAGCACAGGCATAGGTTCTTTTTGTTTTCGTTCAAGTTTCCTTCTCCAAAATTTCTTAGGCTCTTTCCTTTTCCAAACCTTCTTATCTGATTTCTTCTTATCATTAGATTCTTGTGACTTTGAATTTTTCTTATGAAAGAAATCATTTCTTCTCTCTTGTTTCACAAACCTCCTAGTTCTACAATACTTTGCAATGAGACCATGATGATGACATTTATAACATATTACATTCCTATCCCTATAGAATGCATATTGACTCTTTTCATAATTTCTTCTACAATAACTTGATTTATGCCCATAACCATTACATGAATAAAAATAACCAAGAAATGAATAATTATACCTAATTGATTTACCTAGCCAAATAGGTGGAGATCCTCTGAACTGGTTAGCTCTACTTATTCTTCCTCTCTTGATGTCCTTGAACTGTTTGCTATTAGTAGCCTTAGGGGAAGCAATATGACAATTTAAATCTATCTTTGTTCTTGGTGTTAATCTGACTCCAAAACTCTGTCCCTCCATAAAGCCCAAACCAGTAACATCCTTGTGATGTTTCTACTTACTTAACATCTCATTCAATTTGTTGGTGCTCCCATCAAAACTTTGATTCTTTTCTAACTGCTTCCTAACACTCTCAAGATCTTTCCTTAGAGAGACTATTTCTCCTTCAATATTTTGGCATTCAATTGTTTTGACTTCCAAATCAGACCTTATCATATCTGCTATCCTCTTATTTTCTTCAATTCCTAATTTCAAATTGACAATCAACTCATCTTTTACAGTGTTTTCTTTTAATAGAGAGTTTTCCTCTAGTTGTGTTCTTAGAGACAACACTTTAGCCTCTATCTTTTGAAGATCTTCTACTTTGGTTTGTAGCTTCATGCAAGTTATTTCTTCAACTTTTCTAGACTCTACCAGTTGCGACTTTAGACCCCGATTTTCCTTTCTGAGTTTCTCAATCTCATTAAGGGCATAAATAATTTCACCTTCAAAATCAATTTCACATTCATTTTCATCAAACTCTTGTTCAAAATCACTCACAAAGGGATATTCTTCTATGTCAACACTTTTCTCTATATAATCATTTTTTGAACTAGGTTTAGAGGGTATTTGTTGTTCAAAATTATGTTGAGTATTTCTTTTTCCTCTATTTCTTTTACTTTTTTCCATAACGAGTACTCCACTACCAGGAACCCCTTAAGTTGGTTAGACTTATGCAAGGGTATGGCTTTGATACCACTTTTTGGAGTACGAAAGACATTGAGAGGCGGGGTGAATCAGTGTCTTAATAAACAATTTTAATTTATTGATATTTCAAAAACCACTTAATCTCTTTGTAAATAGTAAATCAATTTCAAGATTATGATCAAATGTGATAACCAAATTCATATTTTCAAACAACATATAAACTTAAATGATGCAATGTAAATATAGAAGACAACAAGATAAAATGCATCCACAAAAGAGTCATAACATTTTTCATGAGTGGAAAACCCTCATAGGGATGAAAAACCACTTGTAAATGCCTACTGTCTTATCAAAACTACCTCACTGGAAAAGCCTCACTGGCTAGAAATTCCTCACTAGCAAAGCCTCACTGGCTACAAAATGCCTCACTGGCAAAGCCTCACTGGCTACAAAATGCCTCACTGGCAACATAAGCCTCGCTGGCTACAAAATGCCTCACTAGCAAAGCCTCACTAGAAAAAGGTCAATCTTTGTCTCACTGACATGACCTTACAATATCTTGTAAAACATGAAGAAATCAATTATAGAGGATTTCTCTAATTCTCTACATAACATTTCACTTCTCAAAAATGTGGAGGGGAGCCAGAAGAGAAGGGTGTTGAGAACTGATGGCCAACTCCTAGAGAAGGGTTTCACTATTTCCCTGGTTGGAGGTATCTATGGTGAGACCTCTTCGAGTGCTAACATTGGGATGATGAAGCAGGCGAAGGAAAGGGCTATGGGTGGAGGACACATTATGGGAACTAGCAAAGTGGATAGGGATATGATGATGAAAAGGAAGGCTGTAGTGGAGGAAATTGCTTGCTCCATTCGAAATATGAAGACTCATGTCTCTGCTAGCAAAGGTAAGGATATTTTTGCTGATAAGGTTCATGTTAGTTCTTTTGATGAGGATGTTGTTTTGGGGAATCAGATTGAAAACTTTGATAGGGAGGAGTTGTCTGATGTGATGGGCTCAACTCGTGAGAGTGCTAATGTGTTGTTTAAACTTTTTAAGTGGTTCTTCCATGAGATTAATAGGACCAATGTTAGAGTTAGAGGTGTTGCTAGAAAGGTTGAGGACCCTGCTATCCAAAGAAAAATTGATAATCTGATGGAGTCTCTTAATATTGTGGCTAATACTGTGGCGAAGGAAACCATCAATTTGAAATAGAATTTGGAAGGTAGAATCTTCTCCCTTGAGGATAAATTTGATAAAATGTGGAATGTTTTGATGAAGAGTGGAGATGTCTCTAAGTTTTTGGGCATTCTGGATTCTGCCAAGGTGATCTCCCCTGTGATTACTACAAAAAAGAGAAAGGAGACTGTGTATGCTGATGATATTGTTGCTGGGGGTAAGCTATTGGATGTGGATTGTGTTGGTGAGAAGGGTACTGTTAAAGGTAGTGTTTTGAGTGGTGAGGTAAAAACTGGTGGGTCAGGGGTCAGAACTAGAAACAAAATGAAAGCTCAGGATGGGGCCTCAGTTATAGAGGTGTCTCATAATGTGGATAATGTGCAAAAGATGGTTTCTACTGAAATGGAAGTTGTGGAGATTCTGAACAATATGTAGTGTTGTTGGTTGGATACCTTATTTTTGGTTGCTTTTTTGTTGTTGGTTCGTTGTCGTTGGGTTGATTGTTGTGTAATGTTTTATTTTTCATCAGCTGCTTTATTTTGTAAAGGGTTCCAAGCCCCTTCAAAACCTATTTTTTACCTCTAATCAAAACACATTCCATATCCTAAAGATTCATAAGAATTGGAATCTTTAAAATATAAAACATGTCAGATAATAACCCCACTGCTTTGCATACAATTTACAAGGTAATCATTTCTAGAATTCTATTTTTCAACTTCAAAAAGATATGTCTCTATAAAGCATCGAAACAAAAACAGTGACAAGTCACTGTTTATATAATAAACAATAATAGATGTAATGCTGCCACTTGTAATCAAACAAAACCATCAAATAAACCCTTTCAATTTTTCTCATAACTACCTACTTCTATCGAGTCACTATGGTGACTTCACATTTAACACCTTTAATCTGTCCATTTAATCTAATTGTTTCATATGAAAGGTCGACACCTTACACAAACTAACTCAAGGTGTTACACAAAACAAACACAAAGTCGACCTTATAAGCAAGTATCATTTCATATTTGACACATTAAGACAACATTATATATGCAATAACCTTAAGTAGCAACATAAGATAATAAAAGACCAAAGCTTCCCCTAGAATAGGGTTACACAATAGAACCCTTATTGAAAAAACACCATGACTAAACCCAAAACCATTTCTAGGTAAACCAATAACCACGAAGATTAAGGAAACAAAATACCAATATGTTGTTCATTGTAAACCATAACTGCCACAGTAGCCTAAAAACCATTTTATGTGCAGCTAGCCAGGAGACCACACTATCCTCCATTGTTCACCAAGCTTCCACAAACAACCCTAAGCGACTGCACATACCATGCTTTGTCTTTTGTAAAATGAGTAATCATTTAGGGCACAGACTTTGTGTCGATGAACTTTTCAAACTATCATTCACTTTGAGAAAAACAATTATGTCGATATGTTAACCTTTGCTAATCAAAAAAATATCATCATTATGTCTGTCTTGGTCCACTATTTGCATGACCACTCAAAAAATTAACATGCCCAATGTTTATGTGTTAATCATAACCCTTGAGTATAATCAAACACATAATTCCTTTTCAACCTTAGTGATCAATAACACCATTTCTTAATGTAATGATACCATCAAGACTGCCTTTGTAATAGAATATTATTAATTTCACCTTAAGTGTTGCTTTGACATCGATGCCAAAACACAAACCAATAAACATGCAACCTCAACCAATACCAAAGACCAGTGTATGGTATAAATCCTAAATGTATCAAGTGCAGAAACAAAACCCATATGCATATCAAATATTGTTGCCTCAATAAAAATTGTTGTCTCAATGACTTTTCAATGTCAAAGTCACCCATAAACTTAAAAGATATGTTTTGCCTTTGTAACAAAAGAGCATTGCCAACTCAATGGAATTCAACACCAATCAAATAGCACTAAACCTTCAATGAATGCCACAAATGTATGCAAAAAAAAGGTATCACCATAAATGTACCAAACCAAACTGAACCATGATGATCATTAAATACAAAATACCTGAGAATATATGCCAACAATGTAAGTGCCAAAAAAACCCTTGACATCAATGCCAAAACCAATGTCAAAGAGTTCAAAGAAATCAACTAGGACAACTTACAAATCAATACCATCAACAAGGTGTGCCACCAGGCCCCCTTCCAAATTCATCCTACCAACAAGGTGTGCCACAAGGCTCCCTTCCAAATTCATCCTACCAACAAGGTGTGCCATAGAGCCCCCTTCCAAATTCATCCTACCAACAAGGTGTGTCACAGGGCCCCCTTCCAAATTCATCTTAACAATAAGGTGTGCCTGCATAGGGACCCCTTCCAAATGAATCCTTTCAATAAGGTGTGCCACAGGGTCCCCTTCCAAATGAATCCTACCAATAAGGTGTGCCACAGGTCTCCCTTCCAAATTCATCCTACCAATAAAGTGTTCCATAGGGGCCACTTCCAAATACCTCCTATCAACAAGGTGTGCCATAGGGCCTCCTTCCAAATTCGTCCTACCAATAAGGTGTGCCATAGTGCCCCCTTCCAAATTCGTCCTACCAACAAGGTGTGCCATAGGGACCCCTTCCAAGTTCATCCTACCAACAAGGTGTGCCACAAGGAACCCTTCCAAATTCATCCTACCAACAAGGTGTGCCATAGGACCCCCTTCCAAATTCGTCCTACCAAAAAGGTGTTCCAAAGGGCCCCCTTCATAATGTGTCCTATCAATAAGGTGTGTCATAGGGCCTCCTTCCAAATTCATCCTAGCAACAAGGTGTGCCACAAATCCCCCTTCCAAATTTGTCCAACCAATAAGGTTTACCACAGGGTTACCTTCCCAATTCATCCTAGCAACAAGGTATCTCGTCAACGCATCACCAAGGTAGCCTTCATTACAATTCATCCCATCAATAAGGAGCTAACCCTCCTTATGTTTGAAAATAGTTACCAAGGTCCCATACCTCAACAATACCCAACATACGACCAAGAAAACATGTTAGGAACACAAGGCTATTACATGCAGGATCCACAAACGAACATACCAAAAACAAATATGGAAATACAAATGCAAGAGATGAAACAAAGGATATCGGAAATGCAAGTTGGAAAAGCCAAGAAAACCTACACCCTACGTGACATATGCCCATTTCCATTTGATCAATCAATTACAATGCTTCCCTTTTCGAAGAACTTTGAAATACCCAAGTTTGACAAATACAAAGGAAGGGGAGATCTCATTGAACATATAAGAGATTTCTCAGTAGAATGCATGGAAGTGTAGAATAATGATTCCTACTTAATGAGACTCTTCCTGGATAGTCTCACGGGTCATGCCATGGAGTGGTTTTCTCATCTACAACCTGGATCAAGAGCTTTGATGAACAATCTAGAAAATTCATAACTCATTTCACGTTCAACATAGAACAAGATGTCACCATCACTGATTTATCCAAAATCAAACAAATTCAAGGGGAAAACTTTACCTCGTACCTACAAAGATGGAGACATAAGGCTAGTAGATGCAAGTGGCCTATTCCTAATAAGGAATTGGTAGATATATTTGTCTCAAACATCCAACTAGAGATCAACTACCAACTTACTATGTTGTGACCCAAATATATTGAGGAAACAATTGAAAAGTGACTAAACATTGAGCGAGCTCTCATAGCTAGGGGAGTCATCAAGTTGAACACACCAAAGGACAATCCTTCTATTTCAAATTACAAACCTATAATTTGGGCCAAAAACAAGAATATTACAAACAACGGGGTAGTGGATGCTAGAGTTGTATGATACACACCAAATTCTAACATACAATAGAATAAACCACAAGTTTCTCAAACAATATATGTTCCCAAAAATACACCAAACAACCACACAGTTAACCAACAAACGAATCAGGGAGGAAAAAAAAGATAGTACAATCAACCAAGGAGACAATTTGATGCACTGGGAGAACCACTAGAGGTATTCATGTGTAAACTAGTGCAACAAAATCTAATCAAGGTCAATGACCACCCTCATTATGAGGAGTTGAGCTTCAAAACACCATGGTATAAAGAGAAAGACCTATGCGAGTTCCCCAAAATCAAGGGACACACAACAAACAATTGCATGAGACTCAAGCACATAATTCAAGACCTAATCGACAAAGGAGAAGTGGATGTTGAAAATCATCCTAGAAACAAGGACCTCCATATATACACAAACCCAATCCCAAACCATCAATACCAAAGCACATTATGAACACTTGCACAACATTGTTTTCTTTGTTTATCAATTTTTTTCAAAAGCACTTGGAAACCAAGTACTAAAGACATCATCTCTGCACATTACTTCATTCCAACTCATCTCTAGACATTTCAAAATAAATATAGTTCCATGTACTCACAACACTTCCTCAAAATATCAACTACACGTGCACAACCTGCAACAACCTCTTTTTCACAATTTTCTCAATATCCTCGACATCTTCAATATCCAACAAACTTCCTTAACACATAGTTGACATCAATGAAAACAACAACTAGTAGACATCCTCTTGACGTCAATGAAAACACCTTCATACTTACAACATCTTCCCTTATTATTTTCTTCTTTCTTTGGAGAATGGGATTAATGAGAATCGAAAAAACCCTAATAATCTAATTTTTTATGAGGGGTTAATTATGTTGATAATGGAACATGAAAATTTTTACTATGTCCTTGAAGCACCTAAAAAATTGGCCAAATCCTATTTTAAGGAGGTATCTTCTAGCTATGATATAGGAAGAGATTCTAGGGATAAGGATTGGGAGGAGGAAGGGTCTAAATCAATGGAGGTTTACTCATACCCCCAACGGATTTTAACCAATTACCTAGGAAATGTGCAAAGAAGGACCCCAATTCTTCTTGGTCTGGAGGATCCCAAATTTATATGGAGGGTGAGGGATCCCCTTTAGTTGTTGTGAAGGGTAAAAGAAATAAAGCCAAAGATTTGGTGGATGAGAAGGTTGTGATTGCTGCTAAAATGAAAGGGAGTCAAAAGGCTCCAAAGGAGGGAACTGACTAAAAAGGGGGAGATTTGTGAACCCCCTAATGACTATAAGAGGAAAAATATTAATTATACTATGGAGGGTGCAAAGGGTGTGAAGGATAAGGGGTCTACAATTAAGAAAATTCTGAAAAGTGGTGAAGATAAGCACCATGGGGTTGACTCTACTGCTGGTAGGACTAGTGGTAAAGAGAAGGAATAGGGGTTAATGAACCTAAGAAGGTTATGGAAACTAATGAGGTTTGTGGTGTTGTGAGGTCTAGAAATGAGATCATGGAGTTTCCTAAATCCTCAGATGTTGTTGTGAAGAAGGCTATAAAACCTAAAATCAAAATTCTTGGCAATGATGGTAAAGGGAAAGCTAAAGTGATGTTGTATGGTGATTTTCATCAAGAGGATCAAGTTGTGGAGTATGATAGTTTATTTTCTAAATCTAATATTTTTAATTGTATCATGGAGGATATTAGTAATATTTTGAGTATGGCCAAAGATGGAACTATGAACCTTTTCAAACTCTTTAAATGGTTTTTTAGTGAATTCAACCAACTTAACATCAAAGTGTGATCGCTGGCTAATATTCATGATGGGATCATCAATAACACCAACTTGGAGACTTCTATTTTTTATCAAATTAAGAGAATGAATACTATTCTTAATGGTGTCGTTGTTGATGTGGAGAAAATGAAGAATAACCACGAAGCCATAATTGCTTCTCTTGAGGAGAAAATTGATAAAATTCATGCTAATCTGGATACTATGGTTAAAGTTATTCAATCTTATCTTTATAACAATGTGCAAGGCCTTTCTCTTTTGAATGATGAAACATGCAAATGGACTGGGGAAATGAGTGTGAAGAGGAAAAGAGCTGCCGGTGATGAAGCTGATGGTCTGAAGGGAACGCAAAATTTGACTGTGGCTACTAGTCCAAGTATTCAAACGATGATCAAGACTAAGAAATATGTGGATATCCCTACTCATGAGTTGGTTGAAGTTGTTGATATGCATGAGCATATCATCTCTACTAACTTGGAAGCAACCAAGATCTTGAAGAACTTACAGTAGTCCCCTGGTGTTTTTTGATGTTTTTTTTTGTCTTATTGACTTGCTAACGGTTGGCTGCTTATTTTATCCTGCTTTATCCTAATGGCAGATAATTTATTTTTGGTCCTTTATCTTTCTAGTAGTTGTTCCCTTGTAAAGGATTTTAGGTCCCTTCAAAAACTGTTTTTCCAATAATAAAAAACAAGATTTATATATAAGATATAGTAGAGAAGATAAAGAAGTATAAGTAGGAATAAGTCGACATGAAGTATATGATGGTTTATTCTAGCTATTATGGGAATATGATGAATAGTTATTTTTTATTTTTTTATTTTATGTATTTGGAATTATATCATGCATCACTATAATCCATTGTACTGGTTCTAATTTTTTCTTCTCTTTACATCAAGGTAAAACAACACATATAAGAGCATACACCCATATCTTCAATTTGTGCCCCCTCTATCTCTAACACCATTACTTGCACTTTGATGGAAATTTTAATTAACCCATGGTATTTTTTTCCTTTTTGTAATTATCATTTTTTTTGGCTATTTGTATTTTATTTTACCACCTAAGTTGATAGAAACTACCAAAAATGTCCAATTATATGCCTTATTTGTTTAGCCAACATGCAAGATTATTGCAAGAAATATTATTACCTTGATATAAATTATTCAAGTTGTAAATTATTCTAATAAGTTGATCTAGAGTAAGAATGGAAATGATCAACTAATGGTTGGGGTAGAACATATCGTTCATCATTTTATTGCAAGTGAACTTGTAGCATACTAAAGTACTTAAATTTTTTTTAGGTGAACCTACATCATTTCCATGGGTATAATTACAACTTGCTACATATAAAATTGAATCTTCACCTTGTTATTCCACCATTACCTGATCCAAAATTTAAATTACACCTCCCTAACTAGAGAAATTTTATTCACTTAAATCTTATTATTATCTATGTTTACAATACCCTCATAGAATTAACGAGATTGCTCACATGACTAGAGCTTCTACTAGACCTATAAAACTATCTCTTTATGAACTAATATATTACATCTACACTTGCAAGAGCCCTTTGATGGACTAAAACCATTATGGGATGAAGGATATCTTATTCTTCTTCTTCTTCTTAGACCTCCTATTTCTTGAATGAACCATGATATCAACTAGCAACATCATTAATACAAACCCCCATCCCCTCAAGAATAAATTAATATTAGTTGGATTAACCCCACTAGTTTAATATGCAACCCTTGGATGATTTGTTCCATCACATATATAAATGAACATGGCATATCCTAACAAAACCTTGAAGCTTCACTCACCAATAGTGACAAACACACTTCTTTAATGTCCTTGATCCTAGATATGGATATCTTAATAAATATCAAGCACAAAAGAATGAATAGGTATATTATTAGTTCATATATAAACTAGGGTGGATATTCAAATTTTTAGTCATTAGAAAATGGATTCTAGTGCAAATATTTTTTAACACTCCTTGACTAGCACTTTATTCATAGACAATGGTTGTCAAACTATTATGACATGTGAAACAAGGGAAAGCATAGATCTTTACACTCAAAGTGTGGAAAAGAAGCAATAGAAACACACAAAACTATTCATACCATAATTTAACCTAAAACAACCCACTTTGACTAAAAATCCAACCTAAAGAGTGATTCCCTACTCCATTATTAAAAAATGTATCATAAATGTAAGAACATGCCAATATGGATAAAATAAGCTCCCACATACTTAGCTAGATATACAACTAATTTTTTTAAATAGATCTACTAGACCACACTTGTAGCCACACACTTTTTAGTTGCATTAACCCCATTAGTTCAATATGTAACTTGTTGAGTAACTTGTTACCACTATCCAAAAAAGATAAAAATGGCCACTCATCTAGTCACCTAAAGGAATTTGCTTGAGTTCTCTATTAAAACACCCTAAAATAATGGCTTCACCAACGATACAACACAAAAAATTCTCACCCAATGTTTCTCCATCCATTTGTACCTTCAATATCCATGTACTCATGAAAAGGAATGGTCATTACCTAGAACCATGGCACACCCAACCAATAAAAAATAATCATGGCCAAAAGATAGGAAAATGTTTCCACTCAACAAGGGAAAATGATTATTGACTAAATAAATAGAACAAATGCATTAGGAAGAAAAAGTAGTCATATTCAAGGAAAATAAGCAATCATGTGTTTTATTTACTACCCCTTTGACTTTTACTACCACTATTAGACACTCTAACGAGCATTTTAATTAACTCGGGGAATTTTATGCTTTGTGTAACTATTGTGGGAATTTTATCCTTTGTGTAAATATTATTTTATTTGGCCACAAATGATTTATTTTGATGTTCAAGTTTCTAAGTTAGAAATGTAAGAGCCTCAAATTTCTCTGATACCATGTAAGAACTGAAAATTAGCTCAAACACCCAAGAACATCTGTAAAAACAATGATAAACCTTCCACAAGAGGATATGCAAGAATATGAGCTTGCTTGATATTAAGACCTCTCAAATGATGAGGTATGAAGTATGATAAATTATGATACAAAAGAGTACAATGAAATTTATTATATAGGGTTGAGATGTAGGATTGAATATGATGTTGGCATATGTGATAATCCTATGAAATGTGACAAGTAACCACCTACCTAAGAAATGATGCATAGATAAGATAATACTTCTAGAAGGAATCTTATTTCCTATGCAAACATGTGAAGGGGGATAGCCCCATTAATTAAATACCTAGTGAATGCAACCTAGGAACATGACCTAAGTAAACTTATGCAAGTTTAATTAGATATTAATTACACCAACACCCCCCATAAGTGCAACTTAGGGAGGAAATTATTATGCAAATTATGCAAATGAAGATACAATGATGCAATGATGGGTCCCGGCTACATGGCCACGTTAGGTACCCATGTACATATTCAAATGAAATCTCTCACAAATGGAGAAAATGAGAAAACCCAATGGGACAAAACTCCTCTCCAAAAGAGAAAAAAATAAATGAGTGAGGAAGGATGGAGGACTTCATAATACCCCGCAAGTACACCATCTGTCACATAGATACATTACAATCAATAGCCCCCCATAAGAGGGAAAGAGAGGGACTATGTAGCCCCCCACAATATGTGATCACCTACAAAAAATGGTAAGTGCCTAAAGACAAAACATGATCCAATGTCGACAAACAACTTGTCTCCCTTTTGGAAGAAACAAAACTAAGTACAAATGCAAGAATTCTTCCCATTTCATATAGGAATTAAATGAAGGAAGAATGGATGATGATGATGTCTCTGAAAGCTTCTCATGTGTCTCCTTTGTCACTAAAGATGAAGATGCCATAATAAAATCAGGTATATGCCCAATCAATGAAGAAGGTGACAAATCAAGACTATGTGGAAAATGATTTTGAAAAATATCCAAAGACCATGATGGTTTAACAACAATTGTGCAATGGTTGTCATAAACGAGGAGAGATAACCCCTCAAATGTTTCCTCCAAATTTGAAATGTGAGACTACATAAAAATGGATGCAATGTTTTTTAAATAGGAATCTCAATAAGGAAGACAGTGAGATACTTGTTGTAATGAATCATTGGACGTGCTCAATGAATCACCCCCATGAGATGAATGGTCTTGTTGTCCAATAGGAATGATAAGATCCTCAATCAATGACTCTGCACAATGAATCATTAAATGTGAAGGTACATCAACTGTCTCTAATGGAGAAGAAGGAGCATATGAAGAAATCTCATCATCATCATCTGAAGATTCAAAGCATTCCAAATATTCAAACTCCCGCATAGTATCTGTCATAGGGTATCTTGTCTGAAAAATGAAGAGGCACAAGACAATCTAAAATAGGATCATCTGGGAATGATTGAGTATCAGGATCTCCATGTATCTCTCAAGTTTTAGTCTAAAGAGTATGACGACACTCAAAATGATCGATAGCATTCAAAGTGGCAACATCAATATGCATTGAAGTGACTCCTAAGACATGATCCCTTTTGCAATTCAATGAAAATTTCTTACTATCAGTATTAGGAGGGGGAACATGATTATACATATGTGGAAAAAAATGAAGCCATCTGAGATGTTTTATGATGCCATCTCCCCATTTTTTATAGTTTCCCCTTTTCAACATAATCACAACAGGATGAAATGAAAATCCCATAATGAACTATGATAAATATCCAAGATTACCAAAAAATTGACCTTCAATATGAATTATAAACTCCTAAATATGATGTGAAACTATAAATGAAGCTTCCCAATGCAAATAAACCTTCTCTAAATTGCAATATGTCCAAGTAATCAAGAAAATGCCTCAAATTACAAAAACTCAATAGAATGTGCCTGGGGCTGAATTTTAAGAAAGTAAATAGACAAAATGATAGATCTCTAAATTACCTTCGCAATGTCACTAGAATCTCCAAAATCCAACAAACTGGTGAAAAGATACGAGCTTAGGAGTCCAAATGGGTGATCTAAATTCAAACAAAAATAAAATATTATAGGAATAAAATATGATAATAATTCATCCACCACTAGATAGTGCTCAAAATCGGCTTTCCAACGATATCTTGTTTGCAAAAATTTGATACCCGAGTCAAAAGTTATGAAGATTTTAAGAAAACTGCCTAATTAAGACATGATGGGGTTTCCGTGACAATCATTTGGCCGTCAAATTTAAGATAGTCGCTTGATTTTTTTGAAAAATCACCAAAAAAAAAAAATCCTTAGAATATGAAGTATTTTATATGAAAATGGGGGGTTTTGGTCCTTTCGTACGCAATGGAAGGGTCAGTTCTGACCTAATCTGCTCCAAAAATTAGCCCAAAATGCAAACCCTCCAACCTGCAATAAAAAAACTTCAAGAAAAAACCCCAAATCTGGTATTTTTTTCAAGTTTTTTTGATTCTCTAGGTCATCATATGATGCAAGGGAAGATCATACTCAACTTTGCTAAAAATAACCAAGATCTCTCACTAGCAATAGTTGAACCCTCATATCTGAGAAGGGTTTTGCAAGGCTTGGCTCTGATACCATGTAAGAGCCTCAAATTGCTTTGATACCATGTAAGAGTTGAAGATTAACTCAACACCCAAGAACATCTGCAAAAACAATGATAAACCTTCCACAAGAGGATATGCAAGAATATGAGCTTGCTTGATATTAAGACCTCTCAAATGATGGGTATGAAGTATGATAAAGTATGATACAAAAGAGTACAATGACCTTCTTTATATAGGCAAGGCTGAGATGTAAGATTGAACATGATGTTGACATGTGTCATAATCCTATGACATGTGACAACTAACTACCTACCTAGGAAATGATGCATAGATAAGATAAGACTTCTAGAAGGAATCTTATTTCCTATGCAAACATGTGAAGGGGGATGGCCCCATTAATTGAATACCTAGTGAATGCAACCTAGGAACATGACCTAAGTAAACATATGCAAGTATAATTTGATAATTAATTACACCAAAACCCCCCCATAAGTGCAACTTAGGGAGGAAATTATTATGCAAATGATGCAAATGAATATGCAATGATGCAATGATGGGTCTCGATTGCATGGCCATGTTATACCCATGTACATATGAAAATGAAATCTCTCACAAATGGAGAAAAGGAGAAAACCCAATGGGACAAAAATCCTCTCCAAAAGAGAGAAAAAAAAAAATGAGTGAGGAATTATGGAGGACTCCATAATATCCCCCAAGTACCCCATCTATCTCATAGATACATTACAATCAATAGCCCCCCCCTCCCCCCATAAGAGGGAAAGAGAGAGACTATGTAGCCCCCCCCCCATAAGAGGGAAAGAGAGAGACTATGTAGCCCCCCCACAATGTGCGATCGCCTACGAAAATGGTAAGTTCCTGAAGACAAAACATGATCCAATGTCGACAAACAACTTTTCTCCCTTTTGGAAGAAATAAAAACAAGTACAAATGCAAAAATGCTTCCCACTTCTGATAGGAATTGAAGGAAGGATGGATGATGATGGTGTCTCTAAAATTTTCTCATGGGTCTCCTTTATCACTGAAAATGAAGATGCCACAGTCAAATCAGGTATATACTATTAGAAACCAAGATCAGACATGCAAACCAGAGAAAGCCTTCCACAAGAGAAAAACAATAAAAAAGCAGAGCTTTACATGAAGATGTGCAAATTGATATTATTCACAATTAAGAAATTACAAGAGATGAATTGCTTTATAAAAGAAATGTATGCATAACCCTAATGTTGACCTAAAAACAACTCAACTAAATAAAGCTTACTTATTAATTAAGTAAACTAATTATTACCTAAGTAAAACCTAAGTAAACCTAATAAAGTGTAATTAAATAATTAATTACACCAACACCCTCCCTTAAGTGCAACTTAGGGAAACTAAAAAAGCATGCACCTAATGCTAGGATCAATGCAAGAAAGCATGAATTGGTCCCGAAAACAAGGCTTGATCAGGTACCCATGTACAAATGCAATGAATGAGAAAGAGGAGAAAACGTAGTGGGACAAAACCCCCCTCAATGAGAAGACCTGATGTAAAGAAGCACTGGAAGAACACTATGGAGTAGCACTGGAACTTGAATCCGGAAAGCAAAGAAATATACTTTTGTTTACTACTAAAACCAGATGAGAATCATTGATTGAATTAAGGAATCATGATAAAGCAACATCAAACCTGATGCCACAGAACATTGGAAAACTCACAAACTGGAACAACCCTGGAATCTGTGAAGCAACAGTAGATGAAAAAGGATGCCTCCCATAAGAGGGAATGATATGATGAAAGAATCTGGAAGCTATGTGTATCTCAATGCTGATGCCAAACTATGACTAAAACTGATCCATAGGAGCAAGTACCATGAAGATTCTGGAACATTAACCATAATTTTAATGGCCCTCAAATTGAGATGTGAACCGATGCAAACCAAAATGTGTCAAGCTATGAGCAAGATGTGGCCAAAAGAAACAACATAATCTAGATACAACCCATGCGAGTTATCATCAAGATCAAGATGAGATCAAAGTGAAACTACACTCTAATTAGATTATTATGCAAGAAACCCCTCAGATGAAACTTTATACCAGTTCATTTATTAGAAAAACCCATGATTGTAAAAGGAGAGAATGCAAAACATGCATAAACTAAAGAGAAAATACAAACCTAGTGCATGAAAACAAAAATAGGGTGCATGCACAAACCAAAGTTCACATTTGTCTCCTTGATAAAAATGGACCTTAGATCTATGTAGAGGACTGAACCAACTTTCCAATGTCGCAAGAATGCTCAAAAAAGGATAACTGAGACAAAAGATATGCCCTTCGAAGCGAAAAATGCTTCAATTGAGTTCAAGGACCTACAAAATAAAACTGGAGCAAAATAAAAAAAACTACACCAATGGATTGACGTCGGAATCATCTTTCCAATGGTATCTCGTTTGCAAAAAAAGGACACCGTACGCAAAAGTTATGCCTAATTTTGTAAAAATGCTCCAAAATGGCCAATTTGGCCTACAGGCAGCCTAGGGGACTAAAATCATTTCGACCCCTGGTCCTATGTGTGACTAGAGGCTAGCAGGCAGGGGGTTGGGGCAAAGCCCCTAGTCATTCATATGACCGACGGTTGTCTGTTGGAGCGGCCGGGGGCTAGTCGTGGGCCCTCGGTCCCCAATAGGACCACTGTTGCAGGCGTTGAAGCTCTTAAGGGCTAGTGGAGGGCACCCGGTCCTCCACATGACCAGGGTAGAGGATGGAGGAGCTCACGGGGCTTGAAGGGCCAAGCGGCTTGTGGGTGGCCACCGCTCCTGGTGGCCGTTGGGTGGCACGGTGGTGGCAGAGCCGTTTAGAACTAGAGGCGCCAACGTGGAATCCCAAAAATGCCTTTTAATTTTTTTTTCCAACTTTTGTGCCTCGGAGTGCGTACCGGGGAGGCCGTACGGCCTCCCTAGCAAATTTGTTTTGCCTAAGAATCAACTTTCTCTGAAATTGATGAAATGAAAGGCAATCTTAGGTTTTTTGGCCGCTATGAACGCAATGGTGACCTTCATTTGTGCTCAAAGTGCCCCAAAAAATCAGCTACCCCCAGATCTTCAAAAAATCATCGAGCTTGAAACCCTTGTAGATCTGGCAAATGATGACCAAAATTAATGAAATAAAATCCGATCTTGACTTTTCCCGGCGCTCTGAATCCAATGGAAATGCCCGATCTGATCCAAAATGATTCATCAATAGGCTCAAGGCATGAAATCCTCAAGGAACCCCGTGTTATGCCTTGCATAACCACCCCATCTTTTTCCTTGGTCAAAATGGGTCCCCCTTTTTGTTTTTATCTTTTGTTGATTTTCAAACAAAGGGTCTTTTGTTTCCAACACTTTGTTTTTCTTTAGTTTAGCCAGTCGGAACCAGAACCGGAACTGAATCAAGTTCTGAAACTTTTTTCAAAACTCATTCTGATTCTCATCCCGACAGTCTTTCTTTTTAACCTTTTGGTCTTGTCTTTGTCGGAGCCGGTGTCGAAGTGGAAGTTAAGTTGGTATTTATTTGAAGTTTCAAAATGAAAATCCATTTCGTCTCCGCCTCCGCTTTTTGGAATTTTGTTTTAGACTAAGTTTTTATGTTAAGTTTTCTTATTTCGGTCTTTTTGTTTTATTTTTGTGTTTGGTTTTGTTTTATGCTTTGTTGGTGGAACCGGACCCGGAACGGGAACGAAGTTGGGAAATTACTCAATTTTCCAAATCCGTTTTCATTCCGATTCCACTCCTACCGTTTCTTGGTCGTTGACTTTTTACTGAAGTCACATTGCAGTGATGTGCTAGTTCTTCTGCAATTTTGATTCTACTCTACTGCATTTAATGCATTAATGACAGTTGCCATGCGTAGGTAGAAACTCCGAGTTTTACCTTAATTAGGGATTAACGCATAGTTATTATCACTATTCTTAAGAGATTGAAGAGCAAACCAAAGTTGTAGTGAGGCTTTTGTGCAAGTAAATCAATTGAAGGAGAAGGTTGCTTGTGGATTTCTTCAGGAGGTTTGCCTATTTATTTGCGTTCGAGGTAGGGTTTCCTATTTTCATTCTTCTTTTATTTGCTTTTACATTTTTTGTTGTTGATTTTCTTGTTAGATCAGATCGCTTTGGGAAAGTTCATGTTTCTTGGTGGGTTTGCCTGTTTTATTTTTCTTTGTTTGTTTGTTTGTTGTT
Organism: Sequoiadendron giganteum; assembly: GCA_007115665.2. Classification (NCBI taxonomy): domain Eukaryota; kingdom Viridiplantae; phylum Streptophyta; class Pinopsida; order Cupressales; family Cupressaceae; genus Sequoiadendron; species Sequoiadendron giganteum. The sequence goes on along the minus strand of CM021108.1, from coordinate 438,730,069 downwards.
CTTGTCTTCGTTTATTTTGCTTTTGTATCTAGTTTCTTTGTTTTAGGGCATTGTCATTTTCACATTTTTTATCGTGATCGTGTCGTACTGCTTTAGATGTTAAATGCGTAGACTAAATTCAGGTTTTATAGTGAGTTAGGATTTGTTAAATCTTGTTTTTACTTAGAATCTTTTGCGCATTCGATCTGGTTAAATTAGGAAGGGTTAAATTCGTGCCCTAGTTTTTATATTGAGTTTGTTTTAGATTAGGGTTTAGATGCATTTCTGTATATGTTTTGATTTAAATATGATGGCCTAGAAAGTACAATCCCCCCCAGTCATATGGGGATGGTCTTATCAAGTTATATGTTAGCCTCTTTTCATTTAAAATGACCTATTCTTTAATCATGGAGTTATGCGTTAAACTGTTAAAATCATTTATGACATCATAGTCAACCTAGGCGGAAGCGGGATTAGAATTGATTTAGATTTTGGGCGTATTTTATGATTAGTGTCAATTCCATTTTCCGTCCCGTCTTCGGCTCCGCTTATATTGAGAAGCTTTATTTCAAAGTAGCGATAACCTAGGCGGATGAGGAATCGGAATAGAAATAGAATATGAAAATAGAAAATCTAAGAGAAAACAAATCTGTTTCCATTCAGGTCCCGGTTCTGATCACTATTCTAGTTCCGACTCTGAGCCCACTTGTTGTTAGTGTAATCTCAATGCTTGTTTTGGCTCCAAGCCCGACAGTATGTTAAATGAGATTGTTTAAGGATGTTTTCTACCTGCCTCTGATGTATATATGAAAGATATGATTTTAAGGCGTGTTTTGTGATGTTTGTTCAAGGATCTAACTAGAGGTTTTTGGTGTAGGAAAGCTAAAGGATGTCGGGAACATCAGGAGAAGCTGTCCAAAGGAACTGACCTATAGGAACATCAAAAGTAGCAGCTAAACCCAAGAAGATCAAGCTAGAGTAGCTACCTTATACCTTAAGGTATAACCACAGGAGTCATGTTGCCATTGCAAGCAAAGTAGAATCGGATTGGTCTGACATAATTGATACCAATCTGGGCCAATACAACTTTGAGGAATCATATGCTGACACATTCAATGAGGATGTGACACCTAGAACAAAAATAAAAGTGGATTCTAGTTTGGATCATATCACCCTATTTCCTCTATCAATCCAATGCCTGAAGTTAATCATGACAGCTGTAGGAGCTTACAATCCGGCTACCTCACAATGCATGGATTCACAAGATAATGTAATCATTGATCTCACTCCCCAAATATTTCAAACTATGTTTAGGGTCCCGGATCCAAAGAACTTGGTGCAGTTAACTGAGGCAGATGCCCTAGAGAAATATGGCAAATACAAGGAATCCAACAAGGCTCACTTGAACAAAAGATGGTTAAAAACAAAGAAGTCTCTAACCAAGCTCGCAGACCAACCAAAGAGGGCAGATTTTTATAAAGAAGTATCAGATTTAATAATGATGTTGTCTAGGGATTTTGGGAAGAGAGATGCCTTTCATTTCAAGGAGTGGATGTTTCCCTTCATCCAAATAATCTTAAATGGCACCCAACAATTTGATTGGTTGATGATTGTTTTAGATGCCATTCATGATCAATTGACCAAGATTAGGGAAATCAAATGCTTTTTCATGACTTCTTACATTGTGTATGCAGCAACAAGGGTAGGTATCTTCCTAGGTCTGAATAGAGTGGGGATAATAGGAGAGTTAGATGGACAAAAGAACGTGTGGGATCATTATAACTAGCTGTCCCTACAGGTTGCTGAGACTCAATTCAGAAGGGTTAATGATGCATTCATATATGTGATCATTAACCAACTCAATGGGGATGTAGGGTATAGACTGAGCCAAGAAGCTATGGCATTTATCATTGAATGGGGATGTTGGTACATTCAATACCCCAGGTTCACATACTTCAGGCTAGCTAGATTTGAGGGTCATCCACATTTGCTACCTACATGTTGTAACAATAGGATAGTTTTAATGGAATTTGTATATCAAGCTCTAGGGTTTGATGCTCGGTTTGCATTGAAGCACAAGATAGGATGTCATAAGTTCCCCATGTAGCTGGGTGAGTACAACTATCAGCATCTGGTAGGAGCAAAGGTAGTGTGTAGTGAGTTGATACATTTAAAGCTAGGTTTATATACAGCTCGGAAGTACTTTGACCTGAAGAGTAAAATGAATGCCTTGCTGCCTTCTGTGTTTGATAAACATTTCAATTTGTTGGAAGATTTCTGGAGTGACCGGCAGGATGAGTATGACCTCAGGAAGAAGAATTATGAGAGGTTACCCATCTCACTCATGGAAGAGCTTGGGATTAAAAATGGCATTCCTGACACATTGGTGGATGATAGAGTTTCATTGGATCCATCGTATGAAGCTTTAAACATTGGCACTAAGAGCTTGGATCCGATTGACTGGGACAGTGAGGAAACCATTGACATTAAGCAGATAGGGCAAGCAGTCTTGGATAGGAGCATTCAATGGGTGGTTCTAAGAGCCAAAACTCCTCAAGGACCAGCTCCTAAAAAGGGGAAAGGATATAAAAGGATCAAAAGAAAGACACCTCCCAAGGAGCCTTTGGAGTTCCTCCCTCCAGATATTGAAGAGATTGAGCTTGAAGCAGTGGCTCAAGATGAACCAGAGACACAAGAGGGAGATGCCCAAGTAGGACATGTGGTTTCAAAATTTGCATTAGGTGAGTCCTCTACTCAAGTCCCACTTGTAAAGCAGAAAAGTGAAGAGGTGCAAAAAGGGACTCTTCATGATATTGCTGAATCCATGAAGGGAAAAGAACTAGAAGTAGAAATTCATGATGTTGAAACAGACTCTGATGAGACTCTGTTAGAGAGGAATGCGCAAGAGAATATGCCTCTAGAGGAGGATCAGTGGGCGTTATTTGAAGAATCCAAGAAGAATGTCGATGATCAAGCACTTGCTGCAGCAATAGAGAAACATAAGGAAATTGATGCCAAGATACAGGTTGATGCCATACTGCAGCAGCAACACATAGAAGCTAAGTCAAAAGATGATGAAATAGAGAAGCAATAGAGGCAAAAAGAGCATGAGCTCAAGGTCAAGGAAGAGAATGATAAATTAGAATTGATACAAAAAATTCATGACCTTGAGGAAAAGGCAAGGCATCGGAGGGAGAGAGAAGTTCTGGTGGCTAAGTTGAAGCTTGCTGAAGAAGCTCATAAAGAGAAAGAAGAAGCAAAACGATTGCAAAAGGAGAAAGAAGCCGAGGAACTGATCAAGAAGCAACAAGAGGAAAAGGAAGATACGGAAAAGCTTAAAGCATTAGAGGAAGAAAGAAAATAGGAATTGGAGAAGGAAAGATTAGAAGAAGAAAGGTTGAAGAAGGAGGAATAAGATAAGAGAATACTAGAGGAAAAGGACAGGGAAGAAGCCGAAAAGCTGGCACAAACAAATATGGAGCAAGAGTAGCAACATAAACAGAGGGTTGATTCTCAACCTCAGATAAATGTGCAACCTCCCTTAGCTACTGCCTCCTCTTCTTCAACTATGATGACTGTTACTCCAGGTGCTCCTACTTGGTTGAAATTAGACCTTCAAAAGAGAGCATCGACACCTTCTCAACCTCTCAATTGGGAGGATATGATGAAGGAAATTGAAAAAGAAAGGCCTAAAAAGAAGGCCAAGATCCTACATTCTACTAGGCTAACTGAGAAAGGATAAATTATGGTTGAATGTGCTATACCTATGATAGACAAAGAGGCATGAGATTTGCAATTATCAGATTATCAGCTAGGCACTGTGAATTTGGGGAGACCTACCAGAGATCAGAAAATGAATTTAATTGATGTGGTAGAATCCTCAACCAAGTCAAGGATGTTGAAGGATAAACAAAGGAAGGATGAGCTTAAGGCTTAATTAGATCATTTGCATACCTTCTTGAAAATAATTTCTTCTCTGAGGTCAAAACAAGTTGCTGCTATTGAGACCCCAGTTTTGCTGAGTAAGAAGGAAGTAGATGACTTGGTATAGGTGAAGGGCAAGGCAGAAATGTTGGATCAGCGGGTTAGTAAATTGAATCAAGAAATAGACGAGGTACTAGAAGATAGTTTTGGGGTTTACAAAGTGACTGAGGGACTGATAGAAGAGATGAATCAATATGTTAAAACATTGGAAGCACAAGAGGAGGATTACAAGGGATACAACCAAAAATTGAAAGAAGTCAATAAATTGCCTAAGACTACCCTCCTAGAACAATCGATACTCGAAGAAGATAGTAAATATTTCTTAGAAAAGACTTCTTGTATACTCCAATTTAGAACAGATTTTCTATACAAACATAGAAATGAGGTTCAAGATTCTATTAAGGAGCTAAATGAACAATTTGAGGAGTTGGAGGCCATTATTGCTATTATAGTAAACATTGATGTACTTGTAAAAGAAGGCCTACCTTTAAGCCAAATAAAGGAGAAGTGGACTGAAAGGTTTAAAGAGGTTATGCAAAGAGGAGATGTTGGTGAAGATCTATTGATGGATCGACTGACGGACATCAAAGAAGAAATAAGAGCAGATAAGAGAGAGTTGACAAAGCTGAAGGATATGAGAGGGTTTGTTGCAGCAGAGTTGGAAAGAATTAAGTTTGAAGACAGCTGGGTGGATGGGTTGGAATTGGACATGCTACAACAAGTCTTCTCCAGCTATGATGAATACATTGTGGAACAAACTGTGCATGCATAAATCTCATGCATGCATAGGTTTTCTTCTCTTCTTTGCATGTTGCATGTAGCACTGGTAGTTTTTGAAGTGCATGACTTTCTTCTCTTCTATTCTCTTTTTCTTCCAGTTTAACTAAGTTTCCAAAGATAACTATAATTCCTGAAAAGGTGGATTCAGCTTAAAATAGAAAGGACTTCTGAATTTTGTACATCTATAAATACCCTTGGGGTATCATATTGTAAGGGTCGGCTAATAGAGAATAGAATTGGCCACCTAATATTAGGAGATAGAATTTTTCATAGTTGTTATAGAGATACATTGTTACTTCATTTTTACAGTTAAATAAAATTACAGGTTTATGCAATATGGTGTTAGAATTAAGTTTTACTTGATAAGGTTGATGAGTTATAATCTATCTATATGCCAGTGATTGTGTTGAAGCATGATTGTTTCTTATGTGATGAAAGTCATTAGAAGAAGCTGGATTTAAGGATTATCTCGTTAGATTACCAGTGAATTGAATTTATTGAAGTTTGTTGATCTATGATCTTGGCAATGAATGAATGTGTGTTCTTTTGGAATCTTTGAAATAGTTGTGATATGTGAATTGTGATGTTAAAATAAGCACCTTAGATGCATGCAATAGTATGGATTATTCTGTAAATTGTGTCATGCTTTGGTTTTCTTGATCTATTGGAAAACATTCATTGTTGAAGATATATGTCCAGATACTAGATGAGTTTGATTCATTTTTATTGATTTACCCTCTGATCTATCTTTTTCTTTTGTTTAAAACCCCCTTGATTTACTAAGAACAGTTCGGTAAAATGAGTCATTGCTTGCATTCTTTGTTACTGGCACAGGCCCCTTGAATATTACAGTTGCATGGACCAATTGAGTGACACCAGACAGTTGAGAACCAACTACCAAGACCTTGGGAGTTAGGCTACTATATGTTGTCTTTCTTTTTCAAGAGAAATAGAGTAGAAATATTATGCTTACACGTTGTTTGTGTCATTTTCACCATCAACACCCCGAATGTGCTCTGCAATGATTTTCTCCAAAAACTAAGAAGGGGTTGCATATCAAGGCTCTGATACCATGCTAGAAACTAAGATTAGACATGCAAACCAGAGAAATCCTTCCACAAGAGAGAAACAATAAAAAAATAGAGCTTTGCATGAAGATGTGCAAATTGATATTATTCAGAATTAAGAAATTACAAGAGATGAATTGCTTTATAAAAGCAATGTATGTATAACCCTAATGTTGACCTAAAAATAGCTCAACTAAATAAAGCTTACTTATTAATTAAGTAAACTAATTATTACCTAAGTAAAACCTAAGTAAACTTAATAAAGTGTAATTAAATAATTAATTACACCAACATATACCTAATCAATGAAGAAGGTGACAAATCAGGACTATGTGGAAACTGATGTTGAATAATATCCAAAGACCATGATGGTTTGACAATAGTTGTGCAATGATTGTCATCAAAGAGGAGAGACAACCCCTCAAATGTGTCCTCCAAATCTAAAATGTGAGAGTCCATAAAAAAGGATGCAATGTTTGATAAATAGGAATCCAAATCAAGAAGACAATGAGATACTTGTTATAATGAATCACTAGAAATGCTCAATGAATCACCACCATGAGATGAATGGTCTTGCTGGACAAGAATTATAGGAGCCTCAATCAATGACTCTACACAATGAATCACTGAAGGTGAAGGTACATCAACTATCTTTGATGGAGAAGAAGGAGCATATAAAGAAACCTTGCCATCCTTATCGAAAGATTCAAAGTATTCCAAATATTCAAACTCCAGCATAGTATCTACATCATAGGGTATCTTGTCTGCAAAATGAAGAGACAAAAGATAATCTGAAATAGGATCATCTAGGAATGGTTGAGTATTAAGATCTCCATGTATCTCCCAAATATTTGTCCAAAGAGTATGAAGACACTCAAAATGATCAATGCCATTTAAAGTGGTAGCATTAATATGCATTGCAATGACTCCTAATACATGATCCCTTTTGCAATTCCATGCAAATTTATTACTATTAGTACCAGGAGGGGGCACAAGATTATACAAATGTGGCAAAAAATGAATCCATTTGAGATGTTTTATGATTTCATCTCTCCATTTTTTATAGTTTTCCCTTTTCAACATAAGCACAGCAGGATGAAATGAAAACCCCATAATGAACTATGATAAATATCCAAGATTACAAAAAAATTAACCTTCAATATGAATTATAAACTCCCAAATATGATATGCAACTGTAAATGAAGCCTCCCAATGCAAATAAACCTTCTCCAAATTGTAGTATGTCCAAGTAATCAAGAAAATGCCTCAAATTGCAAAAACTCAATAGAATGTACCTGGGGTTGAATCTGAAAAAAGTAGATGGATAAAATGATAGAGCTCTAAATCACCTTCGTAATGCCACTGGAATCTCTAAAATCCAAAAAATTGGTGAAAAGATATGAGCTTGGGAGTCTAAATGGGAGATCTGACTTCAAACAGCAATAAAATAATATAGGAATAAAATCTGCTAATAATTCTTACACCACTAGATAGTGTTTGGAATTAGCTTTCCAATGATATCTTGTTTGCAAAAATTCGATACCCAAGTCAAAAGTTATGGCAATTTTAAGAAAATTGCTTAATTAAGACATGATGGGGCTTCCGTGACAATCATTTGGTTGTCAAATTTAAGATTGTCACCTGATGTTTTTGAAAAATCACCAAAAAATAAAATTTCCTTAGAATATGAAGTATTTTATATGAAAATGGGGGTTTTGGGCCTTTCCTACACAATGGAAGGGTTAGTTCTTACCCAATCTGCTCCAGAAATTAGCCCAAAATGCAAACCCTCCAACCTGCAATAAAAAACTTCAAGAAAAAACCCCAAATTTGGTATTTTTTTCAATTTTTTCTGATTCTCTAGGTCATCATATGATGCAAGAGAAGAACATACTCAACTTTGCTAGAAATAACCAAGATCTCTCATTAGCAATGGCTCAACCCTCAAATCTGAGAAGGGTTTTGCAAGGCTTGGCTCTAATACAATGTAAGAGTCTCAAATTGCTCTAATACCATGTAAGAGTTGAAGATTAGCTCAACACCCAAGAATATCTACAAAAAAAATGATAAACCTTCCACAAGAGGATATGCAAGAATATGAGCTTGCTTGATATTAAGACCTCTCAAATGATGAGGTATGAAGTATGATAAAGTATGATACAAAAGAGTACAATGAACTTCCTTATATAGGTAAGGTTGAGATGTAGGATTGAACATGATGTTGGCATATTTCATAATCCTATGACATGTGACAACTAACTGCGTACCTATGAAATGATGCATAGATATGATAAGACTTCTAGAAGGAATCTTATTTACTATGCAAACATGTGAAGGGGGATGGCCCCATTAATTAAATACCTGGTGAATGCAACCTAGGAACATGACCTAAGTAAACTTATGTAAGTGTAATTAGATAATTAATTACACCAATAAGAAACTAAAAGAAACACTTGTTTATATTCTTTAGCTGATTAACCAACTTGCAACACTAGTGCAAACAATATTATCACCCTAACATAAGTGATTCAAGCTACAAAGTATTTTTCTGAGTTGATTTGGAGTAGAAATAATGATGCAATCAACTAATAGTTGGAGTGGAACATATCACTCATCATTTGATATAGGTGTACTTATAGAAAACTATAAGACACTAAAATTTGTCGTAGGAAAACTTGTAACATCATGAGACACTTGGAACTTTTTGTAGGATAAATTCTAAATTTGTTGTGGGTGATACACATTGCTTCATGTCAACTAGTAGCTTGATCCCATTGGTCCACCATTAATTGATCGATTTTTTAGATCAATGGTGATTGTAATGAATCAGTCATGATCAAGATCAAGATTTACAAACTCTCCTAATGAAAAAGGTAGGTCAGTTAAGAGTGAGATGAGAGAGGAGCCCTCTAGACCACCACTCACCTTTATTATGCATTTGATATTTTCTTTATTATGCTCATGTTTAAACATTTGATATATATGCTATAAGATTATTTTTATATTAGCATATGGCCTTGATGATTGGATGTTTAGATTTTCATTTATGTATTACCACAACCTGTCTAGTCTCACATAGCTAGCAAATGAACTTTGTGTTTCAAAATTATCTATTTGTTGGGCTAAATTTAGCATATTATCAATTGAATTTCCATATTGTTGTCATTAAATCCATTTTGAATTTGAAGCATTCCACTATTAATGAAGACGCCTCTAAATGTCTATTTGAGCAGGCCTTGTAATATGTTGCACAGGTGACTGTCATTGCATGAAAATATTGACCTATTAATACCCGATACAACTGCTAGCTTTATACAAGATCCAAGATTCATAGGAGGTGATTAAACCATGTCATGAACCCAAGCGCTGCATTACACATCACAAGGAGACCAAGGGTTGAACTCTTGCAACAACCCCCCCTAATGCAAGCAAGGGGTTCGAACTTGTGACCTCGGCTTTGATACCAATTGTTGCACAAGTGGTTGTCGTTGCACCAAAATATCAACATGTTAATGTCTGATATAGTCACTAGATTTATCCAAGATCCACAAGAGGCGGTTAAGCCATGTCACGAACCTAAGCATTGCGCTACACAGCATAAGGAGACTAAGGGAAAAACTCTTGCAACATAATAGACCTGCATCTACTTCTTCGAGGATTTTATAGGTCAAGCATCCCTTCGTAGTTTTAAATTATTCTCTTTCTCTAATTATGTTGGTTCAAAGCCCTTAGGCTCTGAGCCATTGTACAATGCTAGAGTTTTGAGTTATTTCAACTAAATTGATTCTTGCTTCAGCTCACCATTGGGGATTTCTATGTTTGGAAAGCTACAAGGACTTTTACCCATTTTTTGGGTCCATTTTTTACATGGCGTATTTTTCCTAGATTAAGTAATTTTATATCAACTTATTAGCCTACCAATTTCTATCTTGAGTTTAAAGTAATGATCGAGCCATTTACTTTATTTTTTTATACGGGTCTACATAAATGGTGTGTTTCTTATATGAGACATTTTGAAGGCTTCATAAATTGCTATACTAATTTGATTTTTGAATGGAAATGTTATGTTCATATAATGGAAACTTCTTTTCTTATTATGGAAATGGTATGTTCATATAATGGCAACTTCTTTAATTATTGTACAAGTTTGATAATTATTGTTTATTTGCATGGAAAAATAAAACGAAGCTTACATTTTATAAATGTATCTAATAAAGTGTGTTGTAATAGAGATTTAGGGTTTGCTTGTGTTGTGGATCATTTTCATAATAATTAATTAGCTGATAGGTTATATTTGTGCAATCTTTCATTTCAAAAGTTGTATGATGTTGAGAAATCACTATTTTATAATAATAAAATTATATTGAAATATTTTGATTAATTCATTTATGTGAAAAGGTTTACATGCATTCCAAGTTCTCTATCATACATTCAAAACTCCCTTGAATGATTATGCACCTTACATGTATTGAGGATAAAGATTCTCAATATCTAAATTTGATAGAGAAAAAAATAGATGTAATCATAATACAAGCAATTCTATGTCTAAATTGTAATATCAAGCAAGCTTATGTTTGAATTCCATAATTAGAGTGATTTGTTGAGAAAATAGATACATGATCACAACTAAACATAGAAACTTAGACTAATAAATAAACATCTTCTTTTGAAATAATAAAATTTAATGTGCAAGAGAAAACATATTTATAGAAAGATCCTACTTTACTTACTAAATCTGATTTATAAATTCTTTTACACAACTCCTTAATGTAGCATCCCAGTACTAAACTTCTATTGCCCAAGCTCTATTTAAATACACCTCGATTCCATTTATTTTAGGTAGAACTTTTCCTCCTTTTTTGATGTAAATATTTTTTGATTGATCTTTAATAGACATCTGACAAATGTTTTAATACTTTCATACATGCAAGTATCAATAGAAGATATGTTCTTTAGGTTTCAAGCATGTAGTTTAATGTTTTTACATATTTTTCTTTAATATTTTTCTTCTTTCGTTCTTTTTGTGTATCACTTATTTGTAAATGTTTGATATAGATTTGGGTTTCAAGAATCATATTCCTTGCTTTGGTTTTGCTTCTTAAGAGTTTGTGGCTTTTTTTTTTTCCTTCTTTACTTCACTTTATTGTATATTTTTGACAAAATTTTAGTTTTCACTTTTCATAATGCATTATAATTGTTAGTTTATTATTTTAATTTTTAATTTTTTTTGTTGCTTTTATTTTTGTCATATATCAATTTACTATTTTTAAACATCATATGGTTTTGGTGATAATTGGAAGTGCTCTTGGTGATGTATTTCAAGTTTAGGAAAAAATAAGGATGGTGATTTGGTATCAATTGGTACCATCAAAGATGCACATATTTAAACAAATCTACTAATTTTGATCACACATGAAGCCTAAGGGTCTTATAGTTTGACCACCTATGATATGGAAGTAAGAGGTAATAAGCTTAGAGCTTTCAATATAACTCTATGTATCCATTTTTTGAAAATATCCTCTATTTACATGAGTTCCACTAATCTTCTATTGAAGTTTGTTTTCTAACAATTGTGGATTGTGGAAGCTTGGAGTCTAAATGCTAGACACCTTTAAGATAAATTACTTCACCTAATTTCAATTTTTAATTAAGGCATACTTCAAGTTAGTTTTATTTTCATGTTTAAGTGATTTGATAGAACTCATATGGACTAGTTAAACTATTAGAAAATCTACACTAGAAATTAATTAGCACAAATGGAAAATTGATTAAGGATAAATTGAAACTACACTATAAATTAAGCTAATATAGAACTTGAGTGACTCCTTAAAGATTTCACTACAATAAAATCTTGCTAAATATTAAAGTAGTTTCCCTAACACTTAGCTTAATATTGATGATGTTATAACATCTTGACAAATATTTCTAATATATTAACATGAGAAAATATGCTAGGCCTAGCAATATTCAATTTAACTAAACATAATTTATCATGTATCTTAAATACAAGGAATTTGAGAGGTTTTTAGTGTTTTTCTTAATGAAATCAAACCCTTTCCTATAAGTCTAAAAAGTCTTGAGTATTAATTGCATAATTTTAAATTGAAAAAATGATATGTCACATCTTACAAGTTATTTAAAAATAATGGAAGACATGATATTTTTATTCACACTACTCAAATTCAGAATAAAAGTTTACAAGATCTAATTTCAAATATAATAGTTATCTACTCAAATTCAGAATAAAAGTTTACAAGATCTAATTTCAAATATAATAGTTATCTGTGTAAAAGAAAAATGTGATTTTTTTCTTCTTGCTTGGTTTATATTTTGTGTCCTTCCCTAAATCTACAACAAGATTTGACTAAATCACTTAAATTCTTCAAAGTTCTCACAAATTAATCCAAGTAAGGTAACATTCCTTACATCTCTTTGTCTTTGCCATCTTCCTTAGTCATTTCCACATAGGCTGATAGACATTCCATGTAGAATGATAGGTCCAACATGTGGTTCCAAAACTTATGTTATATGGAATAAAATTGACATCTAGTTCAACGAACAAAGAAACACACATCAAGCCATGCTAATAAAAAATCTTGCAAATAATAACAATATAAATTTCTTTACAACCAATATGTAAATCATGTCATTATATTGATTTATTATTTTTTATATAGTCCTTGATTTTCCCATCCATTAACAAATTTTGATTCTACATTTTTTCTTTAAACTAGAGACTAAGATTTGTTGTAGTCAATAAGGTGTTATAAAAATGGAAAGAAATTTGCATAGATTATATCATTGTTGAAGAGCAATAATAATAAATATTATATTTCTTCAGGTCATTTATAATGTGTATTGCAAATTCTTTTAAAAACATTGCATTCTTGTGAATTACATTCCCGTGAATAACCACCCAAATTCCCTTACATGAATAACTCCCTAAAACTAACAACTAATAATTAACTAGTTTACTAAATATAAACTTTATTTACCTAGAAATCCCCCCCTTAAAGTTTACTGTTATCAATCAGATATGTACCCTTGTTAGATTTTGCAGAAATCAAACTATTTGTTGAAACATGGAAACCCTTTTCAAATGTGGGTGATCTATGCATAAAGAGAATCTCCAGAGTGAGTTGGTTCTTTGAATGATGAATCCTATTCTAAGTGATATTTTGGGAAAAGAGAGAGAAAGAATAACTGGATTTAAACTTATGACTAAAATTCTCACCTAAAATGGTTTAACCAACATCAAGGAGATTCTGACAATAACTCACTCTCACCACCTCTTTAAAGATTGATTCTCACAATCTCACAACCCATATAACCCAAAAGTGATTTGTGCAAAGGTTTAAAATAAACACAATGCACAACCTGAATTAGCATGTAAATCCTGCAAACACCTAACAATAGTAAGGCAAGAAGAGGATTCAACAGATTTGAATCACAAGACACATCAAATTACTACTGCAAAGTATAGACAAAAAGTGAGAAAGGAAAATTTGTTGCTTTATTGAATGGAAGAGTGAAACTCTCAAAATCTGAGCACAAAACTGTTTACAAAACTCTCTGCATGAACAAGAGAGGAAGAAACATGGATCTGAACTAGAAAAACACTAAGTTTTTCTCTAAGATATACCTCAAAACCCTAATCCGAGCTCAAAGAAAAAGCTCCAAGAAAGGCATCAAAAATTGCTCCAAAATATGGCAAAAAGGTGGAAAGCTCACACTTTTTGCATGTGCATGCCATGACACCTCTAAAAATAGGCAAAAACTAATTTTAAAGCAAATAAAACAACTCATCTCTCCACCAAGAAGCTCAAATCCGACCAAGAGGAAAAAGTCAATATCAATTTGCTAAAAATAGCAAAGAAATAAAATAATTTATAAAGCATTTTTTTATTCTTGCTTTACAAGGTTTGCATACTTTTTACAATTGTTTTATTTTACAATTAAAGATGGGAAACTTTAACCTTATTTCTCCAATACAATACTTGATTTTTCTTATAAAAAATCATAAAAATAATAAACCTCTTTATTACATATTTAACTAATTTTCTTCAAAAATCAATTGGAAGAAATAAAAATGCCTAAGGTCTGAATTTAAATCTAAGGCATATCTCCATGACATATTTAATTGTTTTTCTTTAAAAAACAATTGAAAACTAAAAATGCCTAAGACGCTAAGGCATAAACAACCATTCACATCTACATTTTAATTTTTTTTTCTCAAAATCAACTAAAACACAAAGCATTATGTATCCCTCATTCTACTAAGGCATAGACAAGTATTGATTTTAAAATCTTATGCCTTAAGTAAAAACCTAAAACCAAAAAAAAAAAAGATTTATAAAATCTTATGACACTCCTAGAGGGCTCGACCTATGCATTAGAAATAGTCACATAAGGTATGACTTAAGCCTGAAAAATGAAAAATATTAAAAACCCCTAAGTTTGAATTGGGGCAACATAGACAAAAGCAAAGGGGAAAACCCTAACTCCTATCAATTTGTACTTTTTCCTTGAGAGACTTTGGCTCTGCCTGGGAGAGATGGCACGGCCATGAATACTTGACTTTCAGCTTGAAAATTCCATGCTTCCTCAGATCTTGGTCAATTTTTTGTTGTTTTCTCATGGTAAGTCGATCTTCATAGTCTTTTTTACTATATTCTGAGAGAAAATAAAATGCCATAAGGTCACATCCTCTATATGTTCTTATCTTTGACTTCTTTGTGCTCCATTCTCTCTATGTTTACTTTATCCTCCCTACCCGCCATTGAGGGAGCTCGAGCTATGCATTTGTGAGCCCCATTAGAGTTGGGTGTGCCATTTCACTCTCCCACTGGCCGCCACTTGGTAAGCTACTCCTCCATTATTTTATTTATGTATTTCTCTTTCCTGTCGTAAAGCATTTAACAAGAAAAATGTAAGTGAGTAATTGTTGTTTGTATTTAAAAATACAAGCCAAGTAGGCCGCGCCATGTGTATTTTAATCCAGTTTCTTTCTTTTTGGAGAAAACCCTCTCTATTATTTCCTTCTTGCTCTTCAGATTTTGATGCTACAGGAAACTTGAAATGAAACCCTCCATAAATGGGCTCGACCCATTATGTATTTCTACATTTTGGTAAAAAATCCCCATGTGGGCATGCTGGAAATGAAAGAAAACACTTAACTTGTTTTTCATGTAGCAAAACCCCATGTGGGTATTCATTATTTTGAATAAATTTGCATTTTTAAAACAAACCCTCATATGGGTATGCTGGAAATGAAAGAAAACATTTATCATGTTTTTCCTATTTGAAAACCCCAAGTGGGTTTAGCTAAAACTAGTAAAAACTCCATTTTGATAATAAAAAAAAACCCCAATGTGGGTATTCAAGCTTTTGAACAAATCTTTGTATTTCTGTATTTTTTGCTTTAGCTATTCATCACCCATCATGAGGGTATATTGAAATCATGGTAAATCTACATTTTTATAAAACCCATGTGGCACTCTTAAACATTTTGCTTTCCTATCAAAATTCTCATGTAGCTCACTAGCTTGTAGCTCTCCTTGCCTCTTGCACTGCTTCTTCATTTCTCAATACTGTAAATAGGAGGATCCTCTGTCACTTGTACTTCCATTACTTGCTTCACCATGTTATTTATGAATAAGATCATACACAATAACCCTTAATAGAAATCAACACCAACTGCTCTGTTGTTGCTCTAGAAAACATTACTCTCCTTTTGTTATATTGTTCTTGTAGCAACACCTTTATGTCACAACTTGAATGCCTCCAGAAAACAAAAGGAATTCATAGTTTAGTCACTTCAAATAAGAGAAAGCAATAGAGAAACTCCATGTTATTATTCTTCATTATTGCTTCATTGCTAAGGCATTATGTATGCCTATTCACTATCACGGTTTAGAGATAGAACACTGTTGATCCAAAAAAGAATTATATAAAACAGCATAAAAGAAAGTGAACAGACATAAGGCAGAAAAATGTAATTAATATGACAGTATTTAAAACTTGCAAGTATGAAATTGATGCATTTCAGTTGAATTGATCAAGCTCATTAAGTCTATTTTCCACCTATGGAAACAACATGTTACTTGATCGTTATGAGTGAACAATAGGCTTAATTGTTTGATGATTGAAAACATGTTTCACTCCTTCATGCTAAATAGCTCAGATGAGCATGATGATTGTACCTTCTTTCTCAGCCCACTTGTAATTTTAAGGGGCAACATGTCGAGCTCTACCCTTGTGGGAGCCTGTTTTACCCCACATGCTTTATGTCTTCAAAAAATAGTTAGCTTCATGGCTTTTCCTATACTTGCACAGGAAACAAACGATGTTAGAAAAAACAATAAATATGATGATGTTTACTCTTTTAGCTCTGGTTCCTGCACTTTTATTTTAGTTGATTCTATGCATCCCAAGGATTTAATTATATTTCTTTCAGTAGGGCATGTAGTATAGTTCATATCCTGAGCTCTTAATTGGCACCTTTCTCAATCTTTTGCAAATACAGTCAGGAGTAGAAGCAGAATGGAGCGAGCAACAAGGCATCAACTAAAGATAAACTCATGCAATGACGGATATGTTCTATGTTATTTGTTACTCTCTTTCAGTTGTATATTTCCTTGTAATGAATAGGACTAGCTAAAACCATGGCTTGTGTGGATCTTTTAATTTCTCTTTCTGCTTTTCATTCTGAAAAGAAAAGCATAAAAATGCAAATTTGTATTGCCATTTGTATTCTCGCAATCAAATGAAATCTGAAATGTAACAATATCATGAAATAAATGAAAGAAATGAATGCTTAATCATTTGTATAATCAACTTGTACTTCATTTGTTCTGTAAATATTGAGCAATGACTCTAAACTTAGTTTTCTCAAAAAATGCATAACCGATACTTGATGTAATCAGAAATTTAAAACCATGTAGCAATTAATTGAATCTTTAATTTAAGATATAACAAAATTTAACCAGCTCCAACAATCGAGCTGTAGTAAGAATTTGGTAACATTTACATAACAAAAAAAAACAAAATTTTGTATCAACATTAACCTTAACTGCAACTGCTTTGATTCTCCAATGTTTACCTATGAATCGAGACACACTCAAGTATTCACAAGAAAATCAACAAACCAACCATTTACCCGTGAATTGAGATACACTCAACTATTCACAAGAAAATCACCAACCAACTGTGAATCGAGATTAACTCCATTATCCACAGTAACACACATCCAGCTATGAATTGAGACTAACTCCATTATCCACAATAACACTCCTCCATTTGTGGATCAAGACTTACTCAATTATCCATAAAAATACATCTACAAAACTATAGATCGAGACAAACTTAATTATCCATAGACCAACAACACTACATGCCCCATCTTGCTCCTAAAAGGACTACAAATGAAAAAATGCTTCTCATGCATGTAAAAGAATAATCCCTAAGCGAGAAGCTAGCTTGGGATGATAGATATCCTCCTACCTTCATTTCCTCCAGCCTTCAATATGACCCCTTTAGATCTTAGTCATCAAATACAACATTAATGGCTTTGAATGCATTATTAATAAATGCATAAAAGTGTACATACATAGAGATGTTGGGTTCAACTGAGAATGCATCCATTATAAAAATAAATAAATTGCTGGTCCACATATTGAAAATTCTTACCAAAAACCAAAAAATAGATTTTGATTTTTTCCTTGTTCACTCATATGCCCTTTGTGTATCAATGTTTATTCATCCCTCCAAATAGCTCTATGCATCAAAATGCCCAATCTAGAGAATCTTCTGCACAACAAGTCTCCATACATTCTTTAACCACAAGCACACATGAATCATTAATGCTTTGATACTACTATTATAAAAATGGTATAAAAATTTCATAGATTATACCATTGTTGAAGAGCAATAATAATAAATATTATATTTTTTTAGGTCATTTACAATGTGCATGGCAAATGCTTTTAAAAACATTTCCCATGAATTACATTCTCATGAATAACCACCCAAATTCCCTTACGAGAATAACTCCCTAAAACTAACAACTAATAATTAACTAGTTTACTAAATGTAAACTTTAATTATCTAACATAAAACAAATAAAATATAAATTTTAAGGATAGTGCAATTGATGAATTAGTAAAGAAATTTGAGAAAATTTTGCTTGATATGGTTTTGGTTTAGATGTAGATAGTTTTAATTTTAATTGTAAACTATATTTCAGGATATTTATAAAATTAATTTGAGGGTCCTTTCTCTATTACATTAGGTCCCTAAGAAAATTCTTATTTAAAATATTGATTTATTTGAAATTGTGTATTTTTTTTCTCTTTTACTCATAATTTTATTTCTTAGTACACCTTGCTTACTAATTTGGTGATAGAGATTGTTAATCATTCACTTGATTTGGTGAGAAGAATTATCTATATATGTAGAAACTCAATTCTAACTAAATGATTAAATTAATGATCATTTTCACTTCGTTTTGATAGTTGAATATTTTCATATTATTTAATTAAATTCATATTTTATTCCTCTATATTAATTAAATAATTAAGGTTATTTAATTAATTTATTAATTATTCATCTATTCTAAAGTTTAATTAAATAATTATTTATTTAATTATTTATCCATTTCCCACTTCCTAAACTAAATAATTGTTTTAATTATTTAATAATTCATTTCTCTCAATAGTATCCTCTTTCAAAAATAAATAAAATAATTTATTTTATTTACTAAATTCAAATTTGCACATGTAAATAATAATTAAATTATTAAATATTCATGCAATTCCACCTCATCTATTGACTAAGACTTACTCTCAATCCACTCATCAATCAATTTCACTTCACTCCCACTCACTTCGACTTCTCTCATAAATCAATTCAATCCATTAGCCCTTAGCCTGAGTTAACAAATCAATCAATGGACTTAAATGAATCATGCAATCAGTTAACTAAAATCATGCAACTAGTTACAACTAGTTAACTATTTAATCACCTCTCAACAATTCTCCACCATTGATCTTCTCAGTTCTTCTTTTGATCTTGACAATTGATCGATACCGTCAAATATCTATAAATCAAAGCATCATCTTCTTCAATTATCATCTCAAATCACGTAGGAAAGCTATACTCATATTTTTGTAGGTGCTTCATGCTATCATACTAAAATACAAATGTAAGATCAAAGTTACACATACCATTTCTCCTAAGGTGAAATAGAGGAGAGCAATGGAGCTTCACGTAGGGTAAATTGTATTGGTTTTATGTTTATTTTAAATCAATTTTCTTTGCTTGCTTCATTATTTTGATCTTGTTTGATTATAATTTTTTATTCATTGCTTCTTATTTCATGTTTTTACAATCATGTTGTTTTAAGGTCATACATTCTAGCATGCCCAATGGGAACCCATGTCCCTAATTTGACATTTTTTATGTTTTTAAAGTTTATAGGTTATAGTGATGCTTTCAAAGTAGGTCGACACATTTGACTGCATTATTTCAATGCATTTGCAATATTCGATGCCTTTGCCATCATACAACGTGTTTGTCTTACTATGACACTTTTCAAGTCTATGTTTTATTTTGCAAGTTTACAGTGACACTTTTGACTGTGTTGTGATGCTTATGTTTAAACACTTTTGAATTAGTGTGACACATTTGTTTTATGGTGAAGTGACGCTTTTGACTGGTAAGTGGCACATTTGTTATGTCTGATTTTATGTAATTTTGAAGATTTTTAGTTTTGGTTAACCCTAACATGTGCTTTTTCTTTTGAATTTCTAACATTTGCAGCTTGTATCAATCGTTTGGAAAATAAATTACCTTAAAGACTACTAATATTGTTTTTTATGGCCTGATTGACAAAGATATATTATAAATTACTAACTAGTTTGATGCAAGTTCACTTGCCAAAGAACTAAACTTGAAACTTTGTGTCTTTGATTTCTAGCTTAGACAATATTTCATTTGGGCTTAAAAAAGAACATATATTTTTTGTGTCTAGCAGACTAGTGACACATATGCTATTACCTCACGCCTTGTGCAATCTTGGGAATAGAAAGCATCATTAGTTTGCAATCTATTATTTACCTAAGGTGTGATTTTTCTACATATTCTCTCCCCTTGCAACATCTAAGAATGATCTTGGGGATGAGAAACAACACCATAACTATTTATTTTAAGTAGAGAGATTTTTCTGGGGGCCTCATCACCCTAAGGTTTGATCTCAAGCATGTTTCCTGATAGGCTATATAAAGGGGAGAGCAAAATCTGTACCCCAAGGAAAGTTACCATCATTCAAGGCGAGCCTTGTGACCCTCAATCCATTGAGACACATATAGGTGAGGAGAGTGGAGGAGACCCCTCCAATCTCAAGCACTATCAGATAAGATTTATGTTCATGGTAGACCCCTACTAAATACCTTTTTTTTAATTAGAAGCATAGGATCCATTCAGTCGTAGCTTGTTTGTAGTGTAGGGTAAAATATCATGCCCAAAGCTACACACCATGTACTCCCTTAAGTAGAGATAGAAATTCTTAGGTTGGTTAATAGCCTCCCAAGGAGAGAAAGAAGGTGAACATGTTTCCATATTAGGAATGTACTGCTAGATGTCTAGCTATCCACTTTCATAAGAAAGGTGTTTCTATCCGATCTTATGGAGTATTAGAACTTTGGTGTAGTGATCCTATACATCAAGTTTACACACCTATTCTAATTAATTAGGTTGTGTTTGTCTTCCAATTTTATTCTGTTTGTTTCATATTGGTGACACCTTATAGCGAGCTTTGGCTTGAGAAAACCAACCTTTCAAATCCAAAGAGTCA
Source organism: Sequoiadendron giganteum (assembly GCA_007115665.2). Taxonomy (NCBI): domain Eukaryota; kingdom Viridiplantae; phylum Streptophyta; class Pinopsida; order Cupressales; family Cupressaceae; genus Sequoiadendron; species Sequoiadendron giganteum. Next base: position 438,709,408 of record CM021108.1, on the reverse strand, counting down.
ATCCTTTATGTTGTTGTTTTGGTGTTGGGTATTACTTTTCAGATCTGAAAACACAAAATCAGTCCTTGAACAGTCAAAATCTATCAAACCCTAGGTTGATTTAGGTTCAAAAATTGTAAAGTTCTATCTTTGTGTCAAATCAACACATTTTGACTATCGTCCTTCACTTCTTTTATTGCATCTCAATGCTTTTGTTTACACATTGACGTGTCTGATTTTTCATCTTGGTGCATTTGTCTACATCTCGATGCTTTTGTGCAACTCAGTGCATTTGTCACAAAGTCATTTTCTACCAAAATCTAGACACAATTACAATGACTCTTTTGTCCATAACCCAATGCCTTTTTCATAATTCAACGCATCTATTTGTGATAGTGTAACACTATTGACTATAATTCAACACTTTTATAAAATGACATGTTTGACTATTAGTCAAAATTTCCAAAATAGTCTAAAATTAGTTTTCTATAATTTCATCAGTCGGTCAATAGTACAAGATCAAATAATTATTAGATAGAGTCACAAGAATAATCAGTCCTCTTAGAAAAATAACAACAAAAAAATCAAACGTCCCACATCAGATCCTTTTATCTTGGGTCAATTTAGAAACACATTCTGTCAGTTTTGAACCAAACAAGAATCTCACCCATAATCAACAAAGACAATTCATCCCATTATTAAAACCAAAATTAGGCATTGACTTCTAGATCTCTTATCAATATCCCCTAGTTTAGTTGTTTTCTTGAAAAGTTATCAAGTGAGTTGCTAAATAGTGTCAACATCTATGAAAATTTTTGCTTAGTGGCCATCAGTCTACCCCACGTCTATATGTTCCTTATCCTCTTCCTTTGCTTGGACTCATTAGTCTAGGACAAGCAAGTATTATCAATCAAAATCAAATTAAAACCAAGATCTAGGTAGCTTTTGTCTCCTTTAGGTTTGATATCTTACATCCATTTATCAAAACATCCACATCACAACTTGATTCGAAAATCAACTTAGTTTGTCTCATCCTAAAATCCAATTTGAAAACAAAACATTCATCCCACACATCATTCACCAAAGTTTGGATACTTGATTTCTACATAGAAATGTCACAAACCTTAGGAGAAATGAGCTTCAACAATATCATGCCATTGTCCATATCACAACAATACTACCTCCACCATAACTATAACATGATTCAATCCAATCAAACCATTCCCTCACAACACACATCCTACACCATCATTGTAGACATGTAAAATTGACCTAACATCTATCACACACCCCGAACAACATCAAACAACATTGAACATCATCCCGCAACATCTTGAAACATCTTGAAACATCTTGGAATCGTCTCAGAATGTCTCTGAACATCTTAGAATCATCTCAGAATTTCTTGGAAAGTGTCAAAACATCTTGGAATCATCTCATAACATCCCGCAATATCTCAAAATGTCTTGGAAAGTCTCAAAACATCTTGGAATCATCTCACAACACCCCACAACATCTCAGAATCATCTCGAAATCATCCTGTAACATCTCAGAATCATCCCATAATGTCTCAAAACATCTTGGAATCATCCTGTAATATCTCAACACATCTCATAATCATCACGTAACATCTCATAATCATCCTGCAACATCTCAGAATCATCTCGTGACATCCCAAAACACCACATCAAATGACATCCAAAACCCTAATTTTGTTATTAATTGATTAATGTAACATTATTTAATTAATTCACTTTTTCATCATTTTCGATGAATTAAATAAATTTCATTTATATAAGTCCTAAAAACACTAATTCTGTTATTAATTAAATAAAACATTATTTGATTAATTTACGTTTCATCATTTCGACCAATTAAATAAATCACATTTATTTAATGAAGTCCTAATCCCACTTTATTTCTTCCTGATTGATTAAATAACGCTAATTATTTAATTATGTCACTAAAACACCTTATTCCCCTAAGTTGATTAAATTATTAAATCACAATAATTTAATTACGACACTTTCCCTCCAAAATTTGAATAATTAAATCAAACTATTCAAATCAATTATCAAAAATCAAATCAAACTAATGCACCTTTGTTTGCAAAAGTCAAACTTGATTTACACATTCAAATTAATTAATTAAATCAATTAATTCATATTCCTCACCCACTTTTTGATTGAGAAAATTATGATTACTGATTGAGCAATCTAAGTTGTTAACTAATCAATCTAAATTGCTAACTAAGCAATCTAAGTTGTTAACTAATCAATCAATTTCCTAACTAAGCCATCTAAATCCTAACTGACCAATCTAAAATCCTGACTGATCAATTTAATCCTTGACTAGCCAATCTATTTCTCAATCACACAAATTGTGCAATCAAATTTGCATAATCTTCTTATGTCTATATCCTCTCAACTCATTTTGACTGTTGATTGGATATTCTCCAACACAATCTTGATTGTCCATTTCAAATCTCATTTTTATATAAGAAACCCCTTTCCTCACAAAAAAGGATCAGAGAATCAATATCATTTGCACAATGAAGTATTGTTGACATTTGCAACTCCCATTGTTAGAGCTTCAACCTCATTTCTTCGATCAACCAACCAAGGCATCATTCTTCAAGATTTTGCACATGAACTATGGAGGCTTCGCGGTGATAAGAATAATCCAACATCAGGAAAATACACTCCAATACGGGATGGTAGCACTGTACTTTTTGTTTATATTCAATTCAGTAATAATAGATTTCTTAATGTATGTTCAAATATCTTAGTTTCATTTTGTATGTGTAGGATTAGATCTTAGATTAATGTGTTTGATCTTAGCTTAGATTCTCATTTCAAGCATGTTTGATCTTTTTTGCATCTAACATTTCCCCCTCACACATTTTGGCATGCCCGGTGGGACCCTTGTCCCCTACATTAACATTCGTATGAGCTATATTTGAAGTTGCAGGTCCCAGAAGTACACTTGAAGAAGTTTTCACGCACTGCCCAAAAGAACTACGCACTTGACTGTCAAGAAAACTATGCACTTGCTCCAAGAATTGTGCATCTACCATGGTAATTGTGATTTTGAAACAAGATCCTCACATCTGCTTCAAAACCCTTGCATTTTTTTCTAACAAGGGTAACATCTGCTCTCAGATTTGATCATTTATTTCTGGTAGGGGTGCTTTTGTATTTTTTCTGAGCATTTTCTCTAAGAACTGATAAGTTGCTCTGACAAACAAGTGTATGGATCTTGCACTATTATAATGAACTTCTTTGCTAATGTTTGCTTGTTTTTGAATGTGTAACAGGTACTAACGGATTTGAATGCATGATTTAAGTGACTTTAACTCGTTTTTTGTAGGGAAGACAATTGGTCAGAGATTTATAGATCCATAAACATTTTTAATTAACTTAGGAAAAAATTATTTTAGTGCTCTAAAAAGAACAACACAAACTCACATTTGATTTTGGTGTTCTTAAAATTGAACCGGTTTTTAGCTTTCTTAACGTAGGAAAATTTAATTTTGGTGCTCTAAAAGAACAACACAAACTCACATTTGGTTTTGGTGTTATTAAAATTGAACCAATTTTAAGCTTTCTTACATTAGGAACTCTTATTTCGGTGCTCATAAAAAGAACAAAAAACACTTCAATTTTGGGGCTCTAAAAATGAACACATTTCATGTTTTCATAATTAGGAACTTTAATTTTGGTGCATAAAAAGAACACAAAATGATTTCCATTTTGTTGATGCATGCTTGATTTAATTTTGTTGACCAAATTAGAACCAGAACTATTTTATTAGAAACACTCAAGTTTGGGGCGTAAAAATGAACAAGTTATTTCTTTTTTCTTGCACCATTGCTATCTTAAATGACTGATATCCTGAAAAATTCATATTGGTACAAATAAAAAGAACAATTTATTTATGTTATTCACATATTTTTGGGGATAACACTGCTCAAGGTGTTTAAAAAGAATCAATTTGCTATGAAGTATTCATTGTGCATTTAGTGATTGGAAGCTAAAGTATTTTATCTTCTCCCATCATACCTTTTGGTGATCTTGGGTGAGTGAAACAATATTTTTGAGCTTTGCATTTTATTTTCAAGTTTTACCTTAAAGAGGGGGCTTGCTTTGAGACACATCCCACGCTGGAGAACTCATTGCAAGGTCTCAAAGCATGTTTATTGGCGGGATATATCAAAGTTTTCAAAATTGTAAGAAAGTAGCTTCATGCTATGCTGACAACAAACTGCACCTAATCCCACGCCTTAGGTGGAACGAGAACGGTTAAAGAGCCTTAAGTGGCCAGCAGGTGAGCGTTAGATTTTCACGTTCACAATTATGACTAAGAACCAAATTGTTTAGAAGCCATCCTTTTATCCAAAAACATTCTTTGAAAGTGGTGCATCGAAATTTACTTCCAAGAAGCTACTTTCCATGTCTGACTATAGGCCCACACCATAAGTTGCATGTAAAATCATCTCTTCAGAGCATGAGGCAAGCCTACCTAAAAGAATGGTTTCTACCCACTAGGGTTGTAATTGCTTGTTTATGTTAAACTCGCCAAATACATTTAAAAAAATTTGACATCAAATTATGTGGTTGATTTAAAGAAAAAGAACACATTCAAACAAACACTGAACAAGATGATTGAATCACAAACCCTTTGACTTAGTGCATACTTGTGAAAGAAGCCTTATGTTTGCACTCCTTGAAAGGATTTTTTCCATATATTTTTTCAAACATTCCGGATTTTATTTTAGGTTGCATTATTCAAAGTAAACATTTGGGAACTATGGCTTGGGTATTGTGATTTCACAACTTAAGCTATAGACATAAAGGTCACATAAGTCCATGCTTGCTAATTCAGTCCAAGTGTTGTTTTATCACTTTCCATATACTAAACACAGAGAAAGTTCAGAGGGTTGTTATAGGATCATTGTTTGAACCAAACAAATTGGAAAACCAGAAGGTCACATAGTCCCTCATCCATTATTTCCATCCTACTTATTAGAAATAAAAACCAAAAAAACCATTGGGATCATTCCTCCACTCAGTCATCTATAATATCAACAGTTACTTGGGACTCACAGATAGTACAAGTAATATTTCCTGCAACATATCATCTAGACAAGGAAATGGAATATCGACCCTAGTTCTTCAACATTTTGATTTCTGAAAGGTAGTACCATTCCAAAACAACACTCAAACCTTAGGGTCTTGAGCTTCACAACAACCATCTCAAAACACCATTACACCTTATGACCATTTGGTGACCAACTGCCCCAATTCAACAACCAGACCTTGTAGCACTGATCCTTCAACCTAGTCTCACATACATCGAAGGTGAACAAACTATCATAAGTAGTTTGAGAACCTTCATATTTCAGAAGAATGAAAAACCCCGCTATTTTTTGACCGCATCAATCATTTTAGATAAATAGGAAGAGAAAGAAGACATAGCATCCGGAAGGCCCATGTTACCACCACCCACATGGCAATAATATCCTCTTTCCTCCATGATCTCACAAAAAATCAGAATCCCCAAGAGAATATCTACATTTCATCATTTCAAAATTGGGAATCTTAGTCCAAAAGCTCTCGAGAAACACCTTTTAGCACTACACCAAAATAGAACCATGTTGGTATACAACTTCTACAAACGTGTTTCAAGGAATAACCCAGACTTGTATAAATTCTTTTTCAGTCAAAACCTTGGGATTTTTCATGATATGGAGCTCCTCTACATGATCTATCACACAATCAAAATACATAGGGGAAGGTCTATATCTCCCCATTGCAAACATGGGCATCGTAATTCAAAGTCTGTTTGGAAGTGGGCCTTAAAACTTTATCACAATCATAACCTCTTGCTAAGAAACTATTTTGCTCGAGCTAGGAGGAACCGAACAGGATTACCTACCCAAATCTATCCTATCATTTAGGACAACATTGGGTCTTTAGGATTTGAGTTACCTAGAGAGTTCAAAACATTACACCACTCTCCCACAAGGGACCCAAGTTGTTTATGACAACCACGAGATCACATAGGAAGAAATGGAAGCAAGCAAGAACAACACCAGTATCCCACTAGAAAATACCATGAATGATGAAAGTAACCCATGGGGGTATAGACCAAGAGACCTTGAAACACCCCAGAAGAGACTGGTGTATAAAGACACCTTCAATGAGGAAGAACTAAACCATAAACAATAGGAGGTGATGGAACAAAACAACCAAGATCCAAATAAAGTGGTTGTAGATGAGGTAGATACTGAAGAAGAGATAAATGAGGAGGAACTATTTGAACATTCTAACAACCCCAAGGTTCTCAAACTAATGGATAGGTAGGACCCAAACTCCTAATTCTTCAAGTTAGCACAAAGCGGTGCTAAATTACCAGTGGACTTCAACGTAGAGGCTCTCAAAGGCCCCAATCTTATTCCCTTAGGGGATAACTCAGTTATGAGACAAATAACCCAACCCCTAGAGATGCCAAACATGCCACCTGTGTTCTCACAAAACAATGGTCAACCCAAAGAGAACCCCTTGTTCGAAAAACCAACTCAGATTGAACAAGCAGCAGTGGCACAAATGTATCAAAGAGGGCCATCTCAGTATGAACCTCAAAACAACAATCCACCTCCTAGACAATATATACCTCAAAACACTTCAAGTGTCAACCCTTCCCAGAACAATCAATACCATCAATAGGGTCCCCCTCCTAACAATTAGTACCACCAATAAGGTGGACCATAGGGTCCCCTTCCGAACCAACAATATCATCAACAAGGTATCTCGCAAATGCATCATCAGGGTAACCTTCAGTTTAGTCTTTCCCAGCAAGGTGTGCCACATAGCACCCTTCTTCACTCATTCCATCAACAAGGTATCCCACAAACACATCATCAAGGTAACCTTCAGTTTAGTCCTGCTGAGCAAGGTGTGCCACAAAGCACCCTTCTTCAATCATCCCATCAACAAGGTATCCCACAAACGCATCATCAATGTAACCTTTAATTTAGTCTTTCCCAAAAAGGTGTGCCACAGAGCACCCTTCTTCATTCGTACCATCAACAAGGTATCCCACAAATGCATCATCAGGGTAACCTTCAATTTAGTCCTACCCAGCAAGGTGTGCCACATAGTACCCTTCTTCAATCATACCATCAACAAGGTATCCTAAAAATGCATCATCAAGGTAACCTTTAGTTTAGTCCTACCCAGCAAGGTGTGCCGCAAATCACCCTCCTTCAATCATCCCATCAACAAGGTATCCCGCAAATGCATCATCAAGGTAACCTTCAGTTTAGTCTTGCCCAGCAAGGTGTGTCATAAAGCACCCTTCTTCAATTGTCCCATCAACAAGGTATCCCAAAAATGCATCATCAGGGTAACCTTCAGTTTAGTCCTGCCCAACAAGGTGTGCCACAAAGCATCCTTATTTTGATGTCCCATCAACAAGGTATCCCACAAACGCATCATCAGGGTAATCTTCAGTTTAGTCTTGCCTGGCAAGGTGTGCCACATAGCACCCTTCTTCAGTCGTCCCATCAACAAGGTAACCCATCAATGCATCATCAGGGAAGTCTTCAATATATTCCCCCCCAACAACAAGGATATAACCCTCCTTACATCCCATATGGCTATCAAGGTCCTATACCTTCACAATACCTTAAATATGACCAAAACCTGGTAGGGCAACAAGGTTATTATACACAAGGCTTGCAAACACATGTACCAAAAATAGACATGGAACTAAAACTAGATGTCATCACCTAACAAATAGTAGATATGTAGGTAGGAAAACAAAAGAAGTCCTACACTCTTCAGGAAATTTGTTTGTTCCCATTCGATCATTCCATCTCGACACTACCCTTTCCAAAAAACTTTGAAATACCCAGGTTTGACAATAAGTATAGAGGAAAAGGAGATCTAGTAGAGCATGTACAAGACTTCTAAGTATCATGTATGGAGGTACAAAACAATGATTCCTATCTCATGAGGCTCTTTCCACGTAGCCTTACAGGTCATGCTATGGAGTGGTTCACTCATCTACAACTAGGAATTATAACTTTTGATGAGCTATCTATCAAGTTTATAATCCACTTCTCATTTAACATAGAGCAAGATGTCACCATCACAAGTTTATCCACAATCAAATAGAATCAAGGAGATTCCTTTACCTCCTACCTATAGAGATGGAGACACAAATTGAGTCGGTGCAAATGGCCCATTCCAGACAAGGAATTGGTGTATATTTTCATCACAAATATCCTACCTGAAATAGACTACTAGCTCACTATGCTATGTCCTATAGAACTTGAGGAAACAATCGAAAAGGGGTTACATATTGAGAGAGCCCTCATGGAAACAGGATTCCTTAAAAAAATAGCTCAAAAGATAGTTCGTTTAGCTCAAATGAGAAACCTAAAGTTTGGGCCAAAAACAAGAACGTCACAAATGATGGAGTGGTAGGAACTAGAGCAATATGGAATACATAGAACACACATCAAAATAAACCACATGTGGTACAAACAAGCTATGGTCCCAAAAACACACAAAGAAACCAAATTACCTATCCCAAGAACAATCAGGTTGTTAACCAATAGGCAAATTAGGGTTGGAAAAAAGGCAATATGATCAACCCAGAAAGAAATTCATAGTACTAGGTTAGTCGCTTGAAATAGTCATGCACAAACTAGTACAACAAAACCTCATCAAAATGAATGATTGCCCAAATTATGAGGAACCTAGCTTTTAGACACCATGGTACAATGAGAAAGACTTATGTGAATTCCATAAGATCAAAGGACACATGACCAACAATTGCATGCACCTGAAATACATCATCTAGAACTTGATAGAAAAAGGGGAGTAGACATTGAGCATCATCCCAAAAACAAGGACCTTAAAATATACTCAAACCTGATCCAAAACCATGCTAAGAGGAATGATAAAGGAAAGGAACAAGAGTACCACAATGCTAATTACACATACGGTGACACGGTTTTAGGAACCCTCTCATAAGTTGATGAAAATAGGGCAAACATAGTAATGATATGAGGAGACAACAATTGCAATGTAACTACCCATTGAGAAAGAGTTACAATACAAGGAGCCCCTCCCAAACCCATAATCAAGTCACCAAGTGACTACAACATTATGGAATAGTTAAAGAAGACATATGCCCTAATCTCAATCCTAGATTTGTTAAAACTGTCACCAGCACATAGGGAAATATTGGAAAAGGAATCGGAAAAGTCAGTCCCTAATGACCTCGATCCTAGTCAATTCCAAGCCATGGTTGGAAAAATCACAAGTAATCATTTAGTATTTTCAAAGAAAGATCTACCACAAAGAACATTCCATAATCAATCTCTATACACAAAGGTTGGTGTTCACAAAACCATGGTCAAATGAGTATTGATAGATAATGGTGCAGGTTTAAACATTTGGGGTATTTTGATGATGTGAATGAAAAAGGAAAGAGTATCACCATAAGGGCCTACAATGACCTAGAAAGAAATGCTCAAGGAGCAATCAGGTTGTCAGTGTAGATAGGACCAGCCATCACAAAAACTACTTATCAAGTACTAGACCTTGAGTTTCCATACAACCTCCTCTTGGGACGCCCTAGATCCATGCATTACAAGTAGTCCCTTCCACTTTTCATTAGTGCCTAAAGTTTCCTCATGAAGGAAAAGAAGTAACACTATATGTCGATCCTGAGCCTTTCCATTTTTGTACAAAGTTGAAGGAGAAGTACAATAAAATCCAATGTGTGCCTAGAAACGATATAGACTTCCATTCCTTTTCTTATGTCGACCCTTCCATGCTTCAGTCAACCTCAACCAAGAACACATCAAGTGAGCAACCGAAAACGGAAGCCAAGATTCAAGTACTTGACAAGGGTAATGAGAATTACCATTTTAACTAAGCATTCTGCATCGACATGTTTCCACCAAAACCCAGATTATATGGAGGTCCAAAAGAGATCAAGATAGTGCAAATGATAGCCAAGCCAACAATCTTTACTATATGGGGAGACATGAAAGATGACAAAATATTTAAGGAGGACTTCTCGTCCATGATCTACAAGGAGGACCAAGAAGAACCAAAAAAGCCATAACCCATTTTAATTGATCCTAACACTAGAGGTTATCAATTAGTTAAATAGGTAAGATATAATGGAATAGGTGGCCTTGGGCTACATAAACAAGGTTGATCAGAGCCTATCATAGTAGAACAGAGGGAGAAAAATATGGGGCTACGTTATAAATCAAAAGACATGGTTATTCCAAAAATCGGATGAACCTCTTGGAAAAAATGAGAAACTTCTACTAGCATTAAGGCACTGGATATCTATCATATCATGGATAATGAGTTACCCATCAAAGACTTATTTGACAACTCTAGAATTGATAGGTTCCCCCTCTAATACATGGAAACCATTCCCAACATCTATTACCATTCTGAAACAAACTCTAATGAATATGAATGGGATTCTCCTTCCTTCGTCACTAGATATAATTCCCCCACTTGGAAAAAAGATACCAGAGCCATACTAACCCTTTCACCTATTTTTGTAAGCTTTGCACACCAAGATGATAGCCTCCCACTTTGTTACCCATAACTCATAGATTGGGATCAACAACAACATACACCTATTCTAGATCAATTCTAGAATGATGAGGCAATCGTGGAGTTCATGGGACTTCAAACAGACATACCAATAGACATACCAACAGGAGATCACAAAGCAGGGTTCATCATGGAGCTCAAACATGAGGCATACTTTGGTGGAGAGATTGAATCTTCAAATTGCAAAAATGAAAGAAAAAACATAAAAATATGATCCCCTAGCGAAAACCACATTGTGGCTCTATCGGGTCCAGAAAAGAGGAAAATAAAGGATGCATCCAAAGGTGAAAAGCTCCCAGAGGCACCCAAGGATGGAGTATTCAATCTCCCCATATCATAATATCAAGAAAGATCAATGATCCTAGTAGAGAATCGAAGTCCATAAATGTTGGCACAATAGAGGACCCAGATATAACATACCACACAACATCACTTGATCTTGAGGAGAAAGAAAATTTCATAGCATTCATCAACAAGAGAAAGGTAAAATTTTCCTAGACCTATGTTGGCATGCCTGGACTAGATCTGGCATTAGTGGTAAATCATCTAGCTATCATCCTTGGAGCAAATCCTATCAAGAAAAAACTTAGAACCATCATTCCTTAGATAGAATTGTTGGTAAAGGTAGAACTAAAGAAACTACTAGATGTGGGTTTCATCAAACCCATCGACTATCCACAATGGATATTGAATCTAGTACCAATGTCCAAACCTACTAGGGGCATAAGGATATGCACAGACTTTAGAGACCTGAACAAGTCCTGTCCAAAGGATGACTTTCCATTGCCAAGCATCGAAATGATTGTAGATTTAAATACAGGGTATCAGATGCTATCCTTTAAAACCAGATAACGATCTCTCCAAATGGCCAACACAAGATAGCATTTACTTGTGCTTGTGGGAATTTTTGTTGGAATGTAATTCCTTTTGGTCTAAAGAATGCAAGAGAAACCTATCAAAGAGAAATGACGACCATTTTCCATGATATGCTACACACAATCATGGAGGACTATGTGGAAAACATTCTAAAAAAGTTATTCAAAATGGGAGATCACTTGAAAAACCTAGCAAGGGTGTTTGATTGACTTGAACAGTATAATCTAAGACTCAACCCTAAGAAATGTGTGTTCGAAGTAACATCCAAAAATCTATTGGGGTACATAGTGTCAAGAAGAGGGATAGAAGTGGATCCCGCAAAGGTAAAAGCTATAATAGAGATGCCTCCTCCAAAGACACTAAAGCAGTTAAGGAGCCTACAAGGGAAGCTACAATCCATCAAGTGATTTATCGCGCAATTGGTAGACAAGTTCCACCCCTTCACTCATCTCCTACATAAGGACATCACCTTCAAGTGGAATGGGAGATGCGACCAAGCATTCTAACAAGTCAAGGAGTACCTAATTACTCCTCCTATACTCATGCCACCTATTCCAAAAAAGGAGATGATAATTTATGTGTCTACCACACAAGAAGTACTAGGAGGTCTCTTGGCCCAGCTAGATGATAACAACAAAGGAATGGCAGTCTCCTATATTAACAAAACACTGGTGGGCTATGAACTGAACTACTCACCCACTAAAAGAGCATGTCTCTCAGTCATGTTTTCAACATAAAAGTTGAGACATTACATCCTAAATAGAAAGGTGAAGCTGATTTCAAAAGTAGACCCACTCAAATACTTACTGTAAGAGAGGGGGACCAACCATTGCAAGGCCCTAGGTCACAAAAGGCCAAGAGCAGTATCACTGCCCTAACTTACCTCAGTTAAAAGGATGGTTAGGATAGGTAGGATGAAAGTGATGAGAACTGTGGGTCCTTCAATCACTCTGCAAACCCGAGAGTTGGAGGGAGACTAGACAAGTCACTTTTCAGATTCAACTCTGTGTCTCAGGTAGCTCTTTGTCGGAGGATAGAAGTGTAGTTCTGGGATGACAACATGATGCATTGGCATCTCACAGGTGCGTTGGAGTCCGTGCGACCAAAAAACCAAAGAGATGAGGTTAAACCCTGAAAGAAGGACTGACATCCTAGTTTAGAAGTTTCAGGAAGTAAAGAACAAGACAAAGAAGAGTGAAATGTAAAGATGAATATGATAAAGGAAGTATATTACCACAAGGGTGATGAAGACTATCTTGCACAACAATCTTCATGCCAACTTGCTCCAAGATCTCTCCACCTGCACACAGAAAAGAGGGAAAATGTTGGGGGGCTATTTAGGGGTTTGCCTCAGTCAGACCCCCATTTTGGTGTTTCCACCTCTATGGACAACCAAGTTTGGAATGATAGAAATAATGATAAAGGAGAGAATACAAGCTACGTAAATAAAAGACACTACAAAACAATACGTGCTTACTCAAACAAAATGATAGAGAATATAAGAGGAGATTACCACCTCCGTCCAAAGCGCTCAAGGCTAGTGGAGGAGAAGATGAGAGGAACTCAAGCCTCTATTTGCATGGTGTTTGTCTTAAGCTGGCACTATCGAAGTGATGGAGTAGTGGATTGTTGCAATGGAGTGTAAAGTGCTACCATAAAGCTTGTGGATGGTTGAAAGAATGGAGAAAATGTGAAGAGATGAACTCAAGATCTTGTAAAACTTTAGAATGGATGGAGAGATGGAGAATATGAAGGAAAGGATGAAAAACAACCATATTTGGGTCGGCCTGCTAAAGAGGGGCGTTACACTTCGACTTCTAATCGGAAGTGTAACATCTCTACATTCTTGAGCCGCAGGAATTTTCCAAGGACTTAAGCGCGTCGCATGGACGTTTGTGCACTGTGTGGATGTCCCCTTTTAGAAACACCTCCGCCGACACACAAACAGAGTGCCAAGTGTGATGGGAGCAACAAGCTTAAGTGTAATTAAGCCTCCACCTTAGGTTTTCTAAAATGTAAGGGGGTAAAGGGAATTTGTGTTAGGGGTGCAAATTCACGCTTATACATTTTTCCCCCACTTTAGCGAGCAGGATTACTGATGAGTGCTTCGGTAAATTAGAGTGGTGAGAAGTAACAAGGTAAGGAATGTATACCTGAATCGATGAGGGAGCAGAGAATGGTCTAGCGAACTCAGAGCACAGGAAATGACTTCACAGTTTCACAGAACTACAAAGCTGAAGAAAAAAACTACCTCATAGGCTCATGGTCCTGCAAGGGAGGTATCCTTTAAGAACTCTCACATGATGGAAACCAAGCAAAGGGGACTCCATGGAGCCAGAGATGGTGACATTTTTACCCACAAATAGAACACGTCAAGAGACGGTCGCGTAGGCCAGTGAACGGACAGTCACGTAGACCATCACTAAGTTGTAAGTCTTTCAAAGGGGTCCCTTGGGAGCCCTTCAAAAGGAAGGAGAATCCACTCAAGGGACACTCTATTTGAAAAGTGAATTCTAGTCGGGTTGCCCCCAAGCTAGACGTAAGGATGAGAAGTAGGTCTAGTCGTGCTTCCCCCATACTAGACGCGAAGATGTGAAACCGGTCTAGTCAAGCTGCCCCCAAGCTAGACGCCATAGAACTTGTTGAAAAATTTTGAAGGGCTCCCTTGGGAACCCAATGTGAAGAGGAGGGGTCTACTCAAGGGACTCAACACTGTTTAAAGCTAACTTCTTCTTTCTTGAATCGATTCATCATCAAGGAATCCTTTCGAAAGATGTTCACTTCATCAAGGAATTCAAAAGGGAGGATATGTGCCCACGCGAGGGGAAGATCCAGACTATTCCCACTTTAGAGGAAGGTTCCCAAGTCCTTTCTTTATGAACCGATGATGAAGGAAACATGTTTTGTTAGGGTTTCGAGTTGAGAATTTAATTCTAACAAAGAAGTGTGTGAAGGGTATTTGAGAAAAGATTCATTGGTAATGAATGCATTTTTAAAGACCACATAATGTAAAAGTAGTGTTGTCACACATGAAAGGGACAACTCAGGCAAAGAAGAGAGAAAGATAAAGAGAAAATTAAGAGAAAAAGGGAACACACATAAAGCGCACAGGGGGATCTGCTTTCACGAGGTCATATTTGCCTTCATTTATATATATTAGGTAACCATGGTAAGAGGTAAAAGATCATCAATCCCCAACCAGATCAAGAAGAATGCATGAAAGAAAAAGTAAAATAAAAAATTGGGTCAACATGGAAGGAAGCCTGAATGCTCCCGACACTTTGTATCATCCCCAATTTACTGAAAGTCAATAAAAAACATGGAAGAATGAAGATACATATAGATGAAGGTTTACAACACAAACACCACGCTTGTATCCAGGCACCAACAGGGGTGACAAGAGTCATCTAGGCACATATAGCATGATTATGGGGGAAACACGTTATGACACACACACATCTAATCTAAAGATCAAGAAGAGGGTATCCTCCTAACACTAGTCAACCAAGAGGTCATCAAGTTCCCACTCTAGATCATCATAGGAAGGATGATGAGCCTACAGTGGCATAATGTTAAGGGGAGGAGCTTCTAACCCTCCCACAATAAGGGCCAAGGTAGAGGGACCTGTGAGGTCTCCGCCGCAAAACTCTTGTGGGTCCAAGGTCAATGATTTCGCGAAGATCGCTGACAAGGTCGAAACTTCATCCACTGAATTAAACATACACTTGATGGGACTGCCATGTCTTACCTCGATGGATGGTGGACTTTGCACCCGAGGTTCACCACTAGGCTCACCGAGAGACTCAGGAGTGGTGACAAACTCGGGGGAGGCTAGAGTTGGATCTGTTACCAGAATAGAACAAGTCAGTGCAAGGCCACCTTTTGGAGAAGGTGGATTCTTCTTACATCCTCTATTACTGGAGGGACAATGCTCTATCTTCTTCTTCGTTAGAGGAGGTGAACTTCCCATAGATGAAGCAAGGAGGGTCAAGGGAGAAGAGGAAAGAACTATAGCGGATACAACCAAAGTGTTAACCATATCCATGGGCTTTGGGAAAAGTGAGACATCTAGGAGGGAATTCAACAAGGGTGCCTCCATCGAAGGAGTGATAAACACTTGCACCTTTCCAGGTGCATGTGTGCTTGCAGTGGAAGTCGGAAGAGATTAAGAGCTAGTTTGGACAGGGACAGAAGGGGGGAGAGAGGAAGACATAGAAGGAGGTGTGGTCATCTCCTCCTCCTTCTTCTATAAGGAGGCCTGCTCGGCCAGAAGAGCCTTTGACTGGCGCTTATGCTCGCATGCAAAGCAAATTCTATGACTCTTCAAACCAGAAACTAGAGCTTGTGAAGGATAGAGGGTTCGTGCTCAGCCATGGGAGTGTCCTCCATGGCTATTTCAAGCGGAAGGATAGACTCCTAAATGGGAGTAGAAGGATCAAGTTTGGGAAGGGTAGGGGGAATCGACCCCAACACCTTAGTGGGGGGTCTCTTTTCGCTTGGGGGAACGGGAAGAGGCCATGGGGAAAACTCTCTTTGTGAGCCCTTCTTTCTACCATATAGATAGTACCAGGGTCCAGGAGATCTGTTAGGGAGATCTGATATCCTGATCTTGGGTTTTCGTCAAGGAGGCATCATCAGACTCAATGGGTAGAGCCCAGTCTTATTCATCCAATACTCCTCCCAAGAGAGGGGAGTAGATGAGTCTGTTTGAGAGGGAGCAACCTTCTCCTTTCCCTTTCAGGAGGAGGAGGCAGTTGGATACTTTTCTACAGGAAGGGTCAACTTCAGTTGTCCCTTGCCTCTAGTTTTGTACTTCACATAGTTCTTGTAAAGTAGATCTATTCTTTGTGGGACTGGACCGATTGGAGTGGGCCAAAAGTGATCCAATGAGTATCCCCCATGAGATACCATAGGTTGATATCCAGTATCATGCACTACATGAATGATGCCTTCATGGGAAAACATAAGGCATTTATGAATCACAGAGGTGATCCCATTCATGGAAGCTATCCAAGGTATACCTAGCTTCACTCTAAATAGGTCTAACTCAGGAATGACATTAAACACCGTGTCCACACTCCTAGGTCCAACTAGGATGGACAACGTTATCAACCCATAAGGTTTAATGGAAATGCCATCATGTGTATGGATGATGGATTTTGTTTTTTCATATTTCTCCCTTTGTAGGGAGTTCAAGAGTAATGTCTCCTCTGTGATGGCATTCACTCTACTCGTGGGGTCGACTAAGACCCCTATCATAATGTTTCCATTGAGGTGATCGAGAATGTAGAGCGGAGAAGGTTTTTCATTTGTTGGTACATCTTGTGGAGTGAATATCACATCCGGCGAACTAGTCGCAAGACGAGGAGAGGGAGTAACAACAACCATATTAACATATGCCTCAGGGTAAGAAACATAATTAGCAGGATCGATAATCATGATAGCAAAATGTGATGGAAATAGGTCCATGTATATTTGTAATTTACTATTAGCTTTCGCCACTGATTTATTCATGTTTTTTTTGTTTCCATCAAGATGGATAGTACCATCCTTGATGCGATCATGTATCTCATGATGCAAGCGCATACAACATTCAATATCATGTCTGTTAACTTAGTGGTATTGACAATATGTATTTGCTTCATACTAGTTAGGATACGGTTCCCTAACTGGTTTGGGGGTCAGTAGGTTAACGATCTTATCCTTCAACAAATTTTATAAGATGGAAGAATAGGATTTTGATAACTTCATAAACTTTTGGTCGTGTCTAAGACCATTGTTATCCACAACGGCTACTACATTCGCAACAGCTTTAAATTTTTTAGAGATTGATACGATATACTTCCCTTTAGGATGGGAGTGCAAGGAGGAACCCCTGAACTGAACTACCGTCTGTTGGTACTCTCGTAAAGTTGCACACAGATGCACAAAAGAAGGGTACTTCATAAGGGAAAACTTCTTTTGCCAAGGCCTTTGTAAATTCCCTATGAACACCTTCTGCACATTGGAGTCAGGTAGTGGGTATGGTATTTGTGAAAAGAGTGCCTGGTATTGCGCTATAAAGTCTGTAATCTTCTTGTTATCCCCTTGTTTACATTGAACAAGGTTAGAGAAGGTCATCTTTGGCTTGATGTTGGCTTGGAATTGTCATAGGAACTGGTTCACAAGCTGATCAAATGTAAAGATGGAATTGTCAGGCAAGGAACTGTACCACTCGACTGTTGTATCCTTGAGGGATCGAGGGAACAGTTTTACCATCAATGCATCATGATGGGAAAAGTATGTGCATAAGGCATTAAAGGCAGACACGTGTGTTTGTGGGTCCCCTTTACCATCCTATTTCTCAAACTTAGGAATATCCATCCCTTACGGGAAAGGAGTGTTTAGAATTGCCACCGACAATGGGTTGTGTTAGAAGAAGGGTTGGAAAATAGGCTGGGTCAAGACCTAGGATAGGCTCACCAGCTAATTCTGCATCTTCCCCATATTCTAAAGAAGAGTGTTCAGAATAGGGTCATTAGAAGGCATAGGACCACTAGAACCACCACCAGGGCCACCGCCTAGACCGTCATCGTGACTACTGCCAGAGCCATTACTGATGCTACCACCACTAGTGTGACCTTCGCCAGAGCCACCGCCCCTTCCAAAGCCACCACCATGACTTCCTCTGGAATCGCCTCTGCCAATACCACCTCCACTTCTAAAGTTTCCACCACCAAAGCCTCCAACTATCGTCGCCAAATCCTCCACAACTGGAGGTGACAGAAGAGCTAAAGTGGAAACCCAAAGGGTTCCTATTTACTTTGACATTTTCAAAATTCTTGGAAGTAGCAGGTATGCTGACTGAAGGGACCGCGTCAGCCATGTATATGGATGTAGGAGGCATCAACATCTCTAGCTATCTCTCACGTTCTTTGAAGAGGCCACCTTGTACCATGCAACTATGGCTCGAAGGGGGACATTCTTTGGCTAGACCAGTGAGACTATCCAAGAGCTCTACACCTATCCGATCTTTTTCCACCATGTATCTTATTTGACTGATCACTTTAGCAGCCCTAGCCATCTTTGGGTTTCCTTCCAGGTGATTTTCTAATGCACCTAACCCTTTACCAAGACTAACGACGTATTCAAAAGGGATACAAACAACCTCATGCTCATCTACGAATGAGGAGGTTGGTGGCACAGGAGGGGTGGGGATGCAATCAACTTCATCAAGGAATCTAGATTCACCCTGTGATATGTGCTCCTGCGCGAATAGACCAACCAAAGATCTAGAGAAAAGGTCGATAATGAAACTAGAAGAGACCTTCGTCTTCTCCATCAAAAGGTGTCATAGACTTCTCCTGACAATATGCCCAGAGGTCGTAGACTGGGTTGTGAACCTCATAAACTTTTACAATAAACAAGGGTATAATGACCAAGAGGTATAAGAGAAAAAGTTCAGAATACCGACAAATGGGTAGACATGGGTTCACGTCGGTTCACCAAAAATGTAAGAGGGGTACCAACCACTGAAAGGCCCTAGGTCATGAAAGGCCAAGAGCAGTATGGCTGCCTTAACTTACCTCAGTTAAAAGGAAGGTTAAGATAGGCAGGATGAAAGTGATGAGAATTGTAGCTCCTTCAATCACTTTGTAAACCTAAGAGTTGGAGGGAGACTAGACAAGTCACTTTTTCAGAGTCGACTCTACATCTTAGGTAGCTCTTTGTCGGAGGACAGAAGCGTAGTTCTGGGATGACAACTCGATGCACTAGCATCTCATAGGTACGATGGCATCCATACGGCCAGAAAACTAGAGAGACGAGGTTAAACCCTGAAAGAAGGACTGACATCCTAGTTTAGAAGATTCTGGAAGAAAAGAACAAGACTAAGAAGAGTGAAATGTACCCAGAGGTTGTAGAATAGGTTGTGAAGCTCATAAAATTTCACAACAATCAAGGGTATAACGACCAAGAGGTATAAGAGAAAAAGTTCAGAATACCAATAAATGGGTAGACGTGGGTTCACATCGGGTTCACCAAAAATGTAAGAGAGGGGGACCAACCACTATAAGGCCCCAGTTCATGAAAGGCCAAGACTAGTATGGCTGCCCTAACTTACCTCAGTTAAAAGGAAGTTTAAGATAGGCGGGATGAAAGTGATGAGAACTGTAGGTCCTTCGGTCACTCTGCAAACTTGAGAGTTGGAGGGAGACTAGATGAGACACTTTTTTAGAGTCGACTCTACATCTCAGGTAGCTCTTTGTTGGAGGACAGAAGCATAGTTCTGGGATGATAGTGTGGCACGCTGGTATCTCATAGGTGCGCTGATGAACGTACGGCCAAAAAAACTAGAGAGACGAGGTTAAACCTTGAAAGAAGGACTGACAACCTATTTTAGAAGTTTTGGGAAGTAAAGAATAAGACTAAGAAGAGTGAAATGTAAAGACAAATATGATAAAGGAAGTATATTACCGCAAGCGTGACGAAGATGATCTCGCACAACAATCTTCATGCTAGCTTGCTCCAGGATCCCTCCACTTGCACATAGAAAAGCGAGAAAATGTTGGGGGGCTGTTTAGGGGTCTGCATTAGTCAGACCCCCATTTTGGTATTTCCACCTCCACGGATAGCCAAGTTTGTAATGATAGAAATAATGATAAAGAAAAGAATACAAGCTACATAAACAAAAGACACTACAAAACAGTATGTGCTTACTCAATCAAAATGATAGAGAAGATAAGAGGAGCTTACCACCTCCGTCCAAAGTGCTCAAGGCTAATGGAGGAGAAGATGAGAGGAACTCAAGCCTCTGCTACCATGGTGTTTGTCTTGTGCTTGCACTATCAGAGTGATGGAGTAGTGGATTTTTGCAATGGAGTGTAAAGTGTTGCTACAAATCTTGTGGATGGTTGAAAGAATGGAGAAAATGTGAAGAGATGAACTCAAGATCTTGCAAAACTTGAGAATGGATGGAGAGATGGAGAATATGAAGGAAAGGATGAAAAATGGCCATATTCGGGTCGGCCAGCCGAAGAGGGGCATTACACTTCGACTTCCAATCGAAAGTATAACTTCTCTATAGTCTCTAGCCACAAGAATATGCCAGGGATGTAAGCACGTCGCATGGACTTATGCGCACCGCACGGACGTCTGCACGCCACATGAGCATCCCCAACAAAATCACCTCCACCAACACACAAACAGAGCACCAAGTGTGATGGGAGAAACGAGCTTAAGTGGAACTAAGCCTCTACCTTAGGTTTTCTAAAGTGTAACAAGGTAAAGGGGAATTTGTGTTAGGGGTGCAAATTCACAATTATACACTTACTAGAAAAGGAATCCCTAACATGATGAATAGCCAAATGGGTGATGATCCTAAGTGAATTTGATATGGAGTATGTGGATAGGAGAGCTATCAAGGAGAAAATCATAGCAGACCAACTGGTCGAAGAACCCATAGATGATCATAAACCTCTCACCGTGGATTTTCTAGATGAGAGTGTCTTGATGACAGAATAGGCAGGCCAATGGACTCTATACTTTGATGAGTCCCATACTCAACATGGCTTTGGAGCAGGTATTCTATTTCTCACACCATAGGGAGATAGTATACCCAAGGCCTACAGGATTACATTCCCATGCACAAAGAAAATCTTAGAATATGAAGCTCTTATCATAGGGCTCAAAATGGCTATTGAATGGATAATAAAAGAGCTACATTTCTTTGGAGACTCTTAGCTAGTAATCAGACAGGTGAACAATGAGTACTACACAAAAGATGACAAATTGCTACCATATAAAAGGATGGTGGACAACTTCAAGGAATACTTCGTCAGAATAACCTTTGAGCAAGTTCCTTCGATCAATAACAGAGTTTTCGATGCAATGACAACAATAGGATCACTACTTGATATTCCTCCGAATGTGCCTAAATATGAGTTCCTCATGGAACAACTACTCGTGCCTACATTCAACATCCTAGAATCGAAAATGGTATGTGTTATTGTTGGTCCTAACTCCCCATGGTACCAAGATACTTTTAACTATATCCAACACAGTATCACACCACTTGACCTAATGACCACTCAAAAGAAAACCTTCACCCATAGAAATTCATGTTTTATGATCCTAGGAGAAATCCTATACCATCATAGTCTAGATGGTATGTTACTCTGGTGTCTTAAAATAGAAGAAGCACAAATGGCCTTACAAGAGGTCCACGAAGGTACTTTTGGATCCCACTCTAGCGGACCTAACCTAGTCCAAAAGCTACTCAGAACGGGATACTATTGACCCTCCATGGAGCAAGACTGCATTCAACATTCCCGAAAGTGTCAAAAATGTCAGCAACATAGTGATCTAGTTCATGCACCAGCACAAGAGTTGAGACCCATCATGACACCATGGCCTTTTTCACAATGAGGATTTGACCTGGTAGGTAAGATATCACCCGCTTCATCCAACGGGCACAAATTCATTATCACAGCAACATAGTACTTCACTAAATGGATAGAGGCAATTCCATTGACCTATATCACTAGCAAACAAATATCAAAATTCATTTTGAATTATCTCATTTGTAGGTATGGAATTCCATAAACAATTATAATAGACAATGGCACCCCATTCAAGAATCAAGATGTCCAAGAACTTTGTTCCAAATTCTCTATCCAAAAAATATTTTCCACACCCTACTATCCTCAAGGAAATGGTCAAGCTGAGGCATCTAATAAAAAATCCTAAAATTAGTGAAAAATACTGTCAACGATGTCATCTATGATTAGCATTTGTAGCTAAACCCAACCTTATGGGCCTATCGAACCAACACTCACACACCTACTGGTGTCACACCATTTTCCTTGTTTTATAGATCAGAGGTTGTATTACCTATCGATGTTGAAATCCCCTCACTGTGAGTCTCATTAAAAGGCATGTTCAACAACGAAGAATATAGGGTATCTAGACTAAATGAATTAGAGCTCCTCGATGAAAGGAATTTGAGCACATTAAACCACCTACAGGTTTATCAGAATCGACTCAAATGAAGCTATGACAAGAAAATAAAAGATAAAAACTTTCAAATTGGTGACTTGGTCCTCAAGGAGAATCAAAAGATACAATTGAATAAGGACAACAAAGAAAAATCTGAACCCAACTGGCTAGGCTTGTTCATCATCACATCAAGCTATGGCTTTGGGGCATATCAGTTGGCTACTCCTGAAGGAGAACCTTTGGATGAACCACTAAACAACAACCACCTCAAGAAGTTTTACACATGAAGCATGTTAGAATACCCTAGGCAAAAGGGTAAAAATCCAAAAAAATAGAAAAAAGATAAAACAAATATACAAAAAAATCAAAAAGAGAGAAAAATGGTAAAGACAAATAAAACATTCTTTGAGTGAAAACCACTTTGTGGCACTCCTAGAATAGGTACCATAGTGAAAACCTAGAAAACAGGCGCTATGTGTGAATTAAACTTGCATCATTATCTATCGGTTCTTTTTCACAGCATCCACCCATCCATTTCATAAAACATGTATCCAACCATGGCTTGCCATTGATTAAGGAAAGTCATTTTATTGGGGGAAACTTCTCAAAGCTGGTTGTGGATTAGATCTTGCAACATTCAATCAAGGTCATAAAACAACAAAAATAAAAAACATGCGAAAAACATAAAAAAACAAAACAACATCATTGGGTTATTCCTTCACTCAAACAGTCTAAGATATTAACATTTGTTTGAACCTCACAGCTAGTTCAAGTAGATTTCCCACAACATATCCTCTAGACATAGAAGGGGAATATTAATCCAGATTATCGATGTTGTTTATCCCAAAAATAGTTTATGCTTTTGAGACAAAAGGTCAAACTACGTGGTCTTTGTGTATAAAATGTAGGCAAGGCTTAATAGCCCTTGAGGCCCTAGGTCAGTCCCCTTAGGTTTCCAACATGCTTTATTTCAACTTAGTCAAAAAATCCAAAATCTAAAAAAAAATCATATACAACATACAAAATCAAAAAAACATTCACAAAATAGAAAAGGTCAAAAAGACTCAAACCAAGCGAACTATGAGCCTTTACGTATACAATGTAGGCAAGGCTTATCTTTGATGAGCCCCTGAGGCCTTAGGTTAGTCCCCTAAAAACAACAAAAACAACATCATAAAACTTAGAAAAATAAAAAAGAAGACCCATACCATAATAAAAAACCGCAATAAAACATTTCACCCATAATAAACAAATTGTCATCCTAAAACGTTGACAAATAAAACAAACAAACAAAGCAAACATCAAAAGATAGAACCTTAAAGAAAATAATCACAAAAATTTGATCACAATAAATATGGAAACAAAGCCAAGTATCAACTACCTATCTTTTTGAAAATTCACCAACATCCTGAGATATGCCTTAACGGATCCGTTCCTACGATAGACATGGCCAACAATGGATAATAGTCCTAAAACCCCAAACAAATATGGAAAGTGATACTGCAACTTTGTTTTTATCTTTTTGTAGTCTTATTTTTATGATTTATCTTATTGACTCATTCCTAAGATCTCTCAAGGATGTCCATAAGGATTTAGAGAAGAAGGAATGGGGGCAATTGAGCATCATTTCAATTTGTTGTTTGTAAGATATTTTGTAATACTACCATGGTGAATACTTGATTTATTGAGTATATAAAGTTGCATTGAAACAATTCATGAAGCAGTTGCATGTTAGGTGTTCTATACCTCTCTGTGTGATTGGTCCAAAAAAAATTTAACACAACCCCAATATATACTTCAAAAAAAAAAATCGTATGTCTGGTATGAGAAAAAATACTCTTTTTTTGTAGAGTCAAAGTCCACACAATAGATACAAATTCACCTTGGTAATTCATACCCTGGTGCATCGTATCTGTTTGCTACATCAAACAATATTGTTCAAACTGTGAAGTCTCTAAAGCAAAGAAAAATCAACTCATCAACTACTAACAACATCATATTTCTATCCATCATCAATATTTTCTCTAATTAACATCATATCTCTATCCATCATCAATATTTCT
This sequence comes from Sequoiadendron giganteum, assembly GCA_007115665.2. Lineage (NCBI taxonomy): Eukaryota > Viridiplantae > Streptophyta > Pinopsida > Cupressales > Cupressaceae > Sequoiadendron > Sequoiadendron giganteum. Next base: position 438,684,858 of record CM021108.1, on the reverse strand, counting down.
TCTAATTAACATCCATCCTACATAGAAACATCATTAGCATCATATCCATACTGCATCCACAAATGTTGTTAATACATATCATAATGATAATAAACCAATAAAAAAATCATGTATCATGTATAGGGAATTCATTCACCACATAAACAACAACATATGAGATAAAGTATGATTCATCCATCAACATCAAATTCATACATTATAAAAGCACAAAAACATATATAAACATACATAATCATATATCACCATCATAGAAGCATAAAATGAGGTTGAATCGAAAAAGGTATATCTCATATATATCATCATCAAAAAGGGAACATGTCATAAGTACATCATCTACAGTGACACAAGTGTGATAGGATGATACAAAATCATAAAATATGTATGAGGTCTCAACTAGACTGATGAATATATATATATATATATATAGCACATGTCTAAAACATGCCTCTGTGCAAAGAAAGATCATGAAGATCAAGTACCAAAAAAAAGTAAGGCCTCGACAAGAAAAATAGGACACTATAGACCACCAAAAGGATTTTATTGTCTCACAAACCAATCACCTACACTTGTACCCACACCACCACCACCACCATTGCTCACATCACTAAGCTCCCCGAACCATAGATACTGAGCATCCTAGGAACAGTGCAATCATATAAGGTCTGATAATAGGTGGACATCTATAGAAATCAATCTCGCTCAACTCGCATACTATCACACTTTGCCTGAAGAGTATCTCTCTCTATCGTAAGAAATAATACTTGAGCCTCTACATCATGTCATTGACCACTCTCGCTATCTCGCTCAGCCCTCAAAATGTCTACCTGAGCCTCCATGGCATGTTACCATACTATCTCTATGTCTCCAGAAGCAATCATCTAAGCTAATAGTATATCTCCATCCCTAGCTGGTAGAGGACCTGAAACCTGTCTATGACCCTGCACTTGAGGCATGCACTCATCCTGACCACCATGTGCCCCATCACATTGGGCCCAATCCAACTGCTCTATGAGAATGTCAACATGTTGCTGCTCCTTATGACGACCTGTAATACTTGCTCCACCCACAATGAGATCGCCCCCAGGATCGGTGAACCTCAATGGCCTACATTGTGCCCACCACTCATCATAATCAAGAGTAGTACCTAGATCTACCAAATCAACTGGCCAACCCCAACCAATTTGGGAACGTGCCCTAAACTCAACAACAACAATATGTATATATGCTTGGAGACCCCATACACAGACCTCCTGAGTGGTTCGATCGAACCGGGCCTCATAAGCATTAGGAACCCACCCCTGTCTCTCTTTGAACTAGTGACATACTCGGTCTAGTAAGTAACGCTCTATCACATAATGATAAGAAACAATCAACCAACAGTTCTTTCAGCAATAAACAAGATGATCTAAATTCTTTGGCCAAGCCTCACAACCCATATAAGGTCTCCACACAAAACCTGGCATCTCATTGAACACGTGACACCAATAAGGAAGATCCCCAAACAAGGTGTAGTGCATGAAATCCCCATAACAATAAGAGTAAGTATCATTAGGATAATGATCCTGTATCTCGTCCAGTCGAGGAACTACAACATGCTCCCACGCCCAAACATGCAAAAGTGAAACACCTAAGAAAATAGATTTCCTGCCACAATACACAACCTCGTTCATATCTCAATAAAGATGAGCTAGGAGAAAATCACCCCAAGCATACCTCATCCCATGCTAAAGAATACTCTCAATACATACACCCCAACCCACCGGAAACTGTCGACCTCTCCTATCAAGAACAACTAGTCCTGAAATCAGACCACATAGGACAAGTGAAATAAGATCTGCACTACCAGAAAACTTGAATATATCAACCTCTGACTGATGCACATCCAAGTGTGCAACACCTAGCACATGTTGTATGGTGTGGGTACCACATCAAACATGATAAGTAACAAGCTCACCATGAATGGGAAGGTGGAGTATCCTCCACACATCCTCAAGAGTAACAGTCGCCTCTCTTGTAAGCAAATGAAACGAGGAAGTCTTAGAATGCCACCTCTCCACAAGGGCAGTCATCATAGCTATGTGATTCCTGATAAGAGACATGTAATAAATGTAACGTATTCCAACGACATCAAGAAATTCTCACTCCAACACACCAAAATGGGCAATCGGATAAAATAGGTGTCGAGGATGTCTCTCTCTCGGTTGTAGTGGTTTGAGACCCACCTGCAATCATTGTCAACCAAGATGTTAGGGTTTCAATCTAAACATGTAAAGAAAAAAAAAATGACACAAAGCATGGTGACAAATGACATTTAGGATAACAAACAACCACATGCCAAGGTCCAGGGAAAATGCTAAAAGAAAATACAGAAGGAAAAGTCAAATGTAAGGGTTTTTAGCAAATGCTCAGAAAACACCAGGCAAAAGCGAGTTGTTCAGGAAAGTGCAAATTTTAGGTCAAGGGCGAGGAAACAAGGGTGAGGTTTTCAATCAAGTGCAAGATTCTTGGTCAAGGGTGAGGTTCTAGGCTCTAGAGTAGGCAAAAGCGAAGTTATAGGTCAAGGGCGAGCTTTCAAAGCAAGTGCATAAAACAAATGCAAAGTTTATAGTCAAGGGTGAGGTTTTATGGAAAGGGTGAGGGTTTTAGTGTCAAGTGTGAGGTTCTGACCTAGCAAAGGCGAGGAAAATGATGCAAGTGCTCAAAAATCACAAGAACTTTGCTATTGACTTGAAGAACCTTGTATACACATAACGTAAATGATACAAGATGAAAGTGAAAAGTGAGAAGGTACATATCGGGCCATCGATGCCTAAAGACCATCCAAACTCTTGAACAAGCTCAGAACGATGTGGGGCACCCTCAAATCTTGGCATTACTTTTCAATAATTGACAGAATGGGAAATTTAGAGATAAGAATTAGCAAAAGGATCAAAGCACAAATGAGCCAATTCAAAGACTAATTTCCTATATTAAACCTCAAGAAAATCCTAATTTCATCTAAGAAACCCTAATTTTACTTAGGGAACCTTCCTACTTTCAAATTAAAAGCTCTTGAAAGCATCAAAACGAGAAACGAAGAACCTATTGATCTAATATTTCAACCAAAGTACATCGAAACTGAAATACAATAGTGTCAAGAGCCTGACCTCAAAACTTGAAATATTTGGTCAACTTCTCAAGGGGGAAACACAAAGTCCTACCATCATTCCATAGAACGCTAGAGCACAGTGGGGCATAAAGATTTTCAAAAAAAAAAACTTGATCTTAAAAAAAATAGAATCTTTAAAACAAAGCAACCAGTACTTTGTATCAAAGAGGGGCAAAATGTAGACATGGAAAATTGACCTAACACCTATCACACACCCCAAACAACATCAAACAACATTGAACATCATCCCGCAACATCTCGTAATGTCTCGGAACATCTTGAAATCATCTTGAAATGTCTCGAAACATCTCAAAATCATCTCGAAATATATTGGAACATATCAAAATCATCCCACAACATCCCGTAACATCTTGGAATCATCTTGAAACATCTCATAATCATCCCATAACATTTCAAAATCATCTCATAATGTCTCAGAACATCTCAGAGTCATCCCATAATGTCTCGAAACATCTCAGAATTATCTCGTAACATCTCAGAATCATCTCACAATGTCTTAGAATCATCTTGCAACTTTCTCAAAACACCACATCAAACGAAATCCAAAACCCTAATTCTACTATTAATTGAATAATGCAACATTATTTAATTTTTCATCATTTTTGACGAATTAAATAAATTTAATTTATTTAAGTCCTAAAAACCATAATTTTTCTATTAATTAAATAAAATAACATTATTTGATTAATTCATGTTTCATCATTTCGACCAATTAAATAAATCACATTTATTTAATCAAGTCCTAATCCCACTTTATTTCGTCCTGATTGATTAAATAACGCTAATCATTTAATTACATCACTAAAACACCTTACTCCCCTAAGTTGATTAAATTATTAAATAACAATAATTTAATTTCCCCTAAGTTGATTAAATTATTAAATCATAATAATTTAATTACGACACTTTCCCTCCAAAATTTGAATAATTAAATCAAACTATTCAAATCAATTATCAAAAATCAATCAAACTAATGCAACTTTGTTTGCAAAAGTCAAACTTGATTTGCACATTCAACTCCAAAAAGGAATTAATCAATTAAATCAATTAATTCATATTCCTCACCCACTTTCTGATTGAACAAATTACAATTGTTGACTGAGCAATCTAAGTTGTTAACTAATCAATCTAAATTGCTAATAGAGAAATCTAAGTTGTTAACTAATCAATCAATTTCCTAACTAAGCCATCAATTTCCTAACTAATCCATCTAAATCCCGACTGATCAATCTAAAATCCTAACTAATCAATCTAATCCTTGACTAGCTAATCTATTTTTCAATCACACAAATTGTGCAATCAACTTTTCTCAATCTTCTCATGTCTAAATCCTCTCAACACATTTTGACCGTTAATCTGGATATTCTCCAACAGGTTCTTGATCATCCATTTCAAATCTCATTTTCTATATAACAAACCCATTTCCTCACAAAAAAGGATCAGAGAATCAACATCATTTTCACAACGAAGTACTGCTGACATTCACAACCCCCATTGTTAGAGCTTCAACCTCATTTCTTTGATCAACCAACCAAGGAATCGCTCTTCAATATTTTGCACACAAATTATGGAGGCTTCACGATGATAAGAACAATTCAACATCAGGAAAATACACTCCAATATGGGATGGTAACACTGTGCTTTTTGTTTACATTCAATTTAGTAATCATAGATTTCTTAATGTATGTTCAAATAACTTAGTTTCATTTCGTATGTGTAGGATTAGATCTTAGATTAATGTGTTCGATCTTAGCTTAGATTCTCATTTCAAGCATGTTTGATCTTGTTTGCATCTAATGTTTTCCCCCTCACACAATCATTAACCCCTAACAACAATTCACCACATCTAACACATACACTCACTCCAAAATATCCACTCATACATACCTCCCACCTAACTACATACATCCACAACTGAACACCAAAAACCCTCCATATGGTATTCAAAATCTATCATACCTCCAAGTCCAACAATCATCACATCTTGTATCTACTTACAATGCGATCAATACACCACCCACAATGAATCTCAACAAACTATCTTTGCAAATTCAAAATTTACAACAAATGGAAAATTTCCATAAGGGCTTGCAAAAAAAGAGCTATACAATGGAGGAAATATGTCCCTATCTTTCTATAGGAAAATTCCCATGCCACCTTCTTCTCATGATCAACATGATCAACTCACATTAAGCTTACAAACACCACCTAACATTCAAACATCAAAAAATCTACAAGATACCATACACTGATCACCTTTTAGAATCAACAACAACCCACATCATAAGTACACTCCTTTGGGAGAGGCTATCAAATTAGTCCTTCAAAAAATAGTACAATCCAACTTAATAACACTACCAAAAATCCACCAATATAAATCTCAGATCAAACCCATGTGATGGAAATACACCAATTTTGTGAATAATATAGGGCAAAAGGACATAAGACCCTTGACTGTATAAAACTAAAATGGCTCATTCAGGATCTTATAGACCAAGGTGACATTACTGTTGAGGATCGTCTTGAAAATATATCCAATAATAATAATATCGACAATATCTATAGCTCATGTGATAAAAAATTAAACATGTATCAAGATAATTTTCCCAAGCAAGATCAAAAACATTCACCTATGTCTAGCAATGGCCATAACACATCCACCTCATTTGACTTCATAATAGGTCAACTTGAAGAAGCGTTCCCACAAGAATCCTCCATCTCTACTTGTATTCCTTCATCCCTATAACCTTTACAACATCAATACACATCACCCCTATCAATTGAATCATCCACTAATAATACCTCCCAGGATTTTCACCAAGGGTTGTCCATGATAGATAATCCACTGTTTGATACAAATCCAATCTATAATCATGAAATTTTAGACCAAGCACTATCATTCATTCCATCACCCATCATACCCATACTAGTGATTCCTATCCAAATTTCATTACCACTGTAGACACCGAAAATATCCTGATTGATGTCATGCACTTGATCCTCATTTACTAACACCAATTCTTCCTTAATCATTTCCACACTAACCATTGATTGAATAATCTTTATTTAATTAATTTCCCCCTTAAATCAGATAATACACTCTATCGGATTTATCTCATCATCCCCTAATGTTCCTCTTTTAATGAAATAAATCAATTTTATTTAATTAAATCCTTATGTTCTTCTTTTAATTAAATAAATCAATTTTATTTAATTAAAATCCTAGGATTCTAATATCCTCTCATATGATTTAAATAAACCCAAAACATTTAAATCATGTGTCACAAATGAACTAATTCCATCTAAGTTAATTAATCTTAAATTAATTAACTCCTAACACTAATCTCCCATTCCTCTAGCTTTTGACTCCACTCTAGGGTACGTCCACCTTGGTCAACCAACCAAGGTGCACATGTAAATCAATTTATTTTATTAATTACCCTATTTTCATTCAAAAAAGTGGCATATTCTTGGAATATTCCACCCACTTGACATTTCTCTCCAAAGGACTTTGTCCTCTCTCTTGAGCAACCTTGGTATTAAAAGCTCTTACATGTCCTCTTCTTACACAAGCCACCTTGGCTTTAAATGGGTCTTACACCTCCTCTTACACAAGCCACCTTGGCTTTAAATAGCTCTTACACATCTTCTTACACAAGCCACCTTCCCATCTCCCAAGGAGTGCTCACAAATGTGTGAGCACATTTCCTCCAAGATTCATTAGCATGTTGACAAGTGGCATTATGCTATTGGTCTATTTTTTAATCCCACATTCATCAATCTTCTTCACTCTCCAATCCTTGGCTTCTATAAATAGAGGCCTCATTCTCACAATAGGTATCCATCAACTAAGAGCATAATCACTATAGCCATTTGAGTTTATAACACTTCATCTTTTGCAAGCAATTTAGCTAGATTATAGGCAATTTCATAATTTTTCATCACAAGTGGCATTATGCTATTGGTCTATTTTTTAATCCCACATTCATCAATCTTCTTCACTCTCCAACCCTTGGCTTCTATAAATAGAGGCCTCATTCTCACAATAGGTATCCATCAACTAAGAGCATAATCACTATAGCCATTTGAGTTTATAACACTTCATCTTTTGCAAGCAATTTAGCTAGATTATAGGCAATTTCATAATTTTTCATCACAAGTGGCATTATGCTATTGGTCTATTTTTTAATCCCACATTCATCAATCTTCTTCACTCTCCAACCCTTGGCTTCTATAAATAGAGGCCTCATTCTCACAATAGGTATCCATCAACTAAGAGCATAATCACTATAGCCATTTGAGTTTATAACACTTCATCTTTTGCAAGCAATTTAGCTAGATTATAGGCAATTTCATACTTTTTCATCACATTCATCATCAAGCTTATCAAGGGGTTAGGAAAGGGCTTCTTTCCACACCAAAGGAGCACTAATCCCCATATGGGATGCTGGTTTTATTATTAGAATAGTATTTCATTAGCATTGTATTTGATATTTTACTTTGTTTTCATGTTCTTGTGTTCAAATGAATCATAGGGAATGATTTGTCTTTACTTGTTTCTTGACTAATGATCACTTGTTTGTTCATGTTTGAGCAGGTATAAAAGGAGCATTCACATTTAATCAAATCATTTTTAAGTGACATTAGGTTGTTTAAAATATTGCCTCCACATTTCAAATTTGGGTTTTTAAAATTGAACAAAACATGCGAGTGTGAGAAAAGGCATTGCGTGTGTTCTCTCTTTGTTCACACAAAAAAAGATTGATTGAACTACGAATGTACTTACTTTCTATTTGTTACCTTTAGAGGGCCTTTCTTGGTGGGAAAAAGTACTCATCCCAAGGGAACGACCCAAGCAGTAACGAGCATAAGCCAAGCTCTTCGAAACCGCTATATAAATTTGTGATTGCAAGGAAAGTTTGCAATCAACGAGAAGTGGTACATGATAGCTCTCCCCCAGTGTCTTTATGATGTGAAAAGCCCTTGTTCTAAGGTTTGGGAGACCTCTTTATGGATTTTATCATTGTATCCCCTGAACTAGATGCCCTTACTACAAACCTTTGTTTAGAGGCCAAAAATCCCTAAATATTTGTTAGCGTCAGGAGGTCGGACCTCCGGAGCTGTCCCACATATTTGTGGTTCTTTGTAGAGATGAAAAGTTCGTCATGGGAGATTCATGAGAACTGAAGCTTGGCTGACCCATAGAAGTGAGTGTCATCGAGGGGAGCCAGTGTGGCCAAGCTTCTAGTCATCCACTCTGAATAAACGCAGCTAGAGAAATCCAAGTGGGAATTCAACAAATGTTATCTTTTCCATCCTAAGGTTGTGCATTGTTTGGAATCAAAACACTTTGCTTGGATCTAAAACATTGGAAAACAAACATTCAAAAAATCATCATAATTTCAAACCCTTTGGAAGAACAAATACCTTTGAGGTGTCCACGTGTTACTACTTGTCCCTAGGGGTTCTTATCCCTAGAAGGCTTCTAAGCATTTGGATATCCCAATTTGTTCCTCCCAAAGACAACATAGGAAACTATTGCCTTGATTCTCTTGATTTCCATATAATGGACCTTATGGGATGAAAAGAAATTGGGACATAGACATTTGGTTTGAAAAGCTAAGCAAGAAAGTGTGGATGTGGTAAAAAGAATCAAATCTAAGCAAGATAAAAGACAATTGAACCTCACATGTGATTTAGCTCATGATTTCCCAAAAAGACAAAGTTCCAAAATCAAATCGTCATAAGCACCTCAGTCCAAAAGCTCTCTAGAAATGTCTCAAGACTTTACGAAGTTAGAGAAATATTGGTCTATAATTTTTACAAACGTGCTTCAAAGGACAATCCCAACTTGTATTCGTTTTACTATTGTCAAAATCCAAGTCTTTTTCAACGCTTTGAGTTTCTCACATAGGAAGTATAAGCATGTTCTTCAATACCGTCGTCTTATAAACGAAGTCTCTCTAGGTTGAATCTAGGATCATAATCAACCCTTTCATCCATCCCCCAAACATAAATCAAATCCCATCTCACAAACAACTCTTAGAATCTTGTAAAAATCCTTCATGCTAGACTTTTGGAAAATCCTTTAAATCAAATCAAAAATCATATTGTTTGACTAAGTATGTGTAGATGAATCCTTATTCATATACTTAGCTAAATTATCACCTTGTGGATAAATTTATTCCAAGATAACATCCAACATCTTGGGATTTATGGATTTATTATCCAAAATCCAAAATCAAATCCAAATCAAATCCAAAATAAAAAATCCAACAGTCCTAAAGTCTAGTATCCCTCCAAGATTCCTTAAATATTTCAATCCTTCACACCATCCATCTTTCATTTATCTCATCACCATCCTTTGATCCTTAAAACAATTTTAGATTTTCTTCTTTGTACCTAAAGTTTAGACCAACCTAAGGAATTAGAGATTTCCTCCCATATTCCTGAAAGTTGATCCTTATTTTATGATTCAAACTAGATCTCAACACAAGAAAAAAATGGAGCAAAACAAAGAGACATCTACTTTAAGTGACTTGAGTCAAACTGCACCTGAAGTAAACCCCATCAGATCTAAAAACCCCCCACTCAACCTTCCTCAACAACCACAAGATCTTCAAGAGGGAGGTTTCCAAGTGGAGGACATCACCAACAATTTCCTAGGAATGACTGAAGATGAAATCCTGGAGATAGTCCAAAATCCTGAGAATCACAAAATTGTCAATAGCATGATGAGACTTAATCCTTCGCAATACATGCTAGCATTAGCAAAGGAAGGGGCTAAAATCCCTTTTGATTATGATGTAAGCACAATTGTGGAACAACCTCTCAGGATTATGCCACCAATATCATTCATGCCATCCTCCCAAAGCATCATTCAACCCATCCCCCAACCAACATCATCTCATGCTCCAAGCCAACCCATAACTACCAAGGGGAGTTCATTGCTTCATCCTCTTCAAACACATCCCCTTGTAAGTAATCAAAATTTGGACACAAATACCATCCCTCAAGATCTAAAGCATTCATTCATTCCACTCATCTTCCATGACACCAATAATCCATCCACTTTCTCTACAACACCGGTATATTCCCTTGATACACAAGTCTCCCTCCCCATGGTATCAAAAGAACAAGGGGATTTATTTGGACAAGCGGGAATCTTTTATGCTTCATCATCACTTCCTCAAGTAAACATACCACCTACTCTCCCATCACTTCCCCCGTTGAAATCAACATCCACATTGATCCTTAGTTTAGGGCAACCCCCTTTACTTATCCAAAATCAGCTGAATCAAATCAATCTGCCAATCACAAATCAAATCAACACGTCAAGCATACCAAATCCTCCAGGCATGCCACCGATATCGCAATACTAGGTGGCACCAATCCAAGCATCTCAATCAACCATTACACCATCCATAACACCTCAAATATCTCAAAACGTGGTCTCCCAAGGACCTAGCACATCGACTATACCATCCACCACACAACCCATTGTCATCACTCAAACACCTCAAGAACCACCTCAACAAAACCTTATCACACCATCTCACACCATTCCAAATCCTCCACCTCCACCACCAAATCCAAATATGGCCAACCAATACAACATCACATTGCAAGTAGCCCAACAAGCCTATCAAAAGGCACTCCAGCAATTCCAAGCCCAACAAGCCACACAAGTTGCACAACAAGTCGCACAACAAGCACAAGTGCAACAAGCCGCACAATAAGCCCAACAGGCTACCCAAGTGCAAGCACAAGCATTTCTACAACAACAATAAGCCCAAGTGCAAGCACAAGCTTTATTGCGACAACAACAAGTCGCGCAAGATGCACAAGTCGTGCAAACTGCACAAGCCACCCAAGTTGCACAAGTCGTGCAAACTACACAAGCCACACAAGCTACACAAGTTGCACAAGCTGCCCAAGCTACACAAGTTGCACAAGCTGCCCAAGTTGCACAAGTTGCACAAGCTACCCAAGTTGCCCAAGCCGCCCAAGCTGCTCAAGTGTAGGCACAAGCCCAACATCAAGCACAAGCACAAGCTCAAGTGCAGGAACAAGCCCAACATCAAGCACAACAAGCTTACCAAAAAGCTTTGCAGCAATACTAGGCACACCAACAAGCAGCCCAACAACAAGCATTGTTGGCACAACATCAACAACAAGCATTGTTGGCACAACAGCAACAACAAGCATTGTTGGCACAACAGCAGCAACAAGACCAACAACAACTTTGTTGGCACAACAACAACTACAAGCATATCCACAAGCATTAGTTTCACAACAAACTCCTGCGAATTCACCACCAAGCCCGCAAGTCACCCCACCCATCATTCAAACGAATACACCAACCCAAAACACCTTCATTCCACCACATGTTCCGCAAAGCGATTTGTTCCCTCAAATCAAAAAACTCTCACAACAAGTATTGGACATACAATTAGGGAAAACCCCAAAATCACAAGGGAATTTATGCCCTTATCCATTTGACAAAAGCATTGTGATGAAGTCATTCCCACAAGGCTTTGAGATACCAAAATTTGACAAGTACCGTGGAATTGGGAATCTTGAAGATCACATCAGGGAATTCCATGTACACTGCATGGAAGTTTCCTACGATGACTCTTATCTAATGAGGCTCTTCCCCAGAAGTCAGCTGGCCCAACCATGGAATGGTTCTCCTGTCTTCCTCTCGGAATCAAAAAGTTCCAAGAGACTGTGGATGCATTCATACAAAATTACCCATTCAACATGGGCATGGACGTAAGCTTGTAAGATTTGTCCAACCTAAATAAAAACAAGGTAGAATCATTCACATTCTTTTTGCAATGATGGTGATCCAAGGCCAATAGGAGCAAGTGGGCTATGCCAGAAGAACAACAAGTCAGAACCATCATCTCAAATCTTGAAGGGCTTTTAGCTTTCCATCTCAAAGTACTGTGCATCACCACCTATGATCAGCTCATCCCCAAAGCTCTTAACATTGAAAGAACCCTCATTCCACAATGGGGGACACCCACTTATTAGATAATCGCCCATCAACAAGCTTCAACGACAAACCTCGAATATGGGTGAAAAACAAAAATGTTACCAACGATGGTGTTGTTGACGCCAAGGTTGTACTTAGTGCTCCAAAGCCAAACACACAACAAAAAACATACCAACAACCTCATAATAATACCCAAAACACCCCCCAACCCAACACATCTCAATAGCAACAAAAAAACACGAATAGTTGACAACATCAGTGATCAAAGTGGACCATCCACAAGAAACCGCTATCCCCCAAAGTGAAAGTACACACCGCTCGAGGACTAGGTTGAATCTATCATGAAGCGACTCATTGACGCCAACATCATCACACTCCTAGTCATTGAAAACTGCTAGGAGCCTCAAGTTAAGCCACCATGGTATAACGAGAATCATTTGTACGATTTTCATAAGATAAAGGGGCACACGACAACTGGGTGCATGAGGCTCAAGAACCTGATCCAAGACCTTATTGATCACAAGACTATCATCGTTGAGCAACTAGCTGGAAATCAGAACCTCGAGATATACACGAATCTGATGTCGGATCACAATAAAGAAAACAACAATGGCAAAGGCAAAAAGTATGGCAGCATCAATCATGTTTATGACCATGTTGTCGCATCTTTAGATGAATGGGTAGGTGTTGTCCATATCCCAAGCTCCAAAGCTGAGTGTGGAGTCACCACACAAGGTGGAAAAATCACTATCCTTGGACCATCCATGCAAGCTAGAGCACCCCCTACAAACTCAAAGTCAGTTGCCAAAGGTTACAATATTGTAGAACAGCTAAAGAAGACCCCCGCCCAGATCTCCATCATGGAGTTGCTGAAAATTTTGCTTGCACATAGGGAAAATCTAGAAAAGGCACTCACTGAGTCTTCCGTACCCACCGATCTTGATACAGACCAATTCCAAGCTATGGTCGGGCACATCACCACACCACATCTCCTCACATTCTCTAAACAAGATCTTCCAACCCAACCATCTCATAACCGTGTGCTTCATCTTGAAGTCTTTGTCCATAAAAATAAAGTCAAACGGGTCTTGGTGGATGGAGGTGCAGGGCTGAATATTTGTTCTCTCAAGCTAATAAAGAATCTAGGAATTTATGAACATATGATTAAAAAGGGAAAAGGCATCACAATTTGGGCTTATGATGATCAAGAAAGAGTGTCTCAAGGCACCATTCAACTTCCTATCCAAGTAGTACCAACCATCATGGAGACTACTTGTTGATTCCTCGATCTTGACCTCCCCTATAACATTCTCCTGGGGTGCCCATGGATACATGGGATGCAAGTTGTTGCATCCACATACCACCAGTGTGTTAAATTCCCTTACAAAAACCAAGAAGTCATGGTTCATGGTGACCTAGAGCCCTTTCCTTATTGCAGGAACTTGGAAGCCAAATATTATAAAATCCCACAAGTTCCCAAGAATGATGAAGGCCCCACAACTCCATATGTAAACCCATCTACCCTAGCCTTCACCTCCAAGACAAAGACACCCACCATTCCCAATATTTCTGATATTAAAGTCATTATCCAATATAACGGATGTGGAGACTACAAGATGAAGAAAGGTGCCTTTTTAATAGTAGAGTTACCTCAATCTCCTAGGTCCCATGGGCAACCACAACCAGCCAACACAATATCCCAAACATTCAGAGCAGACCCCTCTAGATTCAAAAATTGGGGGAATCTAGGCTGAGAAGTGGTTGATGAAAAGGATATATCCAGTTTCCTATACCAAGATGAAAGACATGTGCCTGCCCTTCCAATGGACGATGCTAACAAAGGTCTACAATTAAGGGTGATCCCACATTACAGGTTTACAATTTTTGGGCAAACTGGACACCAAACTAATTTATTTTAGCTAAATCTTCACTTTCGGGCTCCTATAGCGGCTAAACCATGAGGAATTTGAAGATGATGAAAACTAGTGATTTGTGATGTTTCGTCTATAGATTCTAAATATATTTTTTTCATTTTTTTTGGAATCAAATTGCACTTATTTTTCCATCTCCTTCAAAAACTAGTTTAAAAAAAAATAGCATTTTTAAGGAGTGACGCTCACCGTATACAACATAACTTTTTTTGTATGAAGGATAAAATTCTATTTTTTTTTAATTTAGATTTTTAACTAAGATATCTAGCACTTTCATTTCGTTTTATAGTGCTTTATTGAATATTTTTTCCTCAATCAAGTTTCGAAGTCAAACCAATTACAATTTAGACATAGGCGGATTGTATACAACATAACTTTTTCTGTATGTATCGAAATTCTTTTTTTTTTTTAATGGATCAAAGACATCAATACCTAGCTTGGACATATTTTTCAAAATTTTATTTTGATAATCTGCTATTTTTCCACATGTGCAGAACAAAGAGCTTGATTTTCGGTTACCTATGTTTAATAAAACTAAAAAAACATATACATAATAAAACCAAAACATATTAAAATTATATTCATTGGATAGATCGTTTTGAGGACTACCATAATAATTTGAAATAAATTTTAAATGAATTCATTTGATCCCCCAAAAGGTAAATCAAAAGTGATTTTTTATCTGCATTTTGATAGGTAAAGGAGACTCATTTATAGGTATGGTTTAAAACTAGCAAGGTTTTATCCAAGGGGGTATGATCTAAGGTGGTTTGATCAAACCCTCTTCAATTGGAATCCTTAAAATGGAAATTTTTAAGGCTTAAATCATTATATTTTCTAAAAATATGTGATTTCAGCAAAAATTAGTTCCTCTCAGAAATTGTAAACCAGCTTTGTGGGATCACCCTTAATGTTGGGCATGGGCTACAACAAGAATGAAAGCCTCGGGAAAAATAACAATGGTCAATTAGAACCCATCATTTTTGAGAAGTGCATAAAGAATCTTGGCCTTGGATGTACTCCTTTGAAGATAACCGAATATGGCAGAAGTGCCCCTGTTAAAATAGCCAAAGCTCCTCCTCGGTTACCAGTATCCATAGGTCTACCCTTAGACAACTATACCTTTGATATAACTGATGTATGTAGTGACAGTGAAGAGGATCACCTCACTGATCTACCCATGTTGTTTGACGACTCTTCCTTGTTCATGATTTCCAATGTGTCTTTTGAGTCAAACAACCAAACCCATGAAATAAAGCTAGTTTATCCTCACCTAATAGACTATGACCAGATAGGACCACCATTTTTAGATACATTCAAAAATGATGAGGCCCTCTCAAAATTCATGGGACTGTAGGATAATGTACCATGTGGAGACCATAAAACAGGATTTGACATTGAGCTAGACATCCATGCATACTATGGGGAAACGATTGAATCCCTTGTCACAAAAGTGAAAATTTAAGAATAATCTCTAGGTCTTTAAGTGAAAACCACAATGCGGCACTTTCTGACCCAAAAATAGTAAAAACAAAGGACGTATCTGAAGGTGAAACCTCTCTAAGGTTCCCAAGGATGAGGGATTCAATCTTCCTCTTAGTGCTATTCATTGGGAGAAGTCAGTAGTGTTGGCAGAAAAGTGTAACCCCGTCAACTTAGGGACTGAGGAGATGCCACATATAACCTTCTATGCAGAATCACTTCTGACTAAAGAATAGGAACTCTAAGCTGCATTTCTGAGAGAAAGAAAGGTAAACTTTTCATGGACCTACGCTGACATGCCAGGTCTCAATCTAGAAGTTGTGGTTCACCATCTTGCAATATATCCAGAGGTGAAGCTAGTGAAGAAAAAACTAAGAAAAATGCATCCATAGATCACACTACTAGTCAATCTTGAGTTGCAAAAACTCCTAGATGTTGGCTTCATAAGGCCCATTAATTATCCTAAATGGGTCTCAAACTTGGTACCTATCACTAAGCCCATTGGGGGCATACAGATCTACACTGATTTCAAGGATCTAAACAAGGTGTTCCCGAAGGATGATTTTCCCCTTCCAAACATTGACATGATTGTCGATCAAACAATCGGGCATGAAATGTTGTCACTAATGGATAGGTTCTCAAGGTACAATTAGATAACAATAGCGAAAGAAATCAACATAATATGGCCTTTACCTGTCCATGGGGTACATATTGCTAGAACATGATGTTGTTTGGATTGAAGAATGTTGGAGCCACGTATCAAAGGGCCATGACTCTCATCTTTCACAACATGATTCACAAGTCTGTAGAGGACTATGTGGATGACATATTGGCCAAATCAAGGAAGCACCAAGACCACATAGCGGCTCTGAGCTCCATCTTTGATAGGCTAGAAGAATATAGGGTTAGACTCAATCCTAAGAAGTGTGTCTTTGGTGTGCAATCAGGAAAGCTCCTAGGGTACATTGTGTAAATGAGAGGGATCAAAATAGACCCTAGCAAAGTCAAAGCAATTCTTGAAATGGAGGTGCCAAAGACATTGAAACAATTAAGGGGTTTACAAGGAAGACTCCAATCCATCTGTAGGTTCATCACACAGTTGGTAGACAAAGTTGTCCCCTATTCTCATCTACTCCACAAGGGGATAGCATACAATGGGATGAAAAGTCTGATCAATATTTCAACAAAATCAAAGAATACCTACTGACACCACTAGTACTAATTCCACCAATTCGGTATAAGCCATTAATCTTGTACATATCAGCAACAACAACAACACTTGGGGCTCTATTAGCACAAAATGATGAGATGGGGAATGAAAGAGCCATATACTATATCAGTCGAACCATGGTAGGGCATGAGTTGAATTACACATTCATTGAAAAGGCTTGCCTAGTAGTAGTGTTTGCCTCCTAGAAATTTAGGCATTACATGTTGGCCCATCAAATTAAACTCATCGCCAAGATAGATCCCCTCAAGTATTTACTTTCCAAGGCGACGCTTACAGGGAAGATGACTAAGTGGGTCACGATCCTCTTAGAATATGACATTGAATATGTGGAAAGAAAAGCCATCAAAGGACAAGTGATTGTTGATCAATTAGCAGAAGCACCCATCTATTCAGAAAACCCACTTGTATCAGAATTCCCAAACGAGTCCATCTTCAACCTCAACACCACAGATCATTGGAAGGTTTATTTTGATGGGTCTTATACACAACATGGATCAGGAATGGGTATTTTTCTTCATCACGTTGCAAGGGAATTGCATTCCTAAATCCTACAGGTTATCTTTCCCTTGCACTAACAACATTGTCAAATATGAAGCCCTTGTGATCAGACTCAAAATACTAGTACAGTGGCAGATCATGGCTCTTAAAGTTTATGGATATTCTTAGCTAATCATCAACCAAGTCAACAATGAGTACCAAACTAAGGATGACAAGCTGACCCCATATAAGGAACTAGTGGAAGACCTTAAGGAATTCTTCATTGACATCACGTTTGAGAAAATACCAAGGGCAAACAACAGAGCAGTGGATGCCATGGAAATGATTGGATCACTACTAGATATCCCATGCAATGTCCTCAAACATGAATTCCTGGTAGAGTAGCTTCTCATACTAGCTTTTGAGGTACCAGAGTCTGAATTTGTGTGCAAAATTATTGGTCCCAGTAACCCATGGTATCATGACATATACACCTATCTAAAGATAGGATTCCTCCCTGCCGATATCACTACGAACCTTAAGAGAACCTTTGTCAAGAAGTCATCCCGCTTTGTTATCTTAGGCGACACCCTATACCGTACAAGTATTGAGGGAACCCTTTTACGATGCTTAAATGCTCAGGAAGTTTTGACTGCTTTAACAGAGGTAAATGATGGAATATGTGGTTCACATTCAAGTGGTATGACCTTGGCCAAGAAGCTGTTGAGAACATGGTACTACTGGCTGACAATGGAAAGGGGAGCTCATGAATATGTCAAGAAGTGCTTACAATGTCAACAACATGGGGACCTCATCCATGCACCAGCTTAGGAGCTCCACCCGATTGTAACACCTTGGCTCTTCTTGCAGTGGACACTTGATCTCATTGGAAAAATTACCCCTACCTCATCTAATGGACACAAGTTCATTATCACTGCTATGGAGTACTTCACAAAGTGGGTAGAGGCCATTCCTATGACCTATATCACTGGAAAGCATATTGCAAAGTTCATCCTAAATTACCTTATTTTTCGTTACGGTGTCCCACAAGCCATTATCTTAGATAATGGGACACCTTTCAAAAACCAGGATGTCTGAGACCTATGCCAAAAATTTAACATCCAACGTCTCTTTTCTACTCCATACTACCCCCAAGGTAATGGCCAAGTTGAGGCTACAAATAAAACTATCCTAAGAATCCTCAAAAAGATAGTCAATGAAGTTGGTCATGACTAGCACTTGCAGTTGAGCCCCGCCCTATGGGCCTACCGAACAAGTATCTGCACACCAATAGGTGCAACCCCATTCTCCCTAGTCTATGGGTCAGAATCCATCCTTCCTATCGAGATCAAGCTCCCCTCCCTGAGGATATCATTGCAAAACCTCATAACAGATGAAGAATATCAGATGTCTCGACTGAACAAGCTGGAACTATTGGATGAGTGGCACATGGATGCTCTGAACCACCTACAAGTCTAAAAAAACCATTTGAAGAGGAGCTACAATAAGAAGATCTGGAACCAGTCATTTCAAGTCAGCGAACTTGTGATGAAAGAAAATTAGAAAAAATGTTTTGAATCCAGATAGCAAACGCAAATTTGAACCCAACTAGTTGGGACCGTTTGTTGTCACTACAAGTTACAAGTTAGGGGAATATCAGTTATCAACACCCGAAGGAGAACCTCTGCAGGAGCCCATCAACAACTCCCATCTCAAAAAAACTTATGCCTAAAGTTTCAAGGTATAAAGCAAAAAAATAAAAAAAATCAAGAAAATCAAAAAAAGGATTGAAAATAGTAAGCATAAAAATCATCCTCTAGTGAAAACCACTTTGGTGGCGCTTTGGACAAGTACCCTAGCGAAAACCTGGAAAACAGGCATCTTATGTAAATAAGCACTTTTCATCCACCATGGACTCTTCAGCTTGTTCCGCATCACCCATCACTTCCATATCTCCATCCATCACCCATCCATGTCTGCATCATAGCTTGATCCTGTGTTTGTATCATGTTCCATCCTAAAACTACTTGGCACATTCCTGAAAGGCCAGTTTGTCCTGCCTATATCGGAGTAGTCTATTGCATCACACTGGGGGCATGTTCTTTTACCTGCATTGGATCGGATTCATGTATATTCTTGAAACCTTTCTAAAATCAAAAAATCCAGAAACATTCGTAAAATCCTTGAAAAAATCCAAAAACATCCAAAACATTTCAAAAATCCAAAAACTAACTCAAAAATCAAAAAATTCAAAAAATAGAGTCATCATGTCGAACTACATCGTCTCTGAGCTTGAACGTAGGCAAGGCTAATCTTTGATCGGTCCCCGAGACACACTAGGTCAATCCTTTAGAAGTTTGTCATAATAAACTGACAATCCATTTGTTCATATCTCATCAATAAGCGAGTATGTGTCAGTCAAACTACGTGGTCTCTGTATGTATAACGTAGACAAGACTAATCTTTGATCAGCCCTCGAGGCCCCTAGGATAGGTCTTTAGGTTAGATTCTTGGTCAAAATCTCAGAAAACACCAAAAACATTAGAAAATTTGAAAATCAAAACATTTGTAAAACATCTTGAAAATCCCAAAACAACCTCAAAACATTTCAAAATACCAAAAACATTAAAAAAACCCAAAAAAGTGCATCCGACCCATTTTCAACATTCACCCACAATAAGAAACCACTCATAATAAATCAATTGTCACTTTCACCCTTTGGCAAACCAATCGAAAACAAGCTTAGCAGTCGAAAGTGTGTTCTCAAATGTCAGGGTCTTAAGTCTAGGTTAGTAGGTAAACAAGTTGGTCAACTCTGAGTATCAATAGCTTATCATCCAGTCAATATCACCATCATCTGATAACGTCATGTCCTAGGATGTATCCTTCCTACAATGGACATCAACATCAGGCATCACCGTAGTTTAGTCTTGGCTAGCGGTATGAAGAACATTAGCTTGTTTGTTTACTTGATCTCTTCTTGTGATTTATCTTATTACGCTCATTCCAATGACCTCTTGATGATGTCTAATCAAACAATTTAGAGAGAAAGGAATGGGGCATTGATCTTTATCTTTTGTCTCCAGTGCTTGTTGGATATTATTGTAATATAACCTTGGTGAATACTTGCATTATTAGGTGTGTATGGAGGATGTTTTGGACAACTTATTGACTATTATATTGATAGGTTTTTCCTTTTTGTGATTTGGTTTGAGATGTTCAAAATATCTGAAGTACATCTTGGTAAGGTTTCTGTATGTCAGGTGTGAACATGAATACTCTTATCTGATTGTTGAGTCAAAGTCCATCACACTAGGTACAACGCCATCTTGGTTCTTTATACCTTGATGCATTGTATCTATGTGTGTTATCAAACATAAGGAAAGTAAGTCCCTTTCGTCCCTAATCTCTGATAAGAAAAACATCAATATCTCACATCATAGACTTTTTGGATCCTCTTGTCATCATCTTATTTCTTCTTTCTTCTCTCCATGCTAACATGGTGTCATGACAGCCAGCCAAAAACATCACTAATACATTCATCTTGCATCCACGAAGTATCAACATACATACATCTCATATTTAAAACATAAAGAATCCATTTACATAGTCATTTTATACATCATTACATTATCATTTTAAGTTACAAAGAATGGTAGAGATTTGTTATTTTGAGTATCTTAAATTGTTACATATCATAATTATTGCATATCATAAATCATTACATTGTCATTTCATATCACAACATTGCATTCATAAATCATTTCAAATCATAAATCATTGCATATTATAATCATTTCATATCATATCATTACATTTTACATTATCATTTTAAGTTATGTGGAATAATATAGATTTTTTATTCTAGGTATCTTAGAAATCATTTGCATACCATAGCACTCGCATCCATGTATCCATACATCATCATCATAAACATATAGGAAAAGATATAAAAAATTGTATTTACATGTCATATCATAACATCACGTACATCACAATGTATCACATAATCCATTTTGTATTACCATTTAGGACATAATATAGATTTGTTATTCTAAGCATCTTAGAAGTCATTTGCATAACATAAACATTTTCATCCCTACTACATACATCATCATAAAAAGTGCATAGAAAATATACATAAAGGAATGCATCCATAAGAATTTGCATCAACATGTCATAATCATCCATCACATAAAAAAAAATTACATCGTATCCATATAGAATCACATCACATTGCATAACATCAAATGCATCCATACATAAAGCATAAATAAAGTGAACACATCATCATCAATCAATCGAACTCATATCATATATATATCAAAAAATTATAACTGTCATGATACAAGATTTGACTCAAGTGTATGTATATCAATCATGATACAAAATAGAGCCTGAGAGTGTATATCAAAAAGTGGCTAGCCTTGATGGTTGCTCCCCTTGCTTGCCTGCCTCTTTGGTTGATCCTATACCTGTCAAACTGTTGTCTATTACGAATAATCCAAATGTTTAAGATTTGTTGGCACTACCTAATGGTAATGAAATATATAGTACTCTGCCTCCCTCATTGCCTTGTGGTACATCCGGGTAGGTAATTTCCTCCCTTGGGACATGGTGGCCATGGTCCCAAGCTATTACCTATGACCAACCTCCTGAGCTAACTGAAGCTCTAAGGCCTATCTGTGCTGCCTCTCCTGATCTATCTTAGTGGTGAAGGCCTGAACCTACTATTTGGCCTGATCTCTCTCTAAGGTGATGGCCTGTACCTGCTGGTGGGCCTGGTCCTACTCACCTGTGATAGCATGCATTTATGCCTACAAGCCCTAAACCTGTGCCTGTAGCTGTTGAATCTGTGGAACCTACGACTGATGTGGCTGGTGTGGTGGTTGATGTGGTTGGTGTGGTAGTTGATCCTGCGGCTGATCTGGTTGCCCATCTTTGGGTGGTGCCCCTGGATCCTACCCCCTGCCCCCACCTGTGCCCTCTAAGTAGTCCTACCCCTGGGTCTCCCCCATGGAAGTGTTGTTGTTGGATCTGTCAGCCACAATGGAGGTCTAAACCACTTTGCATATGCCCATGTGACCCCTGGATTTGTCGGTCCTTGTCCATAGGCCCATGTCCTAGCAACCAACTATCTAAATGAATCAATTGCCTCGACCGCTAGGATGGTCCACCCCCATGTCGTCTCCCGAGTTGATCTAGCAAAAATGGTTGTGTATCCATCCACTAGCCTATCCTGAACCTCTTTGAACTGTCGGGCCACCATATCAGGTAGATACCGCTCTATAATAGTGTGATCTCGCCCTTGCATCAATCGGGTCTGACAAGCATAGAAAAACTGTTGAACATCATTGTACCATGCAGGTATCTTTAGTCGTGGCCTCCAGGTGAATGATGCCAACTCGTCTATAGTGCGACGTTATTAAGGGAGACCAAGTTGTCCTGTATGCTACAAGGTGATCACACCCCCATATCTCAAGACCACAGGATTTTCTAGCTCTGTGTCCACCAAGGTGACTATTGGTCAGAGCACGACAATATGCTCCCAGGCCCAAATATGTAAAAGTGTCACCCTTGTGCCAATCGCACAACTGTCATAGTATGCAAAATCATGAAGATCATGGTATAAAGATGCTAGCATCACTGGCCCCTAGGAAAATAAGGTCCTCTATCTTAGCATACTCTCCCAGGCCAAACCCCATCCTGTACTGAAAAAATCAGCGCCGTCGATCTCGAGCCACTAGCCCTGATATAATGGTCACAATGATCAACCTAAAGACTGACACCCGACCTCTGTAAAACTCTAGGTCAATCTGACCCTTGGTCAGAACCAGGTCCTCATACCTCATAACATCATGGTAGGCATCGACATCGACATCTATATTGTAAATCACGTGGATGCCATGTATCAGCAACATAGGATGTGCCATACATCCTCAAGGGTCATGGTCGCCTCGCCGATCGGAAGGTGAAAAAATGAGGTATCATTGTGCCATCTCTCGCATAGCGCAGTCATGATTGCGAGATGGCTTCAAACAACAGGTGCATAAGCTATGTACCATAGACCAATCTCACCCAAATGCTCATGTCGCAAATCAAATAAAGTGCTCATCTCACTTAGAACCGAGGGCTAGTGGTCACGTGAAAGCACGGGATGGATCACCTCCTACACCCATGAAGCGCACAACGTCAAAATTCCTAAAAATATCTAAACCCATTTGGAGTTTTCGCCCCCAGAACAACGAATGCGTCGTTGTTTGCAAAATCTTCACTATTTGTCAAACTACAAATAACGATGCTAGACTCTTTGGAAATGCTAAATTGGCTCAAGCGTTGCCATTTGCACAAGTGTCACCCTTTGAAATCTAAACCCTAATCCCAAATTGACCCTAGTGTCGCTCTTAAAAAAGTGTCGCTATTTGAAATTCTGAACCCTAATGTCAAATCGTGATCAGCGTCGCAATTTTCACTAGCAGTGTTGTTTGACATTCCAGTGCCATTGAATGAGTGATGGTGCGTCACCATATAGCAACACTGGGGACTTTGACTCTTTGACGCATAATAAATGCACTAAAAATTCAAAATTCAAAGGTGGGTTTAGGTCACATACCAGTGGTCCTGCACTTGGAGGTCTCTGGAAAATGTGAACTCGCTTGGAAATATGTCAAAGAAGCAATTGTTGCGCCATCTTGCAAAAGGGTCAGAGCTCAAAAGACTAGAATTGCTAAGGTGTGAATGCACAAATGAATGGAAAGTGACCCCTTCAAGGCTATTTAAGCATGAAAATTAGGGTATTTTGCCCCGATTTAGTCATCAAACTAGGGTTTTGCTCCCTGACCCCATTTTTGCCCTACCGCGGCTCATTTCACATCCTTTTTTTCATATTTTGGCACATTTTTGGCATCTTGGGGCCTTTCTAGACCCTTTGGGTAGCTTGTCATCCTTTTTCAAGATCTCCCCCAAAAATCCAAATTTTCGTCCGATCTCTCGAGGGGGTAGTATACCAGTGTAATTCTCCTCACTGGGGAAATAGTGGGGCATTCGAAAAATCAGAGAACTTTTTACTTTTGATCTCACAAGTTTTATTCTTTGAGCCAACACAACAGGTACATTGCTTCAAAGAGGGGCAAAATGTAGAGACCGAAAATATCCTGATTAATGTCGTGCACTTGATCTTGATTTACTAACACTGATTCTTCCTTAATCATTTCCACACTAACCGAATAATTGAATAATCTTTATTTAATTAATTTCCCCCTTAAATCAGATAATACACTCTATCGGATTTATCTCGTTATCCCCTAATGTTCCTCTTTTAATTAAATAAATCAATAGGATTTAAATAAAAATCCTAATGTTCTTCTTTTAATTAAATAAATCAATGTTATTTAATTAAAATTCTAAAATTATAATATCCTCTCATATGATTTAAATAAACCCAAAACATTTAAATCATGTGTCATAAATTAACTAATTCCATCTAAGTTAATTAATCTTAAATTAATTAACTCCTAACACTAATCTCCCATTCCTCTAGCTTTTGACTCCACTCTAGGGTAAGTCCACCTTGGTCAGCTAACCAAGGTGCACATGCAAATCAATTTATTTGATTAATTACCCTACTTTCATTCAAAAAAGTTACACATTCTTGGAATATTGCACCCACTTGACTTTTCCCTCCAAAGGACTTTGTCCTCTCTTGAGCCACCTTGGCATTAAAAGCTCTTACATGTCCTCTTCTTACACAAGCCACCTTGACTTTAAATGGGTCTTACACCTCCTCTTACACAAGCCACCTTGGCTTTAAATAACTCTTACACATCTTCTTACACAAGCCACCTTCCCATCTCCCAAGGTGTGCTCACACGTGTGTGAGCACATCTCCTCTAAGATTCATTAGCATGTTGACAAGTGGCATTATGTTATTGGTCTATTTTTTAATCCCACATTCATCAGCCTTCTTCACTCTCCAATCCTTGGCTTCTATAAATAGAGGCCCCATTCTCACAATAGGGATCCATCAACTAAGAGCATAATCACTATAGCCATTTGAGTTCATAACACTTCATCTTTTGCAAGCAATTTAACTAGATTATAGGCAATTTCATACTTGTTCATCACATTCATCATCAAGCTTATCAAGGGGTTAGGAAAGGGCTTATTTCTACACCAAATGGGCACTAATCCCCCTATGGGTTGTTGGTTTGAGTATTAGAATAGTATTTCATTAGTATTGTATTTGATATTTTACTTTGTTTTCATGTTCTTGTGTTCAAATGAATTTCATAGGGAATGCGTTGTATTTACTTGATTCTTGACTAATGATCACTTGTTTGTTCATGTTTGAGTAGGTATAGAAGGAGCATTCACAACCACCATCCCAACATATTGAAGCCGTTGAAGATCCCCTTATTCACACCACATTATCAAAGACCAATTTATGTCAAGGACACAATCCAAAGCATCAAGAATAAATCCCTGAAATGAGTCAAGATCAAGTTATACAAATCTTGCATTCTCATCAAGATCCCATTATCCCTTTTCATGTCATCCATGATTCCAGAATCGAAGTTGATCCCATCCATATGTCAAATATCTCCCCTTCCATAGATATCGAACTTACTTTCACTGGACACATATATGATCTCTCCCTTGATCATACAAATCAAAAATCTTTCTCTCTAGACATATTTGAAAAGAATGAAGTTATAGGTAAATTCACAAGATTCCATGAAGGTATCTAACATAATATCAAAGAAACAAGCATAAAGTTAGAGAAAGCACCAATATCCTATCAACTTAGATCACTCATTTTTATCAGATCAAGCTTTCTTACTAATGATAAGATGAGAACCATTGATGATTCCCAACAACACAAAGAATAGTTGGCATCTTGTTATCAGAACAACACATATCCTATTGCAAACAAGATTTGTCAAAAAATGTGATATAAAGGAAAAGTTTTAGGCCTACATGAATAGGGTATTCTGGAACCAATACAGTTCTTTGATACTCCTAAATATCAAGGATTTGGTTATTCATCAATCAAGAAATCTGAGAATGTTAGTGGTACCTCCATAATACCAGGAGCAACTGCATCTGACACAAACATCAAAATAGGGGTTAGGAATAGTCCTTACAATAAGGTTTTTGCCAATGCTCCTACCATCCACATCATAAACTATCATTCCAAAAAAAATCAACCCACTAATTGGGACCCAAAAAACAAAAATCCTTACAAAGAAAAAGACCAAAGCCATGATTTTTAAGCTAATAAATCCAAAAGTCAAAGTGGACACATAAAGTCAAAATGGATCTCAAAGAAAATTGGAACATATAAAGCATCCAATCAAATAGTCAATGAAACTATTTAGCCACATCAAAAAAGGCTTTCAAACTATCAAAAGCGTCCACTTCCTTCAAAGCAGACTTCAATACCAACACACAACTTGGTGCATGAAAAATTTGTCCCAAACAAACTCAAAATCTCACATCCACATTCCATTGTCCACCATATCAATTTTGAAGAATAAAAAATCCACAAGCTAAACTATCAAATAATTCATCTCCATCTCATATCCTCCATCAAAATCCACCATCTAACTTAAAATCCAAGATATCCAAATCCCAGATTAACCATTTTCTAGCAACAACACTTTATCATAAGGACTTTAACAAAAATCTATATCATCACGATGTGTGCATTTAGATAAAGCTAACTCTAGTATCAAAGGGATCTCAAGAACATCCATGGGCCATATATAAGTGCTACTATTTTGGTGAAGTACCTTCTCAGGGCCCAAGACATTATTGGTACACTGTGACAACAATATTTGTTTCAACACCACTAGGTGGTCCATCAAAATTGGTGATCATTCAAAAAATCAAAATATAAAAAATAAAAACAAAAAAAAGGAAAGAAAAATAATCCATCCAATAGTGAAAACCATTCTTATGATGTGTTGGACAAGTACTATGATAAAAACCTGGTAAATAGATGTCATGCGTAAAATCAAACATCTATGTGCATCATTCCAATTGGAAGAAGCTTAGCTTATCCATAATAAATCCAACATCTTATCCATTCCACTTGCATCTATCTTCCCTATTTTATCTTGATCTTGATAACGGCTAGGGGCATATACTTCAAAACATGCTTTTGAAAAAATATTGATATGGTCATTTTCATTTGACCATATACTATCCCATGTCATATCCTTACCTACATAGCACTATCCAAACATTTTGGTTGGGTCAAACATGTTATCTTATTACAAGATAGCCCTTGGTAGTAAAATCCCTTATCCTAGATCTATTTTCATTCACATATCCATTCCTATTACACTAGTCCATTCATCCACTCATAAGTGTCCCATACATTGCTATACACTAAGGATAGGTAATTACATCCTGCTTTGGAACAAATCTTGATCTATGTCTTCTAGCTCACTTTGTGAACTAGATACCTTCCAAAAATCCAAAAAGATCAAATATCTTGAAAAAAAAAACAAAAGATCAAGCGTGTCCCATCATCTCATGAATAAATCTTTTTATCAAAATCTTCTCCATCAATATCAATCAAAACAATCAATCACATCTCGCTTACACTCTAGTGGGTTATCAAACTATCTAATAGATTTTGTTATGAGCATGGCTACAAATCTTGATCAATCAATCATCATCTTGGGATGTATCCTTCCCTATCATTGTGTTGTTCCTATCTTTACAACACTATCCTTGTATTACTGTGTATCCTCAACAATGTTATCACTATTGACAATCACTCAATCAAATCAATCAATTTTAGCTTTGCTAGCAACAAGATCTCAAAAGTTCTTTCATATCCACACATAAATTTCTCTTTATCAATCATGCATATCATCATCATCATTGAATCCAAAAACATTCACATATTCCAAAAAACATCCAAAAACATTCCAATATTCCAAATAATTCAAAAACATTAAAAAATTTACAAAAAATTTAAAAAACATAGCATCATCAACCATATCCATAATACATTTCCATTGTCTGGGCATGGAATTTAAGCAAACACAAACTACATGACACCCTGACACATTGAGCGTTCATGAAACAATCAAGGATACAAGACTCTAGCTAAACTATTTACAAAACTACTGATCAATTGCCAAAATCTTCTTTAAACAAAGTTTATCAAACCAATCATGTCCTACGGATACATCTTTCCTACAATGGACATTTTTCACTACTGAGCAACTCTTTTCTGGCAAAGAATCTAATAGTTGTTGATTTGTTTATCTGTACGTCTTTTATTAGTTGATTTATCTTATTGTCTTATTTCAAATGTTCCTCGAGGATGTCTCAAAATGATTTAGAGGAGAAATAATAGGGCAAGGCCATTTCTTTAATATGTCATGTTTGTGGAATATTTTTAAGCATTGCTATGATAGGTATGTTTCCTTGTGTGTATTGGACTAGATTCGAGCATTAACAAATCACCCTTTGTATATAAGGTCATCAATTACCTTTATGCATTAGGGTTATATTGCTATGAAGCTATGTTTCCTTACATATTTCAACAAGGTTCTATGATGTCTAGTACATTTATGAATAATCCTTGTTTGTTGTGTCTTAGTCTTGACAACAGGTACTGAAGTCACCAAGGTTTGTCTCAGCTTGGTGTACATATATCCACTTGTCTCTGATCAAAACTTTAGGCAAATGGAAACAAACGACACCATAGTAACTCATGCCTTAGTGTACATACATCTGATTGCAACATAATAAAACACTCTATAGTGATAAAACTAAGCATAAAATAGAAAGAACTTGCTATATCAATCCATCTCTTTCCATTTGCATCACTCATCGATCATCATTCATTATCAACTCAGTATTCTTTCACCATACTAATCTTTCTTCCTAATCTTTCTACCACATCTTCTATTTTTTTGACAGTTTAGCATTCACAATTTTATTCTTTTGTCAAACCCTCGAGGGGGCATCCTACATTCATTGGGACAAATTGGGGCATGTCTTCACTTTCTTTGAAACAATGTTATATAAACACATTGTCTCAAAGAGGGGAAAAACATAAACACCTAATTCTGACTAAATGATTAAATTAATGACCATTTTCACTTCATTCTGATAATTGAATAATTTTATAGTATTTAATTAAATTCATATTTATTCCTCTATACTAATTAAATAATTAAGGTTATTTAATTAATTTATTAATTATTCCTCTATTCTAAAGTTTAATTAAATAATTAATTATTCATTTCCCACTTCCTAAATTAAATAATATTTTAATTATTTAATTAAGTCATTTCTCTCAACATTATCCTCTTTCAAAAATAAATAAAATAATTTACTTTATTTAATAAATTCAAGGTTGCGCATGTAAATAATAATTAAATTTATTTAATTACTAAATATTCCTGCAATTACACCTCACCTGTTGACTGAGACTTACTCTTAGTCCATTCATCAATCAATTCCACTTCACTCCCACTCACTTCAACTTCTCTGAGCAATCAGTTCAATCCACTAGTTGTTAGTCTGAGTTAATGAATCAATCTATGGACTTAACTTAATCATGCATTCAATTAACTAAAATCATGCAACTACTTAACTATTTAATCAATTCCTCTTAATAATTCTCAACCATTGATCTTCTCAATTCTTCTTTTAACCTTGAGCATTGATCGATACTATCAAATATTTATAAATCAAAGCATCATCTTCTTCAATTATCATCTCAACTCATGTATGAAAACTATACTCATATTTTTGCAAGTGCTTCATGCTATTGTGCTAAAATACAAATCTAAGAGCAAAGTTACATGTACCATTTCTCCCAAGATGAAATAGAGGAGAGCAATGGAGCTTCACTTAGGATAAATTATATGGGCTTTGTGTTTATTTTAAATCAATTTGCTTTGCTTGCTTCATTGTTTTGATCTTGTTTGATTGTAATTCATTATTCATTGCTTCTTATTTCATGCTTTTCCAATCATGTTGTTTTGAGGTCATACAATATATATTTTAAAATTGATTAGATTTATTATATGATTTATGTTCTAAATTCAAGTAATGAGAAATCTTAATCCTCATATTAATTTATTGAGAAAACTTCTTTTCTTGGTTTGGTTTGTTGTGAAGTTTTTATGCTTCAAATCTCCTTTTCATTGTTGTTGCTTGTGGATTTCATGTTCTCACTTTAATGGTCTGAAAAATAATTTGGTATGTCAATAAAAATTGATTCTACATATAGGATATCTTGTTACATATTCAATGCTTCATTACCCCTCAAAGTTTGCCCAATTTTAACTTTTGATAGGTATAGCATGAACTAATTTAGTTGTATATTTGAGACATTGTTTTACCTCAATATATATGTTTTTTTTGTAATCTTTGTTCAATTTTTAATTATTCTTTGTAACTGAGTAAATAAATTGATTTAACCCCTTCAATTTGTATATTCATTTTATAATATAGTCTTTATAAAATTGTAATTTCTGAATTCTTATAAACAGCATAGAAAATGGTCATATTTAAATTGAAATGTTTTCTATAACTGGAAAGTTACTTTAGGAGTCTAGGTGTGGGAGGATCATTCAAAGGGGTTTGACTAGGTTCATTGTATGTGGTGGAGAATATTCCATGTTTATTTTGGAAATGCTAAATTTAGTGGAAATTTAAACTATCTAGACTAAAAAAGTTTTTTTATGATTATATATAGAGGAATCTAGGTAGTATGGAAATGATATTTCAAATTGAAATTGAAACGCACTTCATTTCCATTAATTATGAAGTATATTTTTTTTGTCCAATTTTTCTTCCTTTTGATACAAAGATTTGTTGAAGATATATGAAAAATTATCTTCTTACTTTAACTAGCATGTTAGTGGTACATATGATAATAATATTTAAGGTTAGCCTATAAATAATCACATTAGCAATAGTATATCATTGTTTGTGTAGAGGAATTTAAGAAAATGTGTATAAATATATGATTGACTTTATCTCTGCAAAGAAAAATCTATGGAGTTGTTATCTAATAAATATGCTTTGTGAATAATTCCTTATGTATGTTTATAGAAAAGCATGTGTATACTCTCTCTTACTTTATGATCAATTATGTAGAGTAGATTGCATTCTATAGAGTTCTTGGGATATAAATTGGAGTAACAATAGCGCTCCTTAGAAATATAATTATGTTGACCTTATTTTATTTTTCTATGGCTTGAGAATGATGATCATACTAGGTCTGAAAGAATTCCTTAGAAACTTTGTCATTAATATTAAACTAGTGAAGATGAGATTAAATTTGATCTCCTCTAGCAACATGGTTGTTAGAAACTTGATTTTAGTGGAAGACATTGACAACTCTTAGGTGCGAAGTAGGAGTCAAGATTCAAGCCTCTAAGGTGGCAAAGGCTTGGTAGAGCTCCAAGATGGCATCCTCATATGAACAAAAATATATAAATTGCACAATTAGATGCCATAAATGTAAATGAAGTGATATTTACATCTAAGAGCATCATTCCACCAAGAAATCCGTCCTATTTTTTGTGTGACTTATGACTCCAAATTCTAAACACATTGAATGTAGGCCAACATGGGCTAATTTGTCAATAGGGACACATTTGGGTGTAGTAAATTTTTAATCAATACAAAACCATATGGGAAAGTGATATAAAAGGATAATACTTGATAGAATATCCAATAGAAAATGAAAATAAAGATTATGCTAACAACATTTCTTTATCTTGAGACATTTATAAACTTTGTCATATCAAACCTTAAGATTGCTCCATGAACACCATGACATAGAATCATGATGACAACCAAGATTTGGATTAAAAAATCCTAATTTATTGAGCATATAGTATCATGATTCTCTTTCATTAGTTATCTATTTCAGAGGTAGAGCACCATAATTAGCATCGACCATTTCAACCATATTAAAAATTTAAAACAATACCCAAGTGGTAGTAGGAAGTCAACGATTCATCTCTAGAGGGAAGATCTTTCAACAACATCATTAGAAGTGCAAAAACTAATAACTCTAAATGAATTATTATCAATGTTGAAAAGACCCATAAAGCTTTATTGGTGTGGTCACATCCTTTTTCAACTAAATGCTAATCTCATTTAGGAGAGAGAAGGGTGACAACATCAAAATGCTACTATCATATATTTGTGAGGTCTATCAAAACTCAAATATTCCAAGAGAATAAATTCATTGGCGAGAGTTGTCATATCCTCACTATCTAGCTCTTTATAATTTGCATAATTATTTTACAAAAAATCATCCTTTGGAAGGGTTTTGCAACTACCTAGTTGAATTACTTTCATATTATGCATTATTTTATTTGGAACATACTCTATATTTTCTAAATGTTGAGATGAACTACAAGAACTTTTTTGAACTACCAAGGAAGGATAAGATGGAGAATAGATAATAATTTTTGGTTAAAAATAACATAGAGGTTGAAAGTGACATTCTAGTGAACTTGAGTTTATTCACCTCATTTGATGACTCACCATGTGATGGAACAAATTTACACTCGTTATAAGGTTTTGAAATAGTATGACCTTGATGTCTAGGTGGTTAACCTCCATTACTATTTGAGGCTTTTGGGGCCACACCATCATTTCTAGGATTCCATCTATTTTTATGACTCATTATTGTCGACCAATTCTCTTCTTTTCAAGATAAGGAGTGGGCTTATGGTGACAAGTTACAAAGGGAAAATATCTAATCTTATGGGCATAAGGTTGGAACTTGAAATAGGTGTTAGGAAAGTTGAGATAAAGAACATGTTGTGCATCTCATTTATTTAATCAAAACATCAACAATTTCCTTCATATATTTATAAATATCAATTTTGACAAGAATTATCTAGTACAACATAAATGACACTACAAAGTGTTCTCACTATTTTGGTCAAGAAATTCTAGCATGACAGAGAAAACTAGAGAAAATCCACCCGTATAGGAATATGGAAAGCTCTATCCTCATAGGCTATATGGTATCTAGTCTAGGGTGCAAAAATAAGCAAGGATTCATGGACAAATTAGGGATCATGTTTGATGATAGCCTTTGAATGCTTAACTTTAGCAAAGTAAAAAAGTAAAAATGACTTTCCAATGTTTTGAAAAACATCCAAGAAAACACCATGTAAGACCCAAGCCTTGGTCACCCATTATTTAAGCATGCTTTCGAGGGGAACCCTCCTAGAAAATAACATATCATGTAAAGTTTTCAAGCCATCAACAAACACTATCAATTTTCAAAATGGGAAGAACCACATCTGAAGATGTTTAAGAAGACATACCTTGTGAAAAATCTTGGGAACAAACTTCTTGGGTCACTTTAGCTATGAGTCCATCCTCATGTTCCATCAAACCTTCAACATTAATAGTAACCATTAGATTGGTGAAGTTTGAGACCATCTTAAAGGAAACGAAAAATTCCCATAGGCATAGCAAGCAAAAATGCCCCTAATAAATGCAGAAAAACAATATAATCTCTTTCTTAAAAAACCAATATGACATTAGAAGTTTTTTTAAGCCCTTAAAATTCCTTATTTCTATACCAAACATCCTCCTTAATATTTCATCATATATGTAAGCTTAAACTACATTAGAGGTAGTAGAAACAAGCTATAATTTCTATCTTTAGGATCAATATGCGAGTATTTAATAGTTGAACTAAACTATAGAAGTGTGTAAAGATTCAAGGAAAATCATCCCTAAAGTTAGGAGGTAGTTGGATAATTCGATAGGTACACAATTTCTACTTGTCTAGTGCCCCTATTGATCCATTTGTTCTTGTCTAACACCCTTGTTTGAATATTTGCATCATACACAACATCCCATTATCAAAATTTAGTAGTTATAAAGCCCATATTTGGTGAAAAACTTCAATCTACTCATGTCCTCTCTATCCCAGTTCTTAATTTTCTTGCACACCTAATAAACAAATATCAATAAAAATTTGAAGTCATTTGGAGCTAATCTATGCATAGGGGACATGTTCCATCCATAATAAACACTTCCACCACTTGAACCTATGTAACTCTCTTGTTTGGACACTTGTGCCATACCTATTGCCCTTATGATAAAATAAATCTCTAGTAGCTTTTAGATTTGGACCATGAATTCTTAGTGTTTCCCTTGCTTGTATAGTCACTAACATCAAATTTCTAGTCACATCTTGTTTCTCTATTTTACAATTTTGTTTCTTTTACTCCTAGTTCACATTTGCTAGTTTCCATCTTTCAAATGTATTTTCCCAAGTTGTGTCTCTTGTCTTCTATCAATCTCCTCTAATATATGTTGGCTTAGTTGCACATTAGGCTAATTAGATTGAATCTAAAAGGCTTTAGTTTGTTCCATTTTAACATATACATATAAGAAATATACCTTTATTTTTGTTCTTTCAACTACTAGGCAATGATATTCTTTGTCACACTCTTGGGGTTTTATGTCAAGCTTGCAATATTTTAAAATATATTGATAGACATCAAACTCAAGCATGCTCTTGAATTCTAGATTGATTGTGAGGTGATTCACATGTGTTGGGATGAGTGTGATTAGCTATGCTAGATTCCTTGTTTGATTGGAGTGTAGATGTGAATGCATAGATTCTAAGATTTGATATCATGCCATTGATTCTATTTATAGATGATTGGTGATGAACCAATGATAAAAATGAATGTAAACACATGTTTTTTTTACAAAAACATAACACCAAATTATGAAGATTTGTGTAAAGTTGAGTGAGAATAAAGTGTAAGATAGGATCAATTAGCCCAATGTTTTGATTTTTCTTTTACAGTTATAAGGACCAGAGATTGTGACCGCACCTATAAACATGATCTAAATCAGATAATGAGATTGGATATGTATTGGTAAGATTGAATTGTAGATAATAATTAGATCAATAATCAAAATTAGATGATAAACCAATTGAGCTTATATCGCATATATATATAGAAAAGACCAAATATATAGATTCAAACTATGTACAAATATATATCGACTATACAAAAAAATACACCATTACAATGCAATGTCCTCCTCACCCAAACAGGCATAAGTAATGCACCGCCCAGATAAAACCCTTCCTTGCAGAGCTTAAAACGGAAAATTGATGGCAGGCTTAAGATTAGGGTTATGGATGAAATATTTAGCAGGTTTTAGGCTGGCGCCATTTGTCCCCACTCCAGAGCATGTGGGGCTCGCCATGCTGAAGCTTGCAGGCGTCTGCCCCTCAGACTTGGTGGTGGACGTGGGTTGTGGAGATGGCCGCCTCCTCATCAGCGCTGCCAAGCATCACGGCGCCAGAGGCTGCGGCCTCGAAATGGATGCTCGCCTCGCCAAACAAGCCGTGAGCGCCATCGAGCGGGAGGGCCTTTCTCACATGATCTCCGTCCTCCACACAGACGCCTTGAACGCCGGCTTGCAGCTGCAACGCGCTTCTGTTGTTACTCTTTACTTAAGCGATGCAGGCAATGCCAAACTTCTTCCCCACTTGCAGCGCCAGCTCCCTCAAAATGCTAGGGTAGTGTCCTTCTGCTGGCCCTTCCAGGATCTTACGCCCTCGCGTGTTCAACGAGTCGATGGTATTGCTTTGTACCTTTATGATTTCAGTGCTCTCCATAACAATTCACCCTCCTAATCATTCATTCCCTAATTCCCTGGAATTCATTGCCTCATTGCCTTTTGTTTTTCTACTTCGTTTAACTTTTATGCCCTACAGTTATTTTGTTGCTATTGATATTTGGGTGGCTTTCTCTACCAGTTTGACCGTGTAATCATGTGGCATTATTCTTCCTGTAATTTTCCTGAAGGGGGTCTCCAAGGAGACTCGAAAGGATGGAATAAAAAACACTAAACAGTGTTAGTATCCGGATACATACACGATTTTATGTCTGAACGGTGAATGGTGAAAATCTAATTTTGTTAACAAAATTGGTACTACAACTGCTCCTGAAATGAATTGTACTTTTCGTTTTCTTTTTCTGTTGCCATTGACTTCTACCTTGTGTGATTGCTTGATTCCAAACAATATGGTATGTTCGTCACTGCAGAAAGTTTTTACATGTACTTTTTAAGGTGCGAAGTAAATTCATACTGTATAAGATGGATGATTTCAGATTCGCATAGGAACTGAACATTGCGATGCTCATGGGTACATTGGTATGTGCCATAGTTGGAAAACTCGCGGCTCGGCAAAACTAGCTAGAACTAATTTTGAGTTGGACTCGACGATTTGGCAAAAGCTTGGCTTTAATAAAGAAAATGTCGAAATCATTAAGTCAGCAAGTTCAGCAAAATTCAGCTAGGCGAATTAGTGGGCAATTTCCTTAGCTGCAAAATCAATTCGTGAGTACTCGGTGATTTTTTGAACTATGAACCATGTATATCCGTTCAGGTTAACTGCTTCCAATATTGAAATGAGAAAGTCCTAATTGCTAATTACCGATGTTTCACTGGGGTTTGTTCCCCATCCTTTTTCCTGGTTTATTTTGCTATATAAATATCACTTATCTATCTAGTAGAAGCATAAATCTGCAGGCTGGACATTTTATCCCTGATTTTTTTTAAAAATCGTTGACGAAATAAATTAAAACCTTAAAAAAAAAAGGTGAATAAAATCACACTGATTTTTCGCGCGAGAAAAAACCATGAGACCATAGCTTGTTGCTTACTATTATGTTTTGATAGATTTTTTCCGAGCATCGATAGCTTGTTTGAAAGCACCTGTTTTAGGCTTTTAGCCAGAGCAGCAAGGCTGTGAACTGTTTGATAA
This sequence comes from Sequoiadendron giganteum, assembly GCA_007115665.2. Classification (NCBI taxonomy): domain Eukaryota; kingdom Viridiplantae; phylum Streptophyta; class Pinopsida; order Cupressales; family Cupressaceae; genus Sequoiadendron; species Sequoiadendron giganteum. The sequence continues at coordinate 438,647,751 of CM021108.1, read as the reverse complement.
AATGTGGTAGCATAGACAAAGCAGTGAACTATTTGAAAAAATGCCTCAAAGAAATGTGGTCTCACGGTGATGGAATGCCATGACAAATGTCATGACAAGCAAATTGTTATGGATTGTCATGGCATTCCATCACCATGAGATCATGAGATCATTTATTTGAGGCATTTTTCCAAACAGTTCACTGCCTTGTTTATGCTATTGCTTACTATCATGCTTTGACAGATTTTTTTTCAAGCATCCATAGCTTGTTTGAAAGCACCTATTTTAGGCTTTTAGCCATAGCAGCAAGGCAGTGAACAGTTTGATAAAATGCTTTGGTAGACATGTATGAAAAATGTGGTCGCATAGACAAGGAAGTAGACCACATTTCTTTGAGGCATTTTTTCAAACAGTTCACTGCCTTGTCTATGGCTTGTCATGGCATTCCATGACCATGAGACCACATATCTTTGAGGTATCTTTTCAAACAGTTCACTGCCTTGTCTATGCTATTGCCTATTATTATGCTTTGGTGGATTGCTTCCAAGCATCCATAGCTTGTTCGAAAGCACCTGTCTTAGGCTTTTAAAAGCCATAGCAGCAAGGCAATGAACTGTTTGATAAAATGCTTTGGTAGACATGTATGAAAAATGTGGTAGCATAGACAAGGCAGTGAATTGTTTGAAAAAATGCCTCAAATAAATGTGGCTTGTCATGGACATGACAAGCAAATGCAATTGGCAGCTGCTCCTAGTTATTAGTTATGCAATGTGAAGTAATTGCATAACTGTTTAGGTTGACTTTGAAAAAAACTATATTGTAATTGAAATTTTGTCATCTATTAGCATCTAGTTATTAGTTATGCAATGTGAAGTAATGCTTTGAGTTCGAAAGATGTGCAATGCAATGTAATTAGTGACATGAATATAAACTACAAAAATCTATTTTCTACAATTCATTAGTTAAACTCTTTATTTTATTTGCTCTTTATATCTCTATGCTATGGAAATGCCTCAAAATTCCAAAAAATAGTTTTTTCTCTTGTTCTACATTTTTTATGTATTTTTTTTAAAATCCGATTTTTCCCAATTTTGTCAAAAAATATTTTGGTTTGCCGATTTTTTCCCAAAAGATATTTGCTGCTATGAATTCTAGACAACCAATTTTTGTGTGAAAAAGGGTCTGGGTTGAATGTTGCAAAATATACAAGCTGAGGATTTCAATTTTATCAGATGTCTCCGAAGAGACAGCTGAGGATTTTAATACACTGATCGATATGGTTGAACATTGATGCATTTATAAAACTATAAATGTATTTCTTGCAAGCTTCAGTACTTTCCACCTGGCTGTCTAAGGGCTATTTGCACAACTCGATAAGCTATATTCAAAGTTGAATAGTTGATCTGCATTGACCCATATTCATTTGTTACTTACACTATTACAGCTATACAAAACTACGTGGGCTTTAATGTCAGTCTTCTATTTTCCTATATTGCATTTGGACAATATTTCTCTCTTTTAAAAAAAAGCAGTATAAATACACTATTTATTGTCATGTCATACACTAGGAGATACTGAGCGCTCAAATTACATTATGAGTATATGAGTAGACTTAAAGGACTGTCCTGAAAGTAGCTCAAGCTATATTAAATAAATCTGGCCGAGCAATGCTATCCATAAGCATACTATTTGACAAAAATTAAAAAAACTGACCAATGGCTGTTATGACATTCTCTGTAGTAGTATGTACATGGTTTTGATGTCTGTTATGACCTTGTTCAATACTGCTTTTTGTTGTAAGACTCTATTTGGAGAGAGCCTAGCCGATAATGCTGTTGTCTTGACTATATTTATATTAATGATATCAGATTTCCACAATCCATATTGTATAGTGCAAAGACTTCTGGATTTGATTGTGTCTAGTTTTTTCCATCAACGTTTCGGATCACATTTCGTGATCCATCATCAGGATGAGAGCAGAGAACATAAGGAATCTAATTGTGGTTTAACCTTCATTCGACGGATTTTTTGCCTGCTTTAGACCTGTCATATTTGAAATCCATTTGATTGGTTAGTCACCAATATGATGCTTTTTGAGCTCATTATTCGTTTAGTGTGTTACAGACAACCCTGTCCCTGCCAGGGGATTCCTCACTTCTCTTTTCAGTTGGCAGAATGAACCTGTTTTTGCATTTTCAGGAATCAGGATGCTAAAGGGGTCCTTTCTCTGGCTTTTTGCAGTTTATAGTCATTTTTTATCCTTCGTAGAGATGGGTGTTCAATGATTTGATTCTAAACATATTTTTTTCCTATCCTAACAATTTTCCTCCAGTCTTGGAGGTAGAAGGGCATCTTAGCTATCTTGTTAGAAGCGATTCTAAGGCTGCTTGTTTTTGGTTTCTTCATAGCCTCTTTCCTTCAACTACGAAAAGAGCATTGTAAAGTCTGTAATCTATTAGTGAGGGAGACTGGATTTCTAGATGCCATAATGATGGTAGTTTATTGAAGTGGTACCATCAGAATCACGACTTTTGGATCATTCTTTGAAGGATGACGAACTGAGGATGTCCTTGCACTCAACGGCAACCTTAAGCCACCTATCATTAAACTCGTACGCATGGTAGACACGATAAGGATCATATAAAACTATTCTTTAGCAATCATTGATGTATTTTTAATCATTTGAAATTTAATTTAGTCTTCCCTGTCTTTGTGCTTAACTGACACCTATTGAGTATTTAATCTGGACCTTCTTGTTACACTAGCTATTTTGTCCACTGTCTACTATTTGTTCCAGGAATGTAGTTGTCAAGACTGTTTGTTAGATATCTTAAATAGATCCTTAACATCATGGAAAATGTTCTTAGTCAAGGATTATAATTCATGCGTTTTATTGCGATCAACATGACTACCTACATCAAATATCTTCCAATTAAGAGTTCCTTGATTTCTTTCTCAAGGGACATTTTCATGTTTTTATCAGACAAAGAAGCTCAGTTTTATTGTTTGAAGCTTTTTGGTTTTCCTGTTCCTATATAACAGAGAAATATCAGTCATGATAAATAGTAGAGGGTTCTTCAATCCTTGCCTCACTAGGATTAGTTGTAGTGCTCCATCAAATATGAACAGGCCAGGAAGGGGAATTTGAGTTTCCTCTTTGTCTGACTTCTCTAAGTCCTCGGAAACTTGTCTTTTGATGTTGGTCTTGTGATATTAGTTCTCTTCTATTAATTATTTCTGCAAAAACTATCGAGCTTTAATTGATCTAAAACATCACCAATGACAAGTGGCCTTAGTTAAGTAAAAGTGCTTGTTAGTCAAAGAATGTCCATTACAGTTTAAAACAAGCTTTAGATATTGTAGCTATGATTTGAGATGAATATAGCTATGATGTGAGATGATAAATTCCCATTAGGAGTGTCTATCTTATCCAACACATATACATAAGAAAAGAACGATTGATCCATAAAAGAATGGAGATATTCTTTGGGCTTTCCCAACACACGGAAACAAACTAACTCCAACGGATGCTATCTGCATTTAAGATATGCTAATCTGGTTTGAACAACATGAAAGAACATGTAACTGTGGGAAACATGAGAACACATACAATGATGCAACAACAAATTACCCTAGAGATAGTGTTAACAGGTGAAAACTCTCGCAAGAGTAATTAAACTCTCTTTGTTCCACTAGTATAGCCCAATTACAAAGATGTTACAATGCCTCTAGGGCTTTCAAGAGTTGTAGGAATGTCTACAAACCATTCCTCACACTTCGAACATAGAAACTGCTGTCCTTAGAATTCAAATTATAAAATGAACATGAAAGTGAAAGATACCATTAGAGTTAAGAAAAAACTTCTAACCACATTTTCAATGAATTTGTGCCTCCTACATCCTCCCATTCACCAAAAATGGAAGACCAGATGTCAAAAAAAAGAATATTGAACCTCAAAAAGAGAAGAGTAAACAATAGAAGTTAAAATCCTTCTCTTTCCATGTTCTAATCTTAAAATCCTTCACTTTCCATGTTCTATCTCAATAGCATCAAAATTCCCATGGTTGATTATGTTGCTTGGACAAACCCAACAACTTTGCTCAATTTGGTTTTCTTATTAGTTTTGAAGTTTGTACTCTTGTTCCAATGACTTCCCAAGATGTTTTAGATCATCTTAGACTCTTCTCTCACAAGAATATAGTCCCTCTTGCTCCATAACGCATGAAACTTCAATAAATTCATGACTCTAAGGCGCTTGATAACTTTTGGACTGAAGTGTAAGCAATGCAAATTGATCTAAATGGTCTAGTTTCTTCGATTTGATTTTTGGAGCAATAATATTTTTTTGGGTAGATGGGGTTGAAGAGATAATTAGCTTGATAAACTTATACAAGAGAAGCAATACTAGTAGAATCAACATTATAGAAAAACACAAGATTCCACTTGGGAAAACCCTTTCAGGTAAAATACCCAGTGTAGAAACCTTCTTCCTTATTATCAGCTTAATTGTTTACAATACATAATAAGCTCTCTACTAAGGGGCTAACCATACCCCCTCACATCCACAAAACAAAACAAGGCTATTACCAACTCTCCCATTTTGACTATAAAACATATAAATTGTACAGTACATTTTCGACATTCCTCTGCTTGTTGAATGCTTACCATAGGAAGCCACAATTCTAGGTTGTCAACTACTAAGGGCAACCATGCCCATTATTTTTCACACCAAGAAAATTTCTCAGTAATTACAACTCTTGTTAATGAATCAAAAACATTCCAATTTGTATAATCTTTTTCCAATGGAATTTGCTTGCCTTATAACATGATACCATATATCTACATGCTTTAATTGAGAATGATAAACAAGATTCTTTGCCAACCATACCGTACTTTTATTGCTATAGTCAATCCTTACAACCTTTTGTAAAAGACCAACAGTCAAGCACAATGTTTCTAACCACACACCTTCCTTATAGGCATGAGTTGTTGCCATGTACTTTACCTATTTTGCAGATAAAACAATCACTATTTTCCTTTTATTCATCTAGCTCATTGCTCCTTCAAAGGACTGAATACATAAACATTGATAGATTTTCAATAGTGAAGGTCTTTAGTTCAATTAGAATCCACAAATTACTGTAGATTCGCAATATTACTCTCACTAGCTTTTTGTTGGTAACAAATTGCATAATTTGAGGTGCCACATAAATATCTGAAAATTCTTTTTACAATAGCCTATTTTATTTATTTATTTTTGGATATATATCTATCTACTCACAAGTCCCACTACATGTGTAGTGTCATGTCTAGTATAGACCATTGCATGTATGAGACTTTCAACAACAGTAGCACAAGGAACTCGACACATTTCCTCAATTTCCTCTTCCGTTTTGGCACATTGTTCAACAAATATTTTTTTTTTAAAAGGAAAGGAAGGACTCATTAGTTTACTATCTTCCATACTAAACCTTTGGAGTATCATCACAACATACTTTCTTTGATGTAAACATAGTTTTTTGTTTACATTATCTTTTTTAATTTCTATGCTCGATTTAAATTTTGTAGCACCAAGATCTTTCATATCAATTAGTTTACTATCTTCCATACTAAACCTTTGTACTAAACCTTTGGAGTATCATCACAACATACTTTCTTTGATGTAAACATAGTTTTTTGTTTACATTATCTTTTTTAATTTCTATGCTCGATTTAAATTTTGTAGCACCAAGATCTTTCATATCAAATGAAGACTTAATTAGATTGATCATTTTTGTTTTGTTACAAATTAATATCATGTCATCTGCATACAACATAGTGATAAAAAAATTATCACCCTCCCATTTCAAATACACATAGGATTAGTTTTAATTTTGTTAAGCTTAGGCACCATGTCTTTCATATCAAACTAAGACTTAACTAGATTGATCATATCCTTATTGTTACCAATTAATAGCATGCCATCCGCATACAACACAATGATAATAAAATGATCACCTTCCCATTTCAAATATACATTGAATTAACTTTGGCTTGGTCAAGCTAAGTGCCAAAACATCCTTTGTTCTATTTCAAGATTGAAAGCATCAACAATGGCCAATAGAAATTTAATTTAGCAACAAGAGAACAAATCTCACCAAAATTAATTCCATTTGACTAAAAGAGAATCTCTTTGCTACTGGGTGAGCTTTGTACTTAACCAATTTTCTTTTACATAATACTTCTTGAATACCCATTTGCAGCTAATAGGTTTTCTTTTAGGAGGTAATTTCACCAAGTCTTGTTTGTTTTTTATTAAAGAACTCCATTTCTTCCTCTATGACCTCCTTCCAAGACTTATTTTCATTTGAGCCTAGTGGTTGTGATATTGTAGATCTACTCATCATTAAGTGAATGCAATGGACCTAAAACAACAAATGGACTACACCCTTTGTTGATAGTGTTGATTGAATCGCTCTTGCTCTTGTGGAAAAGCTAGGTAAACAATGGGGAATCCAATTGATTAGTCTCTTCATGTTGAAGGAGGATCTCATGGATAGTAATGATATGATCACTTGAAATGGGGGTAGCATCACTTTCACTCACCTCTTGAAGTGCTTGGTGGTGGGCTATGTTGTTGATTTTTGGGGTTGGATGTGGAATGGTTGGTGTATTTGGGTGTTGTCTTGTAGCTCGTTAGCGTGCCATTCTTGTAATTTTGGCATTAGTAAGTTCAATGAGTTTTGTCAAGAGAACGTGCTCTCTTGTGCCAAACTCTTCTCTTATCCATATTTGTTTATTCTCTTCTCTAATTTGCCTAAGAATGGGTTGGCTCTCTTGAAGTTCATCAATAACTACCTCAATCCAATCTTCCTTGATCCCAAGACATATTTGACATGAAAGACCAAGTGAGATATAGGAAACTCAAAAGGGAGTAATTTTGGTGTGTTTATTTGATATTTTTCCGTGTTTGAATTGTTATACCAAAAGAAAAGAAAATCAGGATCAATCAACCAAATCTTATATGTTATTTCCTTGAGATTTAATAAAAGAGTTATTGTCTAGGTTAGTGTAGATTTACAATGTGGTATAAAAACATGTGGATAGGTTTTAAATTTTTTCCAAAGTGGTGGTGAACCAAGAATTTGGTGCAATATGTTTTTAATTTCATTTGCATGTAAGTGAAAAACAAATGTGCAAGGGATTGTGTACATGTTGCATTCGACATGAGAAATGAGTGTATTTTTGGTATGAGACAACAAATGATTTCAAAGGCCTAGTTAGGGTCAGTTTATTTAAGGGCGAGTGCATGAAAATGGGTAGCAATTCTATGGACACCCTCTAAAAAAATATTTGAAAATCCATAACGTGAGCGCGTTATCAACTACAAACCAATAATGTGAGCACGTTATAACGTGCTCGCGTTATTGAGTGTTAAAAGCAAAAAAAGAAATGCAAATCTGTCATTAGCATTTCGACTGTTTTTTTTTTTGCAGCCGCAACCAAAACCCCCACAATTTCGTGCTCACGTTCTAGGAGGAGAAATTCAACAAATTTCTTCACCAACAATTGATATTTCTTCGCAACGATGGCGCCACGACGAGGAGCTGTGAGAGGTAAAGATTCTATGGTTTTTGTTTTGAATTAGTTAGTTTTAGGTTGAATTTGATATCTATTTGTTTGAATTTTTAGGAGATGCAAATCAACCTGCAAACCCTCAAAATCCTCAACAGGAAGACCAACCAAATCTTCAAGATCAAAATCAACCACAACATCAACCTCCTCCACCAATCACTCAACCCCCTCCTGGCACTCAACAAAGTTTAATGAGTGAAATTGAGAACAACAAAAAAAAAATTGAGGATTTGATCAGTAGGTTGAGTGATCCAAATGGTTCAACCGCAGAAAGAATGACCCTAGCAAATTCATTGAAAGATATGTTAAAAAATGTAGATTCAACTAGCAAACAAATAACTGGATGGCAAGATAAGAGGTAGGTGGCTAGGGATTATTATGCAAATAAACTATCATACAAGGATGTGAAGGATTTAAAAATTACAAAAGGTGATTTGTGCTCATTATTCACCGACCCAAACACAAATCAAAATCTTACCCTCAATGCGAAGAGGTTTCCTATCCATTGGTGCCACCACCAACAGATTAGGGACCAGTTTTATGATAGGTGGTACATGGTCTTCGATTACCCACCGTGCAACAATTGCGAGGTCCCGCAATATTTCCTTAGGAAACTATATAGTGAGTTCATATTGAACAAAATCCCAAATTATTTTGATATGAGGGATTTCCAGTGGAGAGGTGGGGGGTCAGCTCATGATAGACCTAGTGCACAGCCGGATCCTATGCGACAAGGTAGACGAGCTCTCGCTAGGCCACCTCGTGAGTATGTTGTTATGCCTTCCATCGTGAAGGAAAGTACTAACGTAGAGACATTGCAGACAATCAACACTTTGACCTAGAGTGTCATCCAACATACTAGCCCTATTCTACAACGCCATCCAGGGGAGTCTTTGAGTGGTGGCCTTCAAACACATGTGTGTCATTATTGCAGGGCTACTTGTTCATATGACCCCACCAACACTCAGGAGACTGGTACGCAAGATCCGTCTGCAGCTATGGAGATGGAGAGGGCAGCTGACATTTTGCATGAGGCATATGACATTGATAGTCAGGTAAAAGTTAGTGCATGTGTTCATTGAATTTAATTTATTAAATTTCGATTTTGAAATGCAAGATTAACTAAAAATGTTTTATGATTTTAATAAAATTGCAGGGTCACAGTGTTGAGATTGGATACATCGACCTCCCACCAACCTATTTATGTAGTACACCTATCGTTAGGGTATGTAACTAGTAAACAATTATAAATTTATTGCATGTTAATAGTATTGTTTTACGAATGGTAATTTAATATGCGATTTTGGATGTTGAACAAACTAATATTGGAGGTTTTGATGGAACACTTCCAAGTGGCGGTGGATTTACTCAAACCTTCACGCAGGTAATAGAATAAACAGTTTAACCAATGAATCAAGTAAATAGATTTGTGTAGTTTATATGCACATCTTTGATTACGTTGAATAATTTGTTGTTTTATTTTCAGTTGTTGCGAGACGATACACCTCCGAATGTGACGAGGGCAGTGGATATTGGTGTGACATCTGCTATACAATCTTCGATGGCTCTGACAGAAGAGGTATGAGCAAATTAGTAAATTTTAATTTACATTTGTTGTTATAGATGTTAGTTAGTGAAAAATCAAACCATTATTGATTCACGTAGTTTAATTTCTATTTGTATGGTTTATATTGGGTTTGAACACGCCTGAGCATGGGCGTGAGAATATTTCCCTCATGGAGAGAGATCATGAGATGGCTGTAAGTGATTATTTTGTCAAATATATCATTATTTATAATGTAATTTCTATATATTCACGTCTTTACTTCTTATTGTAACAGTTAAAACTTCACCATGAACTAAACCCTAATAGGAGCAACAGGAGCACTCCACGAGCGTAGCAAAAATGAGTGACAGACCTATCGCTATCCGATTGAAAAGGAAAGGGAAAGATTTTATTTCCAAGGCATGGAGAGCAATGACTTTTGATTCAAGAGCCCTTTGTTGTATGCCTACATGGTAGTTTTGTACATAATTTTTTATTGGACATATTTGACATTGTATGCCTATATAGCATTCTCGTAAGCGTATATGGCTATTTTGTACATATATTTCATACTTATATCAACATATATTGATGTATGTCTACATGGCTATTTGGTTAATACAAATATCTTGATGCCTATCCATATTTGCATTCTAAATTGATGCTTCAATAGATATGAGTTGCATGTATTCAAGTGTATACTTTACAACTTACGTGTATACTTTGTGACTTACGTGCGTTCGAATGTATACTTTGTGGCTTACGTGTTTTTATGCGTATACCTTGTATTCGTGCATATACTTTGTTTTAATTTGTGTATACTATGTATTCGTGTGTATACTTTTTGAGGCTTACATGTTTTTGAGTACTTGTACTTCCCTTATTTACATGTACATGTTTGACTTATTCACGTGTATAATTATTAATTGGTTAGCCCTAGCATTGATCTATGTCATCCTCAATGCATGATCCTTGAGATGGAGTAAGAACACCCTCAAGGTCAAATGGAGTTTCACATGCATTCTTCATAGGCTCGTTTTGGTAGTCAAACCAAAAACCTCTTGCATCATTGAAATGAAAAAAAGTTATCCTTTATAACAGGTCTGAAGCCATTATCATTCTCCATCGGTTCTTCATGTATCCACTCCCCATTAATGGTTGTCTCATGACCTTCATAAAACCAAGCACTTATCTCATTTGTGATAGAAGAAATGTATGAAGATTTATCTTCCTCCTTATGAACCATTCATTATCATGAGAGATGGGTTCTTGTGAACCACTACTCATGAATCATGGGTCAATGAGTTTGACTTGTAAAACTACACGATTGAATCTTGATAGCAATATCACAATATTTATATATCTAAATGTGTTATTTCCTTCAGCTAAAAATTGCGCTTATACTTATGTGATTGATGTATGTTTGTGTATGGGATCATAGTAATTTCTATTTGATGATGCTATTGTGTCTTTAAGGTTTATTTATTAAAGGGTGCATGAAACAAGTTTTAAATCCTTAAAAATATTTGAATTTCTTAGGTTTTTCTATTTGTCGAGTCTGGGCTCCGAGCCCGAGTCCAAGTCAAAAATTAGTTTGTCAAGTTCAAGGCGAGTCCAAGTCTTGTAACACTGGTGTGAACACATCAAGGAATAATGTATATGTCAATGAAGAGAGAACCCATCATTGTTTCCAAACAAACCATAGTATAAATATGGTTGGTCGAGATAAAACATCACTCTTCTGGATAGTTCGAACCATAATCTTTCATGGCTGCAAACACACCTTTATTATGTGTTCTTGATCCTACTGAAGAAATGGTGGAACATGTAGATCAAATATTGCAACCCTAAGTCCACAAGAAGATTACTTGTCCCGATTTCCGCAAATGTCTTTAAGATGTTCATCGTTCTTGAGTAATGCGAACTATTGATGTCATCTAGATCTTTGAAACTGTCTGCAATCATGTGCAATACTGTAGAAGCTAGAGCTATATCTAATACTACAAATGACTGCTCAATAAAGCTTAAACATTCTTCTATTCTTTTCAATGTGACCATAATGACATTCTTTTAAGATAAACTACTAAGCTTACTACCTGATTCATAAAGTAATCTTGCCAACCACTATCATCGGTTGCCATGCTTCCAATGGAAAGTCAATTTGTTGTAATACCCAAAGGCTAGCAGGTTCATTCACTCTAATACCACTGTAATGACTCGAGCTCTGGATCAATATGTTTTTTATTTATTTCTTATTGGATTGACAAAGGTTGTCATCCTATATTATTAAGATAGATAACAGAGTCCCCAAATTATAAATGAAATAAATTTTGAATATGAAATCTAATTCAAATATTAATTTGATAATGGAAATTTGATAAATAAATATAATAGTTGTTTCTAATTAATCAATTAAAATCATGTGCTAGCTTTGAATATGAATTTGCCTATCATTGATATATAGACCTTGAGAATTTGGATGCCTTTCCTGATTGATACTTTGTACTTATGCATCTTACTTTGAGTCCTTTCCGGATTATATGCTTGAAACGTATACTCCCATATTATAAATTTTTGCTCATATAGACCAATCCCACACTAGGTAATTCAATAATAAAAATAAGTCTGCAAATTGATTACCCTAATCTTCCCTTCTTATTCTCTTTTATACTCGAAAACTACACAATTGAATCTTGATTGCAATATCACAATTTGACACATTGTAGAAAATACCTCCTACTTATCAATTGATGAGCTAAAGGGGCTCTATAATGAATGTTTCATAAGGCACAACACTTGCTGAAGGTTTTGCAAATGGGGTTGCAAGCTAAGTGGGCTTAACCTTGGGGAAAAATCTTTGTGGTTAAGCGCTTGAGCTGGAGTAGTACTGGGATGGGTGATCTCCTGGGAAGGCCTAGTGCCTCACCTCTGTGAGCATCACCTAGATGCAATGAGTGCTAAGTGGGCCATTCATTATCATGAGAGATGGGTTCTTGTGAACTCAACCCTCTTTTAATCCATGTCAGCCTTGGGACCATACAGGAAGCTGGAGGTCGTACCAAGTACGGGATCAACAAGTTTGTATAAAAACTCTAAAAAATGGAGAACAGTGTGAATAATTCTTATTAGATCTTCTCCAAAAGATCATCAACAACCTCCATTCGAGCCTCTCAAAAATTTACATAGTGTTTTACACCCTTCTCTAACTGATCCACGCCCTCAACTAACTAAAAACCAACTTTCAAAATAAGTAATCGTTGCATTTCAAATTTGTTGCTTTAAGCAACTTACAAATTTGCAACTTTAGACTCCTCCAACCTAAGGGATCGATCCGATGGAACATAGCTCAGAGCGATTCCACTTGTTTCGATGCGAAAGAGGACTATGCTTAGCATAAACATACCTATTTGGACATGTTGGAACAGTTTGCTTGGTCACACAAGTTGCAAAACGAAAGTTGCACCACTTTGCAACTTTGCACTGTTTGTATTTGATGCTTTTTACATCAAGTGAAAATTAATCACCACGGGAAAACCACTCCGAGATAGCCAAAACCAAGAGATGTTTTTGTAGAGGGGCTCAACGCGATTCTATAGGATCAGACGATAAGTTTCTAAGCATCACGGTATCCGAGTAATAGCATGCTGAAGGTTGCAGTCATTTTGCACTTTGGACCCTTAAGGGATCGATCCAGTGGAACCTAGCTCAGAGTGATTCCACATGTTTCGGTGCAAAAGAAGACCATGCCTAGCATAAACATACCTATTCGGATGCGTTGGAGCAGTTAGTTTGGTCATACGAGTTGCAGAGCTAAAGTTGCACCACTTTGCAACTTTGCACAACTTGAATTTGACACTTTTTCCATCAAGTAAAAATCCGCCGCCACGAGAAAACCACTCCAAGATAGCCAAAACCGAGAGAGGTTTTTCTAGAGGGGTCCAACATGATCCTGTAAGATCATACGAGAATTTTCTAAGTTTCATGGTATCCAAGTAATAGCATGCTGAAGTTTGCAGCCATTTTGCACTTTGGACCCTTAAGGGATCGATCCGGTGGAACATAACTCAGAGTGATTCCACATGTTTCAGTGCAAAAGAGGACCATGCCTAGCATAAACATACTTATTCAGACATGTTGGAACAGTCCGCTTAGTCAGACGAGTTGCAGAAAAAAAGTTGTAAATTGTTTACATGACCTTTTTTACATTGTTTACATTTCAAAATTCAAATTTTGCAAATTTTCCTATTGAAGGAATTTACAGAACAAGGTGCTACTACACCAAACATGAACTCCAACCTTACAATATTTGAGTATATCTCATTATGTAAGTAAATATTATTGCAATGCCTTAGGCACTTCGTTCTCACAGATCTTTTACAATGTCACTCATACATTCGAGATTCTCTTTAAATGTCTACATCATAGGTTCTCATTATGAGGTTAACTTCAAATGAGTAACTTGAGATTCCATCGCTAAGTTTCACACACTCTTTTATAATGGCTTCAAATCAAAATTGAGATTTGTCAAGATCATCAAAATAAGGATGTTGCATTGCTTTTTTGGCTGAGATTCTCTTTGATGGCTCTTAAATCAACATTTTCTGCAATGAAAGATCAATCAATTTTTAGTAATTTACTTACAAATACGCAAAGTAAAAGAGAAAAAGAAAGAGTATCCAAAATGGAAATGAAATAAAAATAGATGGAAGGCACTTACAAATGTTGCATGCAAGCATCAAAATAAGGATGTTGCATTGCTTTTCCGACTGACATTCTCTTGGATGGCTCATATATCTGCATTTTTTGCAAGGGGACACCAATCACTGTAAAAGAAGATGATAGCATTGGCATCAAACAAATTAATGTGCATACAAGTATAAATTAATAAGAACCAATGTGCATATACTTACAAATTAATCCAACGAACCATCTGGGTCTGCTCTACTTTTTATTGTGTCAAGTATTGCCTCATGGTCAGACTAACAGACCTTCCACAATGTCTTGTTCAAAGGTCTACTCCCATATTTGGTCAAATGAACATTGGATGCCACGACAAGGTTTGAGTAATGAAGAATCTTATGATACATGTCAAAGTCCTGAAATAGCCAATGTTTAACACTTGAATGTGGGTACCTTCTAAGCCATGTTCCAGTAACCACAACTGAGCCTGTAGGGTATTCAATGTTTTCTCCATCTATAACTGGGGCCTCCAATTTCTTTTTGGCCTCAACACAACGACACAAGTAATAGTTTGTTCCCTCTTCATTGTCTTCATTTGCAATAATTGCATAAACATGCCCTGCATTGATATGTGCAAAAAATCTCTTGAAATTTGTCAACATTACGAATACAATACAAAGTAAGATAACAATATGGAATTTCAACAACTAAGAAAGTAGATATATCACCTGGTTGAACTAGATTTGATACGTGGTCAAAGTCGATTGATGATTCCATCTGTGTCAGTTCCAATGCCGTCAGAGGGTGATACGTGTGAACTGAGCTAAGATAACTTGTGAACCATTTTTCAACCCACTCCCTTGACTCACAATCATTCCAGGCTTGCATTGTACATGAAGAACAAAAGCATGCCATATTTCGTGTATCGATACTCCATGAACCTGCATTTGAGCTAAGGAAAGAGTGTACCTCACTCGATCCTGTTAGTGTACAACTGTCTTCATATGGTGCAATGTTAGTATCATCCATTAACCAAAAAAATTTATGAACTGAAGACGTACCTTCATTACTTGGACCCATCAAATCATTACACCACTCGATGATTGATTTTGCATCTGTCAACTTTGCACTGTCTTTATACTTTAACTCTTCTCGTGCTAATGCTCTTTTCACACATGCTCCTGCACCACCATGCTCCCCCTTTCCATGTCTGGCCTCACAAAAGTTCCACATATGTTGAACACTTGTAATGACATGCATCTTGCACAACCAGTAGAACATGTGCGATTTCTTGAACTGTGCTGCACAGTTATCAGACCATATTATATGTTGATCGTATTCTATGCCCCTCTGAGCCAAACCACTATAGAACATTTGGACACAACCTTGTGCGAACTCTAGAGAATGCGTGCGATCATCACTAATGTAAAAGTGGTACTCCCTCAATACCTTCCTTTGCTCATTTGTACTATTAGATGCATGAATGGATGCTATGTACACAAATATCAAAACTTGTGTGGAGTTGTAATATTGTGACTGCACCTCATTTTGTGGTTGTAGAGTGTAGTTCTCTGCAAATTCAACCACATATACTATGCTTCCAACTAGAAAGGTGTCCTTGCATAGTTTGAACTGCATGTCCAACCATCGAGCTCTATGGGTATGCATTGCATACTTAGACAGTATATTGTCACAAAATGTGGTCATAAATTGGTACATTGGAATCTTCTCTATAACCTTTTTTCTTTAGACCCATCTTTTGTAGCATATGCCACTATTTTATACTTCTCAAACTCTACTAGTTTGTGTCCCACCTCATCTGTGCTTTCCATATGTTGACATATTGGCATACGTTGGAAGCCACTGCAACGCTCGCATGAACCATCCAAGCATGTTGTCCTATAGAATATCTAGCCATCCTCTATTTCACATAATTTTTTTGATAAGAACTCTCTTGAAGATTTTGGTGGGGCTTCTATGCCACAATCTTACAAAACATCGTTAGTATGCAAATCTAAACATATAGAACGATAAACATCATAATGGTTAGAAAATTCAATATGTAGTCTACAACAACAAGTAGTGCGTGTGTGATTTATCTTGACATAAAAAGGTTTAAGCATTTCAAAAAATATTTGAGAAATACTAATTTAAGGATAATCATTTTCAAATTTTCGAAAAAATTGGGTTTGAGTCATATCCAAAAAATGTTTTGGATGTGGCTCACGATTCTGACTACCGATTGTCCTTCTTACCACATCCCTTTGATTCAGAGATGGCCTTATGTTATTCTTCCAATACTCTTCAATTAGTGTTCTCAAGGCTTCGAAAACTTCTTTATCTTTTCGTGACAGTCTCCCCGAGAATGCCCATAATTCATTTGTATCATTGCCCTCAATTCTTTTCCGCCTTTGAATGGATCTTGATAAAGTTTTTCTACTAATTCCTGTTTGTTCACTAGTATTTTTAATTAGACGAGCTCTCTTTGTTTGACAACTTACCAAAGTTGATGTAATGACACATCGGGTGACATTACTATCCTTTGAGTGTGAGGTCTTACCCAACTCTCGTAAGCATCCATTAGATTCTTCATAATAATGTCTTCACTCGATGCATTCGATGTTCTCAACCCAAGAGTCTTCATGATGTTCCTATACTTTACACCCCGCATCATTTCAACAAATAGTTGACATCTTGCAGTCTCATTTAGCCTTTCAAAGAATCATTCCCAAATCTTATCAGCATATCTTCTACAAGTGCATGTTGAAATATTACCTTCCATGTGCTGCAAAATCCCATCATCAATATTAATCAAATACTTTGGCTTTCTATGCAAAATTCTAAGTGGTGTTCTCCTAGGTACATACATCTCAACATTAGGAATTTCATCAATATTTAATTGAGGTGGGATAGATTGCGTACCTTCGATCGAGGGTGAAGAAGAAGACATACCTTGAGGTTCACATGGGGATGATGGCATACCTTCTTCGTCAATTCTGAGAGATGATGTACTCTCAACTTGAGATGTGTTGGATGGTGTCCAACAATATTCACTTGCGGTACATGGTGTCCCTCCATATTCACTTGCAGTAGATGGTGTCCATCCATATTCACTTGTGCTAGATGGTGTCCCTCCATATTTGCTTGTGCTTAATGGTGTCCCTTCATATTCACTTTTCGTAGAGGGTGTGTCTCCAACTACGGTATCTGAATCTATTTTACGAAGATGCTTTCACATTCGTGCCTGTTGTGCTGCCAATTCCCGTTCTCTTTTTGATGATTGAGGTTCATCTACAATCGGGTTGTTTTCATCAATCGTTGCCAATTTCTTCTTTTCACGATATGTCGCCACCCGAACTCTCTCCTTTTCTTTCAAGGTTTCATTCTCTTCGTCTGTTAGTTTCCTCTTTGTCTTTTCTTCAACATGGCGAATAATTTTATCTATACCATGGTAATGAGATGAA
Organism: Sequoiadendron giganteum; assembly: GCA_007115665.2. Classification (NCBI taxonomy): domain Eukaryota; kingdom Viridiplantae; phylum Streptophyta; class Pinopsida; order Cupressales; family Cupressaceae; genus Sequoiadendron; species Sequoiadendron giganteum. The sequence goes on along the minus strand of CM021108.1, from coordinate 438,630,468 downwards.
TATTAGTTCCTAAAAAATGTATCCATTCAAGTTAATTCAAAAATATATGTCATTCAAGGCTTCATTTAAATAATACTTACAATCATCGTGTACAAAAGTTAACCTAGCATAGACAAATGTGTACAAACTATGGAAGCACTAGGCTGGCCAGAGCACATTTCTAACTAAAAGTGAATAACCATGATGGTGATTCTGAAAACTAATGAGTGTAATGGAATTGTGAGTGTTTGATAAGTTTGTGGTGTAGGAGCACCTTGATAATCTATGCTTCCATTTTGAAATTTGATTCAATTTTGGGTATCTTCATGTTGTAAGAGGGTCATTAAGGACATTTTCCATGTACCGGTTATATGCTTTCAAAGGCAGTTGTTTGTTAGTTATAGGTGTTGGGGGTAGTTGGTTTTCATTGAAAAAGGTTTAAACAACCTCCATTGGCTCGAAGGAGGAGTTTTGTTCATTTTGAAATCCATTTTTATGATAAAAAAATGTTATTTTCTAGAAATTCACTGATTTTTTTGCACTTTCTTACACTTGTACGGATCTGTACAACCTCCCCTTGATACAAAACTAATATAATATTGTAGGAAAATGTCTTAAATCTCTAATGCATCAGTTCTGAGGGCTTAACAGTACGTTTGAAGGGAGCAATTGATAATTTTCTAAAACTGCTCATTTCAAGATAGTCAAGGGTTTGAGTAGGATTTAATTATGAAATGACCATCCCACCTACTGTTATGACTTGTTTCTTGGTGGGATGGCATGTACATTGTTAGAGTAGGGTCTTTTATTGTTTAACATTCCTTGGAATGAAACTAATGACAATAGGATGGGGTTCTTAGGCTGAAACAAGCACTTTTCCATGAGAATTTGAGGAACCAAGGAGTGATTTTGAAAAAGTGTTGAAGGATTGGCCTATGTAATGAACTTTTGACCTTGTGCAAGGTATTTTGAAGATGTTTGATGCTTTGGAATGGTCTAGGAAGGCCCGGGTATAGGATTTTATATAAACCCTCCATCTTTGCATTGAAAAATGGGGGTTTTTGTATTGGAAGCCTAGTTGAGTGGGTAAGGTCCTAAGACCTAGAAAATATATTGTTTTAAGACCTAGTTAAAGACTTTTTTTGGGTTTGGAAGTCTGGTGTGAGGATCTAAGGGTAGTTCCTTTGTAAAATTGGCCTACTTGGAGGCCTAAACTAGTGAAAAGGTCGGTTTTCTTAAAGTTGTCCCAAAGGAGTCACGTGATGGGTTAAGGTATGTCTTGCAAATCTCAAATGGGTGCTAGAATTATTCTTTTATTTTCTTGGTGTTTTGGAGTTAAGGGCCCAAAATTGGTTTTTCACAGTAACTAGATTCCAAGGGTGAAATGTGGGAAATAGTGTTTATGTTTGTTGTCCAACTTGGAGGAGTGTTGGGATTGGTCCATTAGGCCTTTTTAATCTTGTTATATGCCTCTTGAAGGAAAGTTGATATATTCAATGGTTTTGCGTCCTCTAACTCTGCATCAAAAATGAGTATCACAGTCTGAAGTGTGTGCATGGTTTGGGAGATACATGTGACAGTTTGCAGATGCTTGGCTACTAGTAATGTGGACAGTGAACAAAGGAACTAAGTTTGTGTGTAAAGGAATAATTTTGAAAGGTTTCATTTTTGTTGTACTAACTCAAACAAAGATTTATTAAACAAATAATGGTTTGGTTGTGCCTTAAGAATTATAATTTGTGTTTGTAAACAATGGTGCCATTATGGAAGATTTAAGACAACTTGTGAATGACATAATCATTGGTTGATGTTTTGAGGAACCTAGTTGATTGTAATCAATTATTTTCAAGATTTTCAAGGTTTTTTGAAGGTCCTTAAGGAATTGGGAACTCTTAATGCTAATTTGAGTAAATGAATCAAATATTTTGTGAAGGGAAACATAGTTGAATAAGTGTGTCAAGAAAGGTGTTGATTCCTTCCTTTGTACTGCATCAGTTTGTGCAAAGGTATTCGAAGGTGTTTGGACCCTTCAGATGAATGGGAGAGGCTTGGAGTTGTCTTAAAGGATGAATTTTTGTGAATGGTTCTGAGTTTCTAATCAACTTTATGCTATGTTACAATCAATTTTATGATGGTTAATCTATTTTTTTGAGTCTGACAAAGAGTTGAAACCAAGTTCTAATGTTTTGATGAAAACATGATTGAGTTTTTTTGTTGATCTTCTTGAATTTAAGTTAGGGTCAAAAGTACCCTTGATGATTTGTGGATCCTGGTAGATGCTCTACATCAAGTTTAAAATGGTAATTGGAAAGTGTATATAATGGTAATTTAAAATGTGCATTGACAATGTAAGGTTATAATGACAAACAAAAATGAAAGCAAGCCATAATAGAATGAAAGAAAATGTGTAAAGACTTCACATACCTAAAAAACCAGACTTTCAAATGGAGGAGTTCAACCAAATTATGTAGCCTTAGCTTCTTCTTTCTACAAACTCCACAACAATTTGACTTGTTCAAAAGCTTGTTCCCCTCCAAACTTCAATTGTATATCAGTTTTCAATGGAATTCAAACTTCAATTGATATTATATGTCTTTCAACGTGGAAACTCTGCTATTTCATGCAAAGGTGGTAGAAAGATCATGGAAAAGGTGATGGAATGTGAAAAACATGCTTGCACACTTGAAAACATCATCAAAAAGCTATTTTTTGTTAGAGCACGTGCAGAACCAAGGGAATATGCAGACTATGGGCCTTGAAATCACGAGTATATAGAGTTTCTTACCGTTTTTAGTGGAGAAAAAGACGTGCTCACGCTATAACGTGGGCACATTATGTGAAATATGGTTTTCTTAGTATATTTATTTTCTCCCTCTTTGTCTTTACCCTCTATCCTAATTATAGATCTGTCCCCTGCACCCTTATAGTAGAGGAGATAGAGGTGAGTGTGTGTGTGTGAGAGAGAGAGAGAGGTATAGGGAGAGTGGGAGAGAGAGAGGGAGGGAGAGGGAGGGAGGAAGGAGAGAAGGAGGGAGAGGCAGAGGGTTAGAAAGAGATAGTGGAGATAGATGGGGAGGGAGAGGGGGAGAGTGGGAGAAAGAGAGAGTGGG